>JAYKTQ010000278.1:0-339566 GCA_036010785.1 Ammospiza maritima maritima
TCATGCCAAACACTCGGCACACCTCCGTGCAACGTCTAGAACACGATGGGAGATGTTTTCTGTGCTGGCACAGTTTTTCCTCGCCAGACATAGTAGAAAAGCTTTTTGCTAAGATGTAGACGAGAAGAGACGCTAAAGACGAAGGTACGATGCTGTCCGGAGCTAAGAGCCGCTCCCGGGCGTCTTTCGGCAGAAGCCGCGCTAAGGAGTGCACAGTGAGCGGCACAATCGTCTTTGCGCGAAGAAGCCGCTTCTTCGCCTCCGGGAGCCGGAGAGAGCGGCACCTTCGGAAAGGTGAAGAAGGAAGCTGTACAACACTGGGATTGTGTGCGCAGCTTGCCAACTGCTAGAAAACAGTACCTTTGCACTCTCCTGACTTTTCCAATCACATGAACATTCGATTGGAAGCTGTTTTGGACAACTTTTCTTTTCTTCATGCCAAACACTCGCACACCTCCGTGCAACGTCTAGAACACGATAGGAGATGTTTTCTGTACTGGCACAATTTCTCCTTGCCAGACATAGTGGAAAAGCTTTTTGCTAAGATGTAGACGACAAGAGAGGCTAAGGACTGGATGTAAGCAAATGACACTCATCTTCAAAAAAGGCAATTCGGAGGACTCGCAATCGTACAAACCAGCCAGCCTCTTTTTTATACCCAGGAAGTTGATGAAGCAGCTCTTCCTGGAAAACCTTGCCAGGCACATGCAAGACGACAAAATAATGTAGTTAGCACGATTTTTCAGGGGAATTTCATGCTGAACATAACTTTAAACTCCTCTGATGAATCAACTTGACTGGTAGATGAAGGGAATATTATCTGCCTGGGCTTCAGGGAGGTTTTTGACATATCTCTACATGGCAGCACACATCCATATGGAAGCAATAGTGCAAAGGGGAGGGAATCAGTGTCTTTTCAGTGATGCTGAGTGAAAAGACAAGAGGCAGTGGGCACACACTGAAATACAGGAACATCAGGAAATGATTCTTTACTGTGAGGGTGAGTGAACCACGGCACAGACTGCCCCGAAAGATTGTGGAGCCTGGATCTTTGAAGACATTAAAAGTACACCCAGATAGAATCCTGGGCAAGAGGCTCTAGGTATCCTGGTTTAGGCAGGGGGGTTGGGCCTGGTTAGCCCCACCAACCCCTTCCACTCTCATTCATTCTGTGCTAGTGAATTCTCTTCAAGATGCATTTCAAGCACTGGCATGACAAAGTTCTGTGCAGACACAGATCCAAATGGACATGGCATCTAAGTTCCTTAAGCAGTCTTCAAGAAGAATGTAAACCTCTGGGGCAAGTGTCTCTTCCCTAACTGAATCCCTTTCATGGGAAAATTCCCAGCTCTAGAAAGATCTTCTGATACGCATGCTTAAGACTGACACTGGCTGAGCAAATTTCTCCCTATGTGTATCTAAGACCAGTTAGGATCTTCACCCAAAGTGCTGTCAACATAGTCACAGAATGCCTATTGTTAAGAAGTGACAACTTCCATCAGAATGGCAACTATTGGTCCACCAAATGGATGAATGGATGGGAATTATCTGCTTGGGTTAAAAACAAAAAGAAAGAGTTGGTCTTTACTTATCAATTTCATTGCAATATTGATAAGGGAAGAAAAAGACCTAAGTCCTTGACTTTCTTAACTGGAGGAAAGATTTTAAAAATTCCTTGTAAAAATGTATGATCACAATCAGACTATTGAAACCATTTGAGTTGGGAAAAAAGTTCCAAAATTGTCTAGAGAGTGGCAAAGAAGCCAAGAAAATAGGAAAGAAACAAAAAGAGGGCAAAAGAGTAAGCTTCAGTGTACAAGCTCGTTCTAGAAGTAGTCTGCCGGGGAAAGGAAGCCCCAGTTGAATTTCCAATGTATTCCTGAGCTTGATTCAGTAACTGGTCAATGTAAAAACCAATCCTTTTGTATAACTTCTTCCAGCAACAAAAACTCCAACAGGTTGACACTACCATCATGCCTGTTCCAGACATATTTCAAAGAGAAATGATGATTTTCTTGAAAACCTACTTGCATAAAAGTTGCAAGATGGTGGAGGGATTGCCACATCCTCCTTCCTCCATCTGGCTTGAAAGTAGATTTGATAAAATATGCAACAAAGCACATGATTTATAAGGTAGAGTCAAATGGATGATTTGGGAATTGATCTCTTGTTGATAGTAAACTTCACATCCACTCTGTGTGACATTTCTAAAACAAAATGTGGAGCTGAGGCATGAATCTGCCACAACAATTGTAAAGCAAACATACACACTCCCCTTCACATGCCCCCCCTTCCACACACACCTAGGCACACACAGAGATCAGCATAGCAGATCATGAACACCTTGGAAAAGACTGAAATGCTAAATGCCTCTCTTGATGGGCAAAAGAGCTGGTGCAGTAATTCAAATGCCTGGTACAAAAATTCTGTTTCATATTTAGCTCCTATTTAAAACACAGCTTTTCATTTCATTCTATTTACAGAATATTTTCTTTTCATTTGTTTCTTTAAAATTACTTAGTTCTCACCTGTTGTATGTCTAGGAATATTTTCTTCCAAAAATAGAAAAAAATAGATGCTATCTTTTCAGCAGAAAACATTGGTTGATACAATTTTAAACCATCATGATATGGAAGAATTGTTCTGTCCCTCTCGAAGGTGGAAGAAGCATTTGGATCACAGATCATCTACAATGAAATACTTGACATGTTTAAGATGCTTTCAATCAATTTTGATCGTCAATTGCTTCTTCGTTGTAAACAGTCATTTTTCAGTGAAGGGCAAGTGTGTGTGGTATATCTACATGATGCGTTCAAACCCAGTTCCTACTAATGGCCAGGCTGAATTCCAGGAAATAACGTCCCGAATGATATTTTGCCGCCTTCTTTGGCACGTCATGAAATCTTACCATGATGAAGTGCTGAAACACAGAGATTTTCTCTTAGAGAGTGTCTCATGTTGTAACCCATCCCATGGATTTTATGCTGTAATTCTTATCTCTTTTAAAATTTGCTATCTTCTGTACAGTTTTCATGAACATTTCTGTTACAGTAGTGAATAGCACAGATAAATGTCATTTTGTACAACTTTGAATTTACCCCAAGAGCTGAGAGAAAACTTGCTCCTATACTTCAATCCCAGTTTCTTCTATAGTCCAACTTTGTTTCTCTACCATCAAGCTTCTCCTTTGTTGCTGCTCCAAGCCCCGTCCAAGCTGACCTTGAATACTTTCAGGGATGGGACACCCACAACTTCCCTGGGCAACCTGTTCCAGTGTTCCAGCACTCCCACAGTAAAAAAGGCCTTCCTTTCATCTAATATGTGTAGGAAATCATAAATCTAGGCATAGAAATTTGGAGTGCAAATTTGAAATTCTTTTGATTTGAAGCACATTTTATATGAATACTGACTTACAGATGACTAAAAGATGTTGATGGGCATTTGAGGTGACAAGTTTTGAAAAAGTGTACGGAAATTAACATTGAAACCACTAAAATTAAAAACTTCTTCCCATTTTCTTTCTCCTCTCCTATTCAAAATTGCAAATGTCAGATATCAGTGCTTCATGCAAACCTCTCAGATGCTCTCAGGGAAAAAGCATTTATTTCAGACTAAGTTGCGGTTGACGTAGAACACTGCCTTTAACAGCTGCAGTGTGCCTGGAATTCAGGGCTTCCTGTTTGAAAAAATCCTATCTCTAGGCTGAACCCTAACCCTAACCCTAGGCAGATAAATCAGCCTGGGTATAGGGATGTTCCCAAGGAAAAAAGCACTGGAAGGAGCATGTTGAGGCAATTTTTGGCTGCCCTTGGGAAGCCTTTTGCAGCTGCACTGAGTCTGGAGCTAGGGGGTTACTGATTTAAAATCCCTATCCCTTGGCGTGACCATAGGTGCAACTGGAGGCAAGTAAATCAGCCTAGGTTCAATGATGGTCCCAAGGAAAAAGCGCTGGAGGCAGCCATGTTGTGGCACTTTTCCCCTCCTCTTGGGTAGTCCTTCGCAGCTGCTGTGTTCTTGGAACTCAGGGCTTTCTGGTTAAAAAAACACTAACCCTAGGCGTAACTCTAACCCTCACCCTAGGAAGGAAAATCAGCCTATGGTTCGGGATGGACTCATGAGAATAGCAGCAGAGGCAGCCAAGTTGTGTCACTTCTGCGGCCCTCTTGGGATGCCTTGAACAGCTGCAGTGTTCCTGGAGCTAAGGGCTTCCTAGTTTTAAAAATCCTAGCCCTAGGCCTAAGCCTTACAGTAAGCCTAGGAAGGTAAATCAGCCTGGTGTTAGGCTTCTTGCCAAGGAAAAAGCCGTGATAGCAGCCATGTTGTGGCACTTTTGCACTCCCTTTTGGATGCCTTTCACAGCTCCAGTGTGCCTGGAACTCAGGGCTTCCTGATTTTAAAAATCCTAGCCCTAGGCCGAACCCCAACCCTAAGACGAGAAAGGCAAATCAGCCAGGAATTAGGCATGTCCCCAAGGAAAAAGCTGTGGAGGCAGGCACGTTGTGGTACTTTTGCGCTCTTCTTGGCTAGTCCTTCGCAGCTGCTGTGTTCTAGGAACTCAGGGCTTTCTGGTTAATAGAACCCTTACCCCAGGCATAACTCAAACGTTAACCCTAGGAAGGAAAATCAGCCTATGGTTCAGGATGGTCTCATGAGAATAGAAGCAGAGGCAGCCAAGTTGTGTCACTTTTGCGGCCCTCTTGGGATGCCTTGAACAGCTGCAGTGTTCCTGGAGCTAAGGGCTTCCTAGTTTTAAAAATCCTAGCCCTAGGCCTAAGCCTTACAGTAAGCCTAGGAAGGTAAATCAGCCTGGTGTTAGGCTTCTTGCCAAGGAAAAAGCCGTGATAGCAGCCATGTTGTGGCACTTTTGCACTCCCTTTTGGATGCCTTTCACAGCTCCAGTGTGCCTGGAACTCAGGGCTTCCTGATTTTAAAAATCCTAGCCCTAGGCCGAACCCCAACCCTAAGACGAGAAAGGCAAATCAGCCAGGAATTAGGCATGTCCCCAAGGAAAAAGCTGTGGAGGCAGGCACGTTGTGGTACTTTTGCGCTCTTCTTGGCTAGTCCTTCGCAGCTGCTGTGTTCTAGGAACTCAGGGCTTTCTGGTTAATAGAACCCTTACCCCAGGCATAACTCAAACGTTAACCCTAGGAAGGAAAATCAGCCTATGGTTCAGGATGGTCTCATGAGAATAGAAGCAGAGGCAGCCAAGTTGTGTCACTTTTGCGCTCCCCTTGGGATGCCTTTCGCAGCTGCAGAGTGCCTGGAGCCCAGGGCTTCCTGGTTTTAAAAGTCCTAGGCCTAAGCCTAACAGTAACCCTAGGAAGGTAAATCAGCCGCGTATTAGGGTTCTTCCTAAGGGAAAAGCCGTGAAAGCAGCCATGTTGTGGCACTTTTGAACTCTCTTTGGGATGCCTTTGGCAGATGCAGTAAGCCTGGAACTCAGGGCTTCCTGGTTAAAATCTCCAAGCCCTAGGCTGAACCCTAACCCTAACCCTAGGCAGATAAATCAGCCTAGGTATAGGGATGGTGCCAAGGAAAAAGCTGTGAAAGCTGCCATGTTGTTGCACTTTTGTACACCCCTTGGGATGCCTTGAACAGCTGCAGTGTGCCTGGAGCTAAGGGCTTCCTAGTTTTAAAAATGCTAGCGCTAGGCCTAAGCCTTACAGTAACCCTGGGAAGGTAAATCAGCCTGGTGTTAGGCTTCTTGCCAAGGAAAAAGCCGTGAAAGCAGCCATGTTGTGGCACTTTTGCACTCCCTTTTGGATGCCTTTCACAGCTCCAGTGTGCCTGGAACTCAGGGCTTCCTGATTTTAAAAATCCTAGCCCTCGGCCGAACTCCAACCCTAAGACGAGAAAGGCAAATCAGCCAGGAATTAGGCATGTCCCCAAGGAAAAAGCTGTGGAGGCAGGCATGTTGTGGTACTTTTGCGCTCTTCTTGGGTAGTCCTTCGCAGCTGCTGTGTTCTTGGAACTCAGGGCTTTCTGGTTAATAGAACCCTTACCCTAGGCGTAACTCAAACCTTAACCCTAGGAAGGAAAATCAGCCTATGGTTCGGGATGGTCTCATGGAAATATCAGTGGTGGCAGCCAAGTTGCGTTACTTTTGCGCTCCCCTTGGGATGCCTTTCGCAGCTGCAGAGTGCCTGGAGCCCAGGGCTTCCTGGTTTTAAAAGTCCTAGGCCTAAGCCTAACAGTAACCCTAGGAAGGTAAATCTGCCGGGTATTAGGGTTCGTCCTAAGGGAAAAGCCGTGAAAGCAGCCATGTTGTGGCACTTCTGCACTCCCTTTTGGATGCCTTTGGCAGATGAAGTAAGCCTGGAACTCCGGGCTTCCTAGTTAAAAAAATCCTAGCCCTAGGCCGAACCCCAACCCTAAGACGAGAAAGGCAAATCAGCCAGGAATTAGGCATGTCCCCAAGGAAAAAGCTGTGGAGGCAGGCACGTTGTGGTACTTTTGCGCTCTTCTTGGGTAGTCCTTCGCAGCTGCTGTGTTCTTGGAACTCAGGTCTTTCTGGTTAATAGAACTCTTACCCTAGGCGAAACTCAAACCTTAACCCTAGGAAGGAAAATCAGCCTATGGTTCAGGATGGTCTCTTGAGAATAGAAGCAGAGGCAGCCAAGTTGTGTCACTTCTGTGGCCCTCTTGGGATGCCTTTAACAGCTGCAGTGTGCCTGGAGCCCAGGGCTTCCTGGTTTTAAAAGTCCTAGGCCTAAGCCTAACAGTAACCCTAGGAATGCAAATCAGCCGCGTATTAGGGTTCTTCCTAAGGGAAAAGCTGTGAAAGCAGCCATGTTGTGGCACTTTTGCACTCCCTTTGGGATGCCTTTGGCAGATGCAGTAAGCCTGGAACTCAGGGCTTCCTGGTTAAAAAACTCCAAGCCCTAGGCTGAAGCCTAACCCTAACCCTAGGCAGATAAAACAGCCTAGGTATAGAGATGGTGACAAGGAAAAAGCTGTGAAAGCTGCCATGTTGTTGCACTTTTGCACTCCCTTTTGGATGCCTTTCACAGCTCCAGTGTGCCTGGATCTCCGGGCTTCCTGATTTTAAAAATCCTAGCCCTAGGCCGAACCCCAACCCTAAGACGAGAAAGGCAAATCAGCCAGGAATTAGGCATGTCCCCAAGGAAAAAGCTGTGGAGGCACGCATGTTGTGGTACTTTTACGCTCTTCTTGGGTAGTCCTTCGCAGCTGCTGTGTTCTTGGAACTCAGGGCTTTCTGGTTAATAGAACCCTTACCCCAGGCGTAACTCAAACCTTAACCCTAGGAAGGAAAATCAGCCTATTGTTCGGGATGGTCTCATGGAAATATCAGTGGTGGCAGCCAAGTTGCGTTACTTTTGCGCTCCCCTTGGGATGCCTTTCGCAGCTGCAGTGTGCCTGGAGCCCAGGGCTTCCTGGTTTTAAAAGTCCTAGGCCTAAGCCTAACAGTAACCCTAGGAAGGTAAATCAGCTGGGTATTAGGGTTCTTCCTAAGGGAAAAGCCGTGAAAGCAGCCATGTTGTGGCACTTCTGCACTCCCTTTGGGATGCCTTTGGCAGATGCAGTAAGCCTGGAACTCAGGGCTTCCTAGTTAAAAAAATCCTAGCCCTAGGCCGAACCCCAACCCTAAGACGAGAAAGGCAAATCAGCCAGGAATTAGGCATGTCCCCAAGGAAAAAGCTGTGGAGGCAGGCATGTTGTGGTACTTTTGCGCTCTCCTTGGCTAGTCCTTCGCAGCTGCTGTGTTCTTGGAACTCAGGGCTTTCTGGTTAATAGAACCCTTACCCTAGGCGTAACTCAAGCCTTACCCTAGGAAGGAAAATCAGCCTATGGTTCGGGATGGTCTCATGAGAATAGAAGCAGAGGCAGCCAAGTTTTGTCACTTCTGCGGCCCTCTTGGGATGCCTTTAACAGCTGCAGTGTGCCTGGAGCCCAGGGCTTCCTGGTTTTAAAAGTCCTAGGCCTAAGCCTAACAGTAACCCTAGGAAGGTAAATCAGCCGCATATTAGGGTTCTTCCTAAGGGAAAAGCTGTGAAAGCAGCCATGTTGTGGCACTTTTGCACTCCCTTTGGGATGCCTTTGGCAGATGCAGTAAGCCTGGAACTCAGGGCTTCCTGGTTAAAAAACTCCAAGCCCTAGGCTGAAGCCTAACCCTAACCCTAGGCAGATAAAACAGCCTAGGTATAGAGATGGTGACAACGAAAAAGCTGTGAAAGCTGCCATGTTGTTGCACTTTTGTACTCCCCTTGGGATGCCTTGAACAGCTGCAGTGTGCCTGGATCTAAGGGCTTCCTAGTTTTAAAAATCCTAGCCCTAGGCCTAAGCCTAACAGTAACCCTGGGAAGGGAAATCAGCCTGGTGTTAGGCTTCTTGCCAAGGAAAAAGCCGTGAAAGCAGCCATGTTGTGGCACTTCTGCACTCCCTTTGGGATGCCTTTGGCAGATGCAGTAAGCCTGGAACTCAGGGCTTCCTGGTTAAAAATATCCTAGCCCTAGACCGAACCCCAACCCTAAGACGAGAAAGGCAAATCAGCCAGGAATTAGGCATATCCCCAAGGAAAAAGCTGTGGAGGCAGGCACGTTGTGGTACTTTTGCGCTCTTCTTGGGTAGTCCTTCGCAGCTGCTGTGTTCTTGGAACTCAGGTCTTTCTGGTTAATAGAACTCTTACCCTAGGCGTAACTCAAACCTTAACCCTAGGAAGGAAAATCTGCCTATGGTTCAGGATGGTCTCATGAGAATAGAAGCAGAGGCAGCCAAGTTGTGTCACTTCTGCGGCCCTCTTGGGATGCCTTTGGCAGCTGCAGTGTGCCTGGAGCCCAGGGCTTCCTGGTTTTAAAAGTCCTAGGCCTAAGCCTAACAGTAACCCTAGGAAGGTAAATCAGCCGCGTATTAGGGTTCTTCCTAAGGGAAAAGCCGTGAAAGCAGCCATGTTGTGGCACTTCTGCACTCCCTTTGGGATGCCTTTGGCAGATGAAGTAAGCCTGGAACTCAGGGCTTCCTAGTTAAAAAAATCCTAGCCCTTGGCCGAACCCCAACCCTAAGACGAGAAAGGCAAATCAGCCAGGAATTAGGCATGTCCCCAAGGAAAAAGCTGTGGAGGCAGGCACGTTGTGGTACTTTTGCGCTCTCCTCGGGTAGTCCTTCGCAGCTGCTGTGTTCTTGGAACTCAGGTCTTTCTGGTTAATAGAACTCTTACCCTAGGCGTAACTCAAACCTTAACCCTAGGAAGGAAAATCTGCCTATGGTTCAGGATGGTCTCATGAGAATAGAAGCAGAGGCAGCCAAGTTGTGTCACTTCTGCGGCCCTCTTGGGATGCCTTTCGCAGCTGCAGTGTGCCTGGAGCCCAGGGCTTCCTGGTTTTAAAAGTCCTAGGCCTAAGCCTAACAGTAACCCTAGGAAGGTAAATCAGCCGCGTATTAGGGTTCTTCCTAAGGGAAAAGCCGTGAAAGCAGCCATGTTGTGGCACTTCTGCACTCCCTTTGGGATGCCTTTGGCAGATGAAGTAAGCCTGGAACTCAGGGCTTCCTAGTTAAAAAAATCCTAGCCCTTGGCCGAACCCCAACCCTAAGACGAGAAAGGCAAATCAGCCAGGAATTAGGCATGTCCCCAAGGAAAAAGCTGTGGAGGCAGGCACGTTGTGGTACTTTTGCGCTCTTCTTGGGTAGTCCTTCGCAGCTGCTGTGTTCTTGGAACTCAGGTCTTTCTGGTTAATAGAACTCTTACCCTAGGCGTAACTCAAACCTTAACCCTAGGAAGGAAAATCTGCCTATGGTTCAGGATGGTCTCATGAGAATAGAAGCAGAGGCAGCCAAGTTGTGTCACTTCTGCGGCCCTCTTGGGATGCCTTTCGCAGCTGCAGTGTGCCTGGAGCCCAGGGCTTCCTGGTTTTAAAAGTCCTAGGCCTAAGCCTAACAGTAACCCTAGGAAGGTAAATCAGCCGCGTATTAGGGTTCTTCCTAAGGGAAAAGCCGTGAAAGCAGCCATGTTGTGGCACTTCTGCACTCCCTTTGGGATGCCTTTGGCAGATGAAGTAAGCCTGGAACTCAGGGCTTCCTAGTTAAAAAAATCCTAGCCCTTGGCCGAACCCCAACCCTAAGACGAGAAAGGCAAATCAGCCAGGAATTAGGCATGTCCCCAAGGAAAAAGCTGTGGAGGCAGGCACGTTGTGGTACTTTTGCGCTCTCCTCGGGTAGTCCTTCGCAGCTGCTGTGTTCTTGGAACTCAGGTCTTTCTGGTTAATAGAACTCTTACCCTAGGGGAAACTCAAACCTTAACCCTAGGAAGGAAAATCAGCCTATGGTTCGGGATGGTCTCATGAGAATAGAAGCAGAGGCAGCCAAGTTGCGTTACTTCTGCGGCCCTCTTGGGATGCCTTTAACAGCTGCAGTGTGCCTGGAGCCCAGGGCTTCCTGGTTTTAAAAGTCCTAGGCCTAAGCCTAACAGTAACCCTAGGAAGGTAAATCAGCCGCGTATTAGGGTTCTTCCTAAGGGAAAAGCTGTGAAGGCAGCCATGTTGTGGCACTTTTGCACTCCCTTTGGGATGCCTTTGGCAGATGCAGTAAGCCTGGAACTCAGGGCTTCCTGGTTGAAAAACTCCAAGCCCTAGGCTGAACCCTAACCCTAACCCTAGGCAGATAAATCAGCCTAGGTATAGGGATGGTGCCAAGGAAAAAGCTGTGAAAGCTGCCATGTTGTTACACTTTTTTACTCCTCTTGGGATGCCTTGAACAGATGCAGTGTGCCTGGAGCCCAGGGCTTCCTAGTTTTAAAAATCCTAGCCCTAACCCTAAGCCTTACAGTAACCCTGGGAAGGTAAATCAGCCTGGTGTTAGGCTTCTTGCCAAGGAAAAAGCCGTGAAAGCAGCCATGTTGTGGCACTTTTGCACTCCCTTTTGGATGCCTTTCACAGTTCCAGTGTGCCTGGAACTCAGGGCTTTCTGATTTTAAAAATCCTAGACCTAGGCCGAACCCCAACCCTAAGACGAGAAAGGCAAATCAGCCAGGAATTAGGCATGTCCCCAAGGAAAAAGCTGTGGAGGCAGGCATGTTGTGGTACTTTTGCGCTCTTCTTGGGTAGTCCTTCGCAGCTGCTGTGTTCTTGGAACTCAGGGCTTTCTGGTTAAGAGAACCTTTACCCCAGGCGTACCTCAAACCTTAACCCTAGGAAGGAAAATCAGCCTATGGTTCGGGATGGTCTCATGGAAATATCAGTGGTGGCAACCAAGTTGTGTCACTTTTGTGCTCCCCTTGGGATGCCTTTCGCAGCTGCGGTGTGCCTGGAGCCCAGGGCTTCCTGGTTTTAAAAGTCCTAGGCCTAAGCCTAACAGTAACCCTAGGAAGGTAAATCAGCCGCGTATTAGGGTTCTTCCTAAGGGAAAAGCCGTGAAAGCAGCCATGTTGTGGCACTTCTGCACTCCCTTTGGGATGCCTTTGGCAGATGCAGTAAGCCTGGAACTCAGGGCTTCCTGGTTAAAAAACTCCAAGCCCTAGGCTGAAGCCTTACCCTATCCCCAGGAAGGAAAATCAGCCTATGTATAGGGATCGTGCAACGTCTAGAACACGATGGGAGATGTTTTCTGTGCTGGCACAGTTTTTCCTCGCCAGACATAGTGGAAAAGCTTTTTGCTAAGATGTAGACGAGAAGAGACGCTAAAGACGAAGGTACGATGCTGTCCGGAGCTAAGAGCCGCTCCCGGGCGTCTTTCGGCAGAAGCCGCGCTAAGGAGTGCACAGTGAGCGGCACAATCGTCTTTGCGCGAAGAAGCCGCTTCTTCGCCTCCGGGAGCCGGAGAGAGCGGCACCTTCGGAAAGGTGAAGAAGGAAGCTGTACAACACTGGGATTGTGTGCGCAGCTTGCCATCTGATAGAAAACAGTACCTTTGCACTCTCCTGACTTTTCCAATCACATGAACATTCGATTGGAAGCTGTTTTGGACAACTTTTCTTTCCTTCATGCCAAACACTTGGCACACCTCCGTGCAACGTCTAGAACACGATGGGAGATGTTTTCTGTGCTGGCACAGTTTTTCCTCGCCAGACTTAGTGGAAAAGCTTTTTGCTAAGATGTAGACGAGAAGAGACGCTAAAGACGAAGGTACGATGCTGTCCGGAGCTAAGAGCCGCTCCCGGGCGTCTTTCGGCAGAAGCCGCGCTAAGGAGTGCACAGTGAGCGGCACAATCGTCTTTGCGCGAAGAAGCCGCTTCTTCGCCTCCGGGAGCCGGAGAGAGCGGCACCTTCGGAAAGGTGAAGAAGGAAGCTGTACAACACTGGGATTGTGTGCGCAGCTTGCCAACTGCTAGAAAACAGTACCTTTGCACTCTCCTGACTTTTCCAATCACATGAACATTCGATTGGAAGCTGTTTTGGACAACTTTTCTTTCCTTCATGCCAAACACTTGGCACACCTCCGTGCAACGTCTAGAACACGATGGGAGATGTTTTCTGTGCTGGCACAGTTTTTCCTCGCCAGACATAGTAGAAAAGCTTTTTGCTAAGATGTAGACGAGAAGAGACGCTAAAGACGAAGGTACGATGCTGTCCGGAGCTAAGAGCCGCTCCCGGGCGTCTTTCGGCAGAAGCCGCGCTAAGGAGTGCACAGTGAGCGGCACAATCGTCTTTGCGCGAAGAAGCCGCTTCTTCGCCTCCGGGAGCCGGAGAGAGCGGCACCTTCGGAAAGGTGAAGAAGGAAGCTGTACAACACTGGGATTGTGTGCGCAGCTTGCCAACTGATAGAAAACAGTACCTTTGCACTCTCCTGACTTTTCCAATCACATGAACATTCGATTGGAAGCTGTTTTGGACAACTTTTCTTTCCTTCATGCCAAACACTTGGCACACCTCCGTGAAACGTCTAGAACACGATGGGAGATGTTTTCTGTGCTGGCACAGTTTTTCCTCGCCAGACATAGTGGAAAAGCTTTTTGCTAAGATGTAGACGAGAAGAGACGCTAAAGACGAAGGTACGATGCTGTCCGGAGCTAAGAGCCGCTCCCGGGCGTCTTTCGGCAGAAGCCGCGCTAAGGAGTGCACAGTGAGCGGCACAATCGTCTTTGCGCGAAGAAGCCGCTTCTTCGCCTCCGGGAGCCGGAGAGAGCGGCACCTTCGGAAAGGTGAAGAAGGAAGCTGTACAACACTGGGATTGTGTGCGCAGCTTGCCATCTGATAGAAAACAGTACCTTTGCACTCTCCTGACTTTTCCAATCACATGAACATTCGATTGGAAGCTGTTTTGGACAACTTTTCTTTCCTTCATGCCAAACACTCGGCACACCTCCGTGCAACGTCTAGAACACGATGGGAGATGTTTTCTGTGCTGGCACAGTTTTTCCTCGCCAGACTTAGTGGAAAAGCTTTTTGCTAAGATGTAGACGAGAAGAGACGCTAAAGACGAAGGTACGATGCTGTCCGGAGCTAAGAGCCGCTCCCGGGCGTCTTTCGGCAGAAGCCGCGCTAAGGAGTGCACAGTGAGCGGCACAATCGTCTTTGCGCGAAGAAGCCGCTTCTTCGCCTCCGGGAGCCGGAGAGAGCGGCACCTTCGGAAAGGTGAAGAAGGAAGCTGTACAACACTGGGATTGTGTGCGCAGCTTGCCAACTGATAGAAAACAGTACCTTTGCACTCTCCTGACTTTTCCAATCACATGAACATTCGATTGGAAGCTGTTTTGGACAACTTTTCTTTCCTTCATGCCGAACACTCGGCACACCTCCGTGCAACGTCTAGAACACGATGGGAGATTTTTTCTGTGCTGGCACAGTTTTTCCTCGCCAGACTTAGTGGAAAAGCTTTTTGCTAAGATGTAGACGAGAAGAGACGCTAAAGACGAAGGTACGATGCTGTCCGGAGCTAAGAGCCGCTCCCGGGCGTCTTTCGGCAGAAGCCGCGCTAAGGAGTGCACAGTGAGCGGCACAATCGTCTTTGCGCGAAGAAGCCGCTTCTTCGCCTCCGGGAGCCGGAGAGAGCGGCACCTTCGGAAAGGTGAAGAAGGAAGCTGTACAACACTGGGATTGTGTGCGCAGCTTGCCAACTGCTAGAAAACAGTACCTTTGCACTCTCCTGACTTTTCCAATCACATGAACATTCGATTGGAAGCTGTTTTGGACAAGTTTTCTTTTCTTCATGCCAAACACTCGGCACACCTCCGTGCAACGTCTAGAACACGATAGGAGATGTTTTCTGTACTGGCACAATTTCTCCTTGCCAGACATAGTGGAAAAGCTTTTTGCTAAGATGTAGACGACAAGAGAGGCTAGGGACTGGATGTAAGCAAATGACACTCATCTTCAAAAAAGGCAATTCGGAGGACTCGCAATCGTACAAACCAGCCAGCCTCTTTTTTATACCCAGGAAGTTGATGAAGCAGCTCTTCCTGGAAAACCTTGCCAGGCACATGAAAGACGACACAATAATGTAGTTAGCATGATTTTTCAGGGGCATTTCATGCTGAACATAACTTTAAACTCCTCTGATGAATCAACTTGACTGGTAGATGAAGGGAATATTATCTGCCTGGGCTTCAGGGAGGTTTTTGACATATCTCTACATGGCAGCACACATCCATATGGAAGCAATAGTGCAAAGGGGAGGGAATCAGTGTCTTTTCAGTGATGCTGAGTGAAAAGACAAGAGGCAGTGGGCACACACTGAAATACAGGAACATCAGGAAATGATTCTTTACTGTGAGGGTGAGTGAACCACGGCACAGATTGCCCAGAAAGATTGTGGAGCCTGGATCTTTGAAGACATTAAAAGTACACCCAGATAGAATCCTGGGCAAGAGGCTCTAGGGATCCTGGTTTAGGCAGGGGGGTTGGGCCTGGTTAGCCCCACCAACCCCTTCCACTCTCATTCATTCTGTGCTAGTGAATTCTCTTCAAGATGCATTTCAAGCACTGGCATGACAAAGTTCTGTGCAGACACAGATCCAAATGGACATGGCATCTAAGTTCCTTAAGCAGTCTTCAAGAAGAATGTAAACCTCTGGGGCAAGTGTCTCTTCCCTAACTGAATCCCTTTCATGGGAAAATTCCCAGCTCTAGAAAGATCTTCTGATACGCATGCTTAAGACTGACACTGGCTGAGCAAATTTCTCCCTATGTGTATCTAAGACCAGTTAGGATCTTCACCCAAAGTGCTGTCAACATAGTCACAGAATGCCTATTGTTAAGAAGTGACAACTTCCATCAGAATGGCAACTATTGGTCCACCAAATGGATGAATGGATGGGAATTATCTGCTTGGGTTAAAAACAAAAAGAAAGAGTTGGTCTTTACTTATCAATTTCATTGCAATATTGATAAGGGAAGAAAAAGACCTAAGTCCTTGACTTTCTTAACTCGAGGAAAGATTTTAAAAATTCCTTGTAAAAATGTATGATCACAATCAGACTATTGAAACCATTTGAGTTGGGAAAAAAGTTCCAAAATTGTCTAGAGAGTGGCAAAGAAGCCAAGAAAATAGGAAAGAAACAAAAAGAGGGCAAAAGAGTAAGCTTCAGTGTACAAGCTCGTTCTAGAAGTAGTCTGCCGGGGAAAGGAAGCCCCAGTTGAATTTCCAATGTATTCCTGAGCTTGATTCAGTAACTGGTCAATGTAAAAACCAATCCTTTTGTATAACTTCTTCCAGCAACAAAAACTCCAACAGGTTGACACTACCATCATGCCTGTTCCAGACATATTTCCAAGAGAAATGATGATTTTCTTGAAAACCTACTTGCATAAAAGTTGCAAGATGGTGGAGGGATTGCCACATCCTCCTTCCTCCATCTGGCTTGAAAGTAGATTTGATAAAATATGCAACAAAGCACATGATTTATAAGGTAGAGTCAAATGGATGATTTGGGAATTGATCTCTTGTTGATAGTAAACTTCACATCCACTCTGTGTGACCTTTCTAAAACAAAATGTGGAGCTGAGGCATGAATCTGCCACAACAATTGTAAAGCAAACATACACACTCCCCTTCACATGCCCCCCCTTCCACACACACCTAGGCACACACAGAGATCAGCATAGCAGATCATGAACACCTTGGAAAAGACTGAAATGCTAAATGCCTCTCTTGATGGGCAAAAGAGCTGGTGCAGTAATTCAAATGCCTGGTACAAAAATTCTGTTTCATATTTAGCTCCTATTTAAAACACAGCTTTTCATTTCATTCTATTTACAGAATATTTTCTTTTCATTTGTTTCTTTAAAATTACTTAGTTCTCACCTGTTGTATGTCTAGGAATATTTTCTTCCAAAAATAGAAAAAAATAGATGCTATCTTTTCAGCAGAAAACATTGGTTGATACAATTTTAAACCATCATGATATGGAAGAATTGTTCTGTCCCTCTCGAAGGTGGAAGAAGCATTTGGATCACAGATCATCTACAATGAAATACTTGACATGTTTAAGATGCTTTCAATCAATTTTGATCGTCAATTGCTTCTTCGTTGGAAACAGTCATTTTTCAGTGAAGGGCAAGTGTGTGTGGTATATCTACATGATGTGTTCAAACCCAGTTCCTACTAATGGCCAGGCTGAATTCCAGGAAATAACGTCCCGAATGATATTTTGCCGCCTTCTTTGGCACTTCATGAAATCTTACCATGATGAAGTGCTGAAACACAGAGATTTTCTCTTAGAGAGTGTCTCATGTTGTAACCCATCCCATGGATTTTATGCTGTAATTCTTATCTCTTTTAAAATTTGCTATCTTCTGTACAGTTTTCATGAACATTTCTGTTACAGTAGTGAATAGCACAGATAAATGTCATTTTGTACAACTTTGAATTTACCCCAAGAGCTGAGAGAAAACTTGCTCCTATACTTCAATCCCAGTTTCTTCTATAGTCCAACTTTGTTTCTCTACCATCAAGCTTCTCCTTTGTTGCTGCTCCAAGCCCCGTCCAAGCTGACCTTGAATACTTTCAGGGATGGGACACCCACAACTTCCCTGGGCAACCTGTTCCAGTGTTCCAGCACTCCCACAGTAAAAAAGGCCTTCCTTTCATCTAATATGTGTAGGAAATCATAAATCTAGGCATAGAAATTTGGAGTGCAAATTTGAAATTCTTTTGATTTGAAGCACATTTTATATGAATACTGACTTACAGATGACTAAAAGATGTTGATGGGCATTTGAGGTGACAAGTTTTGAAAAAGTGTACGGAAATTAACATTGAAACCACTAAAATTAAAAACTTCTTCCCATTTTCTTTCTCCTCTCCTATTCAAAATTGCAAATGTCAGATATCAGTGCTTCATGCAAACCTCTCAGATGCTCTCAGGGAAAAAGCATTTATTTCAGACTAAGTTGCGGTTGACGTAGAACACTGCCTTTAACAGCTGCAGTGTGCCTGGAATTCAGGGCTTCCTGTTTGAAAAAATCCTATCTCTAGGCTGAACCCTAACCCTAACCCTAGGCAGATAAATCAGCCTGGGTATAGGGATGTTCCCAAGGAAAAAAGCACTGGAAGGAGCATGTTGAGGCAATTTTTGGCTGCCCTTGGGAAGCCTTTTGCAGCTGCACTGAGTCTGGAGCTAGGGGGTTACTGATTTAAAATCCCTATCCCTTGGCGTGACCATAGGTGCAACTGGAGGCAAGTAAATCAGCCTAGGTTCAATGATGGTCCCAAGGAAAAAGCGCTGGAGGCAGCCATGTTGTGGCACTTTTCCCCTCCTCTTGGGTAGTCCTTCGCAGCTGCTGTGTTCTTGGAACTCAGGGCTTTCTGGTTAAAAAAACACTAACCCTAGGCGTAACTCTAACCCTCACCCTAGGAAGGAAAATCAGCCTATGGTTCGGGATGGACTCATGAGAATAGCAGCAGAGGCAGCCAAGTTGTGTCACTTCTGCGGCCCTCTTGGGATGCCTTGAACAGCTGCAGTGTTCCTGGAGCTAAGGGCTTCCTAGTTTTAAAAATCCTAGCCCTAGGCCTAAGCCTTACAGTAAGCCTAGGAAGGTAAATCAGCCTGGTGTTAGGCTTCTTGCCAAGGAAAAAGCCGTGATAGCAGCCATGTTGTGGCACTTTTGCACTCCCTTTTGGATGCCTTTCACAGCTCCAGTGTGCCTGGAACTCAGGGCTTCCTGATTTTAAAAATCCTAGCCCTAGGCCGAACCCCAACCCTAAGACGAGAAAGGCAAATCAGCCAGGAATTAGGCATGTCCCCAAGGAAAAAGCTGTGGAGGCAGGCATGTTGTGGTACTTTTGCGCTCTTCTTGGCTAGTCCTTCGCAGCTGCTGTGTTCTAGGAACTCAGGGCTTTCTGGCTAATAGAACCCTTACCCCAGGCATAACTCAAACGTTAACCCTAGGAAGGAAAATCAGCCTATGGTTCAGGATGGTCTCATGAGAATAGAAGCAGAGGCAGCCAAGTTGTGTAACTTTTGCGCTCCCCTTGGGATGCCTTTCGCAGCTGCAGAGTGCCTGGAGCCCAGGGCTTCCTGGTTTTAAAAGTCCTAGGCCTAAGCCTAACAGTAACCCTAGGAAGGTAAATCAGCCGCGTATTAGGGTTCTTCCTAAGGGAAAAGCCGTGAAAGCAGCCATGTTGTGGCACTTCTGCACTCCCTTTGGGATGCCTTTGGCAGATGCAGTAAGCCTGGAACTCAGGGCTTCCTGGTTAAAAAACTCCAAGCCCTAGGCTGAAGCCTAACCCTATCCCCAGGAAGGAAAATCAGCCTATGTATAGGGATCGTGCAACGTCTAGAACACGATGGGAGATGTTTTCTGTGCTGGCACAGTTTTTCCTCGCCAGACATAGTGGAAAAGCTTTTTGCTAAGATGTAGACGAGAAGAGACGCTAAAGACGAAGGTACGATGCTGTCCGGAGCTAAGAGCCGCTCCCGGGCGTCTTTCGGCAGAAGCCGCGCTAAGGAGTGCACAGTGAGCGGCACAATCGTCTTTGCGCGAAGAAGCCGCTTCTTCGCCTCCGGGAGCCGGAGAGAGCGGCACCTTCGGAAAGGTGAAGAAGGAAGCTGTACAACACTGGGATTGTGTGCGCAGCTTGCCATCTGATAGAAAACAGTACCCTTGCACTCTCCTGACTTTTCCAATCACATGAACATTCGATTGGAAGCTGTTTTGGACAACTTTTCTTTCCTTCATGCCAAACACTTGGCACACCTCCGTGCAACGTCTAGAACACGATGGGAGATGTTTTCTGTGCTGGCACAGTTTTTCCTCGCCAGACTTAGTGGAAAAGCTTTTTGCTAAGATGTAGACGAGAAGAGACGCTAAAGACGAAGGTACGATGCTGTCCGGAGCTAAGAGCCGCTCCCGGGCGTCTTTCGGCAGAAGCCGCGCTAAGGAGTGCACAGTGAGCGGCACAATCGTCTTTGCGCGAAGAAGCCGCTTCTTCGCCTCCGGGAGCCGGAGAGAGCGGCACCTTCGGAAAGGTGAAGAAGGAAGCTGTACAACACTGGGATTGTGTGCGCAGCTTGCCAACTGATAGAAAACAGTACCTTTGCACTCTCCTGACTTTTCCAATCACATGAACATTCGATTGGAAGCTGTTTTGGACAACTTTTCTTTCCTTCATGCCAAACACTCGGCACACCTCCGTGCAACGTCTAGAACACGATGGGAGATGTTTTCTGTGCTGGCACAGTTTTTCCTCGCCAGACATAGTAGAAAAGCTTTTTGCTAAGATGTAGACGAGAAGAGACGCTAAAGACGAAGGTACGATGCTGTCCGGAGCTAAGAGCCGCTCCCGGGCGTCTTTCGGCAGAAGCCGCGCTAAGGAGTGCACAGTGAGCGGCACAATCGTCTTTGCGCGAAGAAGCCGCTTCTTCGCCTCCGGGAGCCGGAGAGAGCGGCACCTTCGGAAAGGTGAAGAAGGAAGCTGTACAACACTGGGATTGTGTGCGCAGCTTGCCAACTGATAGAAAACAGTACCTTTGCACTCTCCTGACTTTTCCAATCACATGAACATTCGATTGGAAGCTGTTTTGGACAACTTTTCTTTTCTTCATGCCAAACACTCGGCACACCTCCGTGCAACGTCTAGAACACGATGGGAGATGTTTTCTGTGCTGGCACAGTTTTTCCTCGCCAGACTTAGTGGAAAAGCTTTTTGCTAAGATGTAGACGAGAAGAGACGCTAAAGACGAAGGTACGATGCTGTCCGGAGCTAAGAGCCGCTCCCGGGCGTCTTTCGGCAGAAGCCGCGCTAAGGAGTGCACAGTGAGCGGCACAATCGTCTTTGCGCGAAGAAGCCGCTTCTTCGCCTCCGGGAGCCGGAGAGAGCGGCACCTTCGGAAAGGTGAAGAAGGAAGTTGTACAACACTGGGATTGTGTGCGCAGCTTGCCAACTGATAGAAAACAGTACCTTTGCACTCTCCTGACTTTTCCAATCACATGAACATTCGATTGGAAGCTGTTTTGGACAACTTTTCTTTCCTTCATGCCAAACACTCGGCACACCTCCGTGCAACGTCTAGAACACGATGGGAGATGTTTTCTGTGCTGGCACAGTTTTTCCTCGCCAGACATAGTGGAAAAGCTTTTTGCTAAGATGTAGACGAGAAGAGACGCTAAAGACGAAGGTACGATGCTGTCCGGAGCTAAGAGCCGCTCCCGGGCGTCTTTCGGCAGAAGCCGCGCTAAGGAGTGCACAGTGAGCGGCACAATCGTCTTTGCGCGAAGAAGCCGCTTCTTCGCCTCCGGGAGCCGGAGAGAGCGGCACCTTCGGAAAGGTGAAGAAGGAAGCTGTACAACACTGGGATTGTGTGCGCAGCTTGCCAACTGATAGAAAACAGTACCTTTGCACTCTCCTGACTTTTCCAATCACATGAACATTCGATTGGAAGCTGTTTTGGACAACTTTTCTTTCCTTCATGCCAAACACTTGGCACACCTCCGTGCAACGTCTAGAACACGATGGGAGATGTTTTCTGTGCTGGCACAGTTTTTCCTCGCCAGACTTAGTGGAAAAGCTTTTTGCTAAGATGTAGACGAGAAGAGACGCTAAAGACGAAGGTACGATGCTGTCCGGAGCTAAGAGCCGCTCCCGGGCGTCTTTCGGCAGAAGCCGCGCTAAGGAGTGCACAGTGAGCGGCACAATCGTCTTTGCGCGAAGAAGCCGCTTCTTCGCCTCCGGGAGCCGGAGAGAGCGGCACCTTCGGAAAGGTGAAGAAGGAAGCTGTACAACACTGGGATTGTGTGCGCAGCTTGCCAACTGCTAGAAAACAGTACCTTTGCACTCTCCTGACTTTTCCAATCACATGAACATTCGATTGGAAGCTGTTTTGGACAACTTTTCTTTTCTTCATGCCAAACACTCGGCACACCTCCGTGCAACGTCTAGAACACGATGGGAGATGTTTTCTGTGCTGGCACAGTTTTTCCTCGCTAGACATAGTAGAAAAGCTTTTTGCTAAGATGTAGACGAGAAGAGACGCTAAAGACGAAGGTACGATGCTGTCCGGAGCTAAGAGCCGCTCCCGGGCGTCTTTCGGCAGAAGCCGCGCTAAGGAGTGCACAGTGAGCGGCACAATCGTCTTTGCGCGAAGAAGCCGCTTCTTCGCCTCCGGGAGCCGGAGAGAGCGGCACCTTCGGAAAGGTGAAGAAGGAAGCTGTACAACACTGGGATTGTGTGCGCAGCTTGCCAACTGATAGAAAACAGTACCTTTGCACTCTCCTGACTTTTCCAATCACATGAACATTCGATTGGAAGCTGTTTTGGACAACTTTTCTTTCCTTCATGCCAAACACTCGGCACACCTCCGTGCAACGTCTAGAACACGATGGGAGATGTTTTCTGTGCTGGCACAGTTTTTCCTCGCCAGACATAGTGGAAAAGCTTTTTGCTAAGATGTAGACGAGAAGAGACGCTAAAGACGAAGGTACGATGCTGTCCGGAGCTAAGAGCCGCTCCCGGGCGTCTTTCGGCAGAAGCCGCGCTAAGGAGTGCACAGTGAGCGGCACAATCGTCTTTGCGCGAAGAAGCCGCTTCTTCGCCTCCGGGAGCCGGAGAGAGCGGCACCTTCGGAAAGGTGAAGAAGGAAGCTGTACAAGACTGGGATTGTGTGCGCAGCTTGCCAACTGATAGAAAACAGTACCTTTGCACTCTCCTGACTTTTCCAATCACATGAACATTCGATTGGAAGCTGTTTTGGACAACTTTTCTTTCCTTCATGCCGAACACTCGGCACACCTCCGTGCAACGTCTAGAACACGATGGGAGATTTTTTCTGTGCTGGCACAGTTTTTCCTCGCCAGACTTAGTGGAAAAGCTTTTTGCTAAGATGTAGACGAGAAGAGACGCTAAAGACGAAGGTACGATGCTGTCCGGAGCTAAGAGCCGCTCCCGGGCGTCTTTCGGCAGAAGCCGCGCTAAGGAGTGCACAGTGAGCGGCACAATCGTCTTTGCGCGAAGAAGCCGCTTCTTCGCCTCCGGGAGCCGGAGAGAGCGGCACCTTCGGAAAGGTGAAGAAGGAAGCTGTACAACACTGGGATTGTGTGCGCAGCTTGCCATCTGATAGAAAACAGTACCTTTGCACTCTCCTGACTTTTCCAATCACATGAACATTCGATTGGAAGCTGTTTTGGACAACTTTTCTTTCCTTCATGCCAAACACTTGGCACACCTCCGTGCAACGTCTAGAACACGATGGGAGATGTTTTCTGTGCTGGCACAGTTTTTCCTCGCCAGACTTAGTGGAAAAGCTTTTTGCTAAGATGTAGACGAGAAGAGACGCTAAAGACGAAGGTACGATGCTGTCCGGAGCTAAGAGCCGCTCCCGGGCGTCTTTCGGCAGAAGCCGCGCTAAGGAGTGCACAGTGAGCGGCACAATCGTCTTTGCGCGAAGAAGCCGCTTCTTCGCCTCCGGGAGCCGGAGAGAGCGGCACCTTCGGAAAGGTGAAGAAGGAAGCTGTACAACACTGGGATTGTGTGCGCAGCTTGCCAACTGCTAGAAAACAGTACCTTTGCACTCTCCTGACTTTTCCAATCACATGAACATTCGATTGGAAGCTGTTTTGGACAACTTTTCTTTCCTTCATGCCAAACACTTGGCACACCTCCGTGCAACGTCTAGAACACGATGGGAGATGTTTTCTGTGCTGGCACAGTTTTTCCTCGCCAGACATAGTAGAAAAGCTTTTTGCTAAGATGTAGACGAGAAGAGACGCTAAAGACGAAGGTACGATGCTGTCCGGAGCTAAGAGCCGCTCCCGGGCGTCTTTCGGCAGAAGCCGCGCTAAGGAGTGCACAGTGAGCGGCACAATCGTCTTTGCGCGAAGAAGCCGCTTCTTCGCCTCCGGGAGCCGGAGAGAGCGGCACCTTCGGAAAGGTGAAGAAGGAAGCTGTACAACACTGGGATTGTGTGCGCAGCTTGCCAACTGATAGAAAACAGTACCTTTGCACTCTCCTGACTTTTCCAATCACATGAACATTCGATTGGAAGCTGTTTTGGACAACTTTTCTTTCCTTCATGCCAAACACTTGGCACACCTCCGTGAAACGTCTAGAACACGATGGGAGATGTTTTCTGTGCTGGCACAGTTTTTCCTCGCCAGACATAGTGGAAAAGCTTTTTGCTAAGATGTAGACGAGAAGAGACGCTAAAGACGAAGGTACGATGCTGTCCGGAGCTAAGAGCCGCTCCCGGGCGTCTTTCGGCAGAAGCCGCGCTAAGGAGTGCACAGTGAGCGGCACAATCGTCTTTGCGCGAAGAAGCCGCTTCTTCGCCTCCGGGAGCCGGAGAGAGCGGCACCTTCGGAAAGGTGAAGAAGGAAGCTGTACAACACTGGGATTGTGTGCGCAGCTTGCCATCTGATAGAAAACAGTACCTTTGCACTCTCCTGACTTTTCCAATCACATGAACATTCGATTGGAAGCTGTTTTGGACAACTTTTCTTTCCTTCATGCCAAACACTTGGCACACCTCCGTGCAACGTCTAGAACACGATGGGAGATGTTTTCTGTGCTGGCACAGTTTTTCCTCGCCAGACTTAGTGGAAAAGCTTTTTGCTAAGATGTAGACGAGAAGAGACGCTAAAGACGAAGGTACGATGCTGTCCGGAGCTAAGAGCCGCTCCCGGGCGTCTTTCGGCAGAAGCCGCGCTAAGGAGTGCACAGTGAGCGGCACAATCGTCTTTGCGCGAAGAAGCCGCTTCTTCGCCTCCGGGAGCCGGAGAGAGCGGCACCTTCGGAAAGGTGAAGAAGGAAGCTGTACAACACTGGGATTGTGTGCGCAGCTTGCCAACTGATAGAAAACAGTACCTTTGCACTCTCCTGACTTTTCCAATCACATGAACATTCGATTGGAAGCTGTTTTGGACAACTTTTCTTTCCTTCATGCCAAACACTCGGCACACCTCCGTGCAACGTCTAGAACACGATGGGAGATGTTTTCTGTGCTGGCACAGTTTTTCCTCGCCAGACATAGTAGAAAAGCTTTTTGCTAAGATGTAGACGAGAAGAGACGCTAAAGACGAAGGTACGATGCTGTCCGGAGCTAAGAGCCGCTCCCGGGCGTCTTTCGGCAGAAGCCGCGCTAAGGAGTGCACAGTGAGCGGCACAATCGTCTTTGCGCGAAGAAGCCGCTTCTTCGCCTCCGGGAGCCGGAGAGAGCGGCACCTTCGGAAAGGTGAAGAAGGAAGCTGTACAACACTGGGATTGTGTGCGCAGCTTGCCAACTGATAGAAAACAGTACCTTTGCACTCTCCTGACTTTTCCAATCACATGAACATTCGATTGGAAGCTGTTTTGGACAACTTTTCTTTCCTTCATGCCAAACACTCGGCACACCTCCGTGCAACGTCTAGAACACGATGGGAGATGTTTTCTGTGCTGGCACAGTTTTTCCTCGCCAGACATAGTGGAAAAGCTTTTTGCTAAGATGTAGACGAGAAGAGACGCTAAAGACGAAGGTACGATGCTGTCCGGAGCTAAGAGCCGCTCCCGGGCGTCTTTCGGCAGAAGCCGCGCTAAGGAGTGCACAGTGAGCGGCACAATCGTCTTTGCGCGAAGAAGCCGCTTCTTCGCCTCCGGGAGCCGGAGAGAGCGGCACCTTCGGAAAGGTGAAGAAGGAAGCTGTACAACACTGGGATTGTGTGCGCAGCTTGCCAACTGATAGAAAACAGTACCTTTGCACTCTCCTGACTTTTCCAATCACATGAACATTCGATTGGAAGCTGTTTTGGACAACTTTTCTTTCCTTCATGCCGAACACTCGGCACACCTCCGTGCAACGTCTAGAACACGATGGGAGATTTTTTCTGTGCTGGCACAGTTTTTCCTCGCCAGACTTAGTGGAAAAGCTTTTTGCTAAGATGTAGACGAGAAGAGACGCTAAAGACGAAGGTACGATGCTGTCCGGAGCTAAGAGCCGCTCCCGGGCGTCTTTCGGCAGAAGCCGCGCTAAGGAGTGCACAGTGAGCGGCACAATCGTCTTTGCGCGAAGAAGCCGCTTCTTCGCCTCCGGGAGCCGGAGAGAGCGGCACCTTCGGAAAGGTGAAGAAGGAAGCTGTACAACACTGGGATTGTGTGCGCAGCTTGCCATCTGATAGAAAACAGTACCTTTGCACTCTCCTGACTTTTCCAATCACATGAACATTCGATTGGAAGCTGTTTTGGACAACTTTTCTTTCCTTCATGCCAAACACTTGGCACACCTCCGTGCAACGTCTAGAACACGATGGGAGATGTTTTCTGTGCTGGCACAGTTTTTCCTCGCCAGACTTAGTGGAAAAGCTTTTTGCTGAGATGTAGACGAGAAGAGACGCTAAAGACGAAGGTACGATGCTGTCCGGAGCTAAGAGCCGCTCCCGGGCGTCTTTCGGCAGAAGCCGCGCTAAGGAGTGCACAGTGAGCGGCACAATCGTCTTTGCGCGAAGAAGCCGCTTCTTCGCCTCCGGGAGCCGGAGAGAGCGGCACCTTCGGAAAGGTGAAGAAGGAAGCTGTACAACACTGGGATTGTGTGCGCAGCTTGCCAACTGCTAGAAAACAGTACCTTTGCACTCTCCTGACTTTTCCAATCACATGAACATTCGATTGGAAGCTGTTTTGGACAACTTTTCTTTCCTTCATGCCAAACACTTGGCACACCTCCGTGCAACGTCTAGAACACGATGGGAGATGTTTTCTGTGCTGGCACAGTTTTTCCTCGCCAGACATAGTAGAAAAGCTTTTTGCTAAGATGTAGACGAGAAGAGACGCTAAAGACGAAGGTACGATGCTGTCCGGAGCTAAGAGCCGCTCCCGGGCGTCTTTCGGCAGAAGCCGTGCTAAGGAGTGCACAGTGAGCGGCACAATCGTCTTTGCGCGAAGAAGCCGCTTCTTCGCCTCCGGGAGCCGGAGAGAGCGGCACCTTCGGAAAGGTGAAGAAGGAAGCTGTACAACACTGGGATTGTGTGCGCAGCTTGCCAACTGATAGAAAACAGTACCTTTGCACTCTCCTGACTTTTCCAATCACATGAACATTCGATTGGAAGCTGTTTTGGACAACTTTTCTTTCCTTCATGCCAAACACTTGGCACACCTCCGTGAAACGTCTAGAACACGATGGGAGATGTTTTCTGTGCTGGCACAGTTTTTCCTCGCCAGACATAGTGGAAAAGCTTTTTGCTAAGATGTAGACGAGAAGAGACGCTAAAGACGAAGGTACGATGCTGTCCGGAGCTAAGAGCCGCTCCCGGGCGTCTTTCGGCAGAAGCCGCGCTAAGGAGTGCACAGTGAGCGGCACAATCGTCTTTGCGCGAAGAAGCCGCTTCTTCGCCTCCGGGAGCCGGAGAGAGCGGCACCTTCGGAAAGGTGAAGAAGGAAGCTGTACAACACTGGGATTGTGTGCGCAGCTTGCCATCTGATAGAAAACAGTACCTTTGCACTCTCCTGACTTTTCCAATCACATGAATATTCGATTGGAAGCTGTTTTGGACAACTTTTCTTTCCTTCATGCCAAACACTTGGCACACCTCCGTGCAACGTCTAGAACACGATGGGAGATGTTTTCTGTGCTGGCACAGTTTTTCCTCGCCAGACTTAGTGGAAAAGCTTTTTGCTAAGATGTAGACGAGAAGAGACGCTAAAGACGAAGGTACGATGCTGTCCGGAGCTAAGAGCCGCTCCCGGGCGTCTTTCGGCAGAAGCCGCGCTAAGGAGTGCACAGTGAGCGGCACAATCGTCTTTGCGCGAAGAAGCCGCTTCTTCGCCTCCGGGAGCCGGAGAGAGCGGCACCTTCGGAAAGGTGAAGAAGGAAGCTGTACAACACTGGGATTGTGTGCGCAGCTTGCCAACTGCTAGAAAACAGTACCTTTGCACTCTCCTGACTTTTCCAATCACATGAACATTCGATTGGAAGCTGTTTTGGACAACTTTTCTTTCCTTCATGCCAAACACTCGGCACACCTCCGTGCAACGTCTAGAACACGATGGGAGATGTTTTCTGTGCTGGCACAGTTTTTCCTCGCCAGACATAGTAGAAAAGCTTTTTGCTAAGATGTAGACGAGAAGAGACGCTAAAGACGAAGGTACGATGCTGTCCGGAGCTAAGAGCCGCTCCCGGGCGTCTTTCGGCAGAAGCCGCGCTAAGGAGTGCACAGTGAGCGGCACAATCGTCTTTGCGCGAAGAAGCCGCTTCTTCGCCTCCGGGAGCCGGAGAGAGCGGCACCTTCGGAAAGGTGAAGAAGGAAGCTGTACAACACTGGGATTGTGTGCGCAGCTTGCCAACTGATAGAAAACAGTACCTTTGCACTCTCCTGACTTTTCCAATCACATGAACATTCGATTGGAAGCTGTTTTGGACAACTTTTCTTTCCTTCATGCCAAACACTCGGCACACCTCCGTGCAACGTCTAGAACACGATGGGAGATGTTTTCTGTGCTGGCACAGTTTTTCCTCGCCAGACATAGTGGAAAAGCTTTTTGCTAAGATGTAGACGAGAAGAGACGCTAAAGACGAAGGTACGATGCTGTCCGGAGCTAAGAGCCGCTCCCGGGCGTCTTTCGGCAGAAGCCGCGCTAAGGAGTGCACAGTGAGCGGCACAATCGTCTTTGCGCGAAGAAGCCGCTTCTTCGCCTCCGGGAGCCGGAGAGAGCGGCACCTTCGGAAAGGTGAAGAAGGAAGCTGTACAACACTGGGATTGTGTGCGCAGCTTGCCAACTGATAGAAAACAGTACCTTTGCACTCTCCTGACTTTTCCAATCACATGAACATTCGATTGGAAGCTGTTTTGGACAACTTTTCTTTCCTTCATGCCGAACACTCGGCACACCTCCGTGCAACGTCTAGAACACGATGGGAGATTTTTTCTGTGCTGGCACAGTTTTTCCTCGCCAGACTTAGTGGAAAAGCTTTTTGCTAAGATGTAGACGAGAAGAGACGCTAAAGACGAAGGTACGATGCTGTCCGGAGCTAAGAGCCGCTCCCGGGCGTCTTTCGGCAGAAGCCGCGCTAAGGAGTGCACAGTGAGCGGCACAATCGTCTTTGCGCGAAGAAGCCGCTTCTTCGCCTCCGGGAGCCGGAGAGAGCGGCACCTTCGGAAAGGTGAAGAAGGAAGCTGTACAACACTGGGATTGTGTGCGCAGCTTGCCAACTGCTAGAAAACAGTACCTTTGCACTCTCCTGACTTTTCCAATCACATGAACATTCGATTGGAAGCTGTTTTGGACAAGTTTTCTTTTCTTCATGCCAAACACTCGGCACACCTCCGTGCAACGTCTAGAACACGATAGGAGATGTTTTCTGTACTGGCACAATTTCTCCTTGCCAGACATAGTGGAAAAGCTTTTTGCTAAGATGTAGACGACAAGAGAGGCTAAGGACTGGATGTAAGCAAATGACACTCATCTTCAAAAAAGGCAATTCGGAGGACTCGCAATCGTACAAACCAGCCAGCCTCTTTTTTATACCCAGGAAGTTGATGAAGCAGCTCTTCCTGGAAAACCTTGCCAGGCACATGAAAGACGACACAATAATGTAGTTAGCATGATTTTTCAGGGGCATTTCATGCTGAACATAACTTTAAACTCCTCTGATGAATCAACTTGACTGGTAGATGAAGGGAATATTATCTGCCTGGGCTTCAGGGAGGTTTTTGACATATCTCTACATGGCAGCACACATCCATATGGAAGCAATAGTGCAAAGGGGAGGGAATCAGTGTCTTTTCAGTGATGCTGAGTGAAAAGACAAGAGGCAGTGGGCACACACTGAAATACAGGAACATCAGGAAATGATTCTTTACTGTGAGGGTGAGTGAACCACGGCACAGATTGCCCAGAAAGATTGTGGAGCCTGGATCTTTGAAGACATTAAAAGTACACCCAGATAGAATCCTGGGCAAGAGGCTCTAGGGATCCTGGTTTAGGCAGGGGGGTTGGGCCTGGTTAGCCCCACCAACCCCTTCCACTCTCATTCATTCTGTGCTAGTGAATTCTCTTCAAGATGCATTTCAAGCACTGGCATGACAAAGTTCTGTGCAGACACAGATCCAAATGGACATGGCATCTAAGTTCCTTAAGCAGTCTTCAAGAAGAATGTAAACCTCTGGGGCAAGTGTCTCTTCCCTAACTGAATCCCTTTCATGGGAAAATTCCCAGCTCTAGAAAGATCTTCTGATACGCATGCTTAAGACTGACACTGGCTGAGCAAATTTCTCCCTATGTGTATCTAAGACCAGTTAGGATCTTCACCCAAAGTGCTGTCAACATAGTCACAGAATGCCTATTGTTAAGAAGTGACAACTTCCATCAGAATGGCAACTATTGGTCCACCAAATGGATGAATGGATGGGAATGATCTGCTTGGGTTAAAAACAAAAAGAAAGAGTTGGTCTTTACTTATCAATTTCATTGCAATATTGATAAGGGAAGAAAAAGACCTAAGTCCTTGACTTTCTTAACTGGAGGAAAGATTTTAAAAATTCCTTGTAAAAATGTATGATCACAATCAGACTATTGAAACCATTTGAGTTGGGAAAAAAGTTCCAAAATTGTCTAGAGAGTGGCAAAGAAGCCAAGAAAATAGGAAAGAAACAAAAAGAGGGCAAAAGAGTAAGCTTCAGTGTACAAGCTCGTTCTAGAAGTAGTCTGCCGGGGAAAGGAAGCCCCAGTTGAATTTCCAATGTATTCCTGAGCTTGATTCAGTAACTGGTCAATGTAAAAACCAATCCTTTTGTATAACTTCTTCCAGCAACAAAAACTCCAACAGGTTGACACTACCATCATGCCTGTTCCAGACATATTTCAAAGAGAAATGATGATTTTCTTGAAAACCTACTTGCATAAAAGTTGCAAGATGGTGGAGGGATTGCCACATCCTCCTTCCTCCATCTGGCTTGAAAGTAGATTTGATAAAATATGCAACAAAGCACATGATTTATAAGGTAGAGTCAAATGGATGATTTGGGAATTGATCTCTTGTTGATAGTAAACTTCACATCCACTCTGTGTGACCTTTCTAAAACAAAATGTGGAGCTGAGGCATGAATCTGCCACAACAATTGTAAAGCAAACATACACACTCCCCTTGACATGCCCCCCCTTCCACACACACCTAGGCACACACAGAGATCAGCATAGCAGATCATGAACACCTTGGAAAAGACTGAAATGCTAAATGCCTCTCTTGATGGGCAAAAGAGCTGGTGCAGTAATTCAAATGCCTGGTGCAAAAATTCTGTTTCATATTTAGCTCCTATTTAAAACACAGCTTTTCATTTCATTCTATTTACAGAATATTTTCTTTTCATTTGTTTCTTTAAAATTACTTAGTTCTCACCTGTTGTATGTCTAGGAATATTTTCTTCCAAAAATAGAAAAAAATAGATGCTATCTTTTCAGCAGAAAACATTGGTTGATACAATTTTAAACCATCATGATATGGAAGAATTGTTCTGTCCCTCTCGAAGGTGGAAGAAGCATTTGGATCACAGATCATCTACAATGAAATACTTGACATGTTTAAGATGCTTTCAATCAATTTTGATCGTCAATTGCTTCTTCGTTGGAAACAGTCATTTTTCAGTGAAGGGCAAGTGTGTGTGGTATATCTACATGATGTGTTCAAACCCAGTTCCTACTAATGGCCAGGCTGAATTCCAGGAAATAACGTCCCGAATGATATTTTGCCGCCTTCTTTGGCACTTCATGAAATCTTACCATGATGAAGTGCTGAAACACAGAGATTTTCTCTTAGAGAGTGTCTCATGTTGTAACCCATCCCATGGATTTTATGCTGTAATTCTTATCTCTTTTAAAATTTGCTATCTTCTGTACAGTTTTCATGAACATTTCTGTTACAGTAGTGAATAGCACAGATAAATGTCATTTTGTACAACTTTGAATTTACCCCAAGAGCTGAGAGAAAACTTGCTCCTATACTTCAATCCCAGTTTCTTCTATAGTCCAACTTTGTTTCTCTACCATCAAGCTTCTCCTTTGTTGCTGCTCCAAGCCCCGTCCAAGCTGACCTTGAATACTTTCAGGGATGGGACACCCACAACTTCCCTGGGCAACCTGTTCCAGTGTTCCAGCACTCCCACAGTAAAAAAGGCCTTCCTTTCATCTAATATGTGTAGGAAATCATAAATCTAGGCATAGAAATTTGGAGTGCAAATTTGAAATTCTTTTGATTTGAAGCACATTTTATATGAATACTGACTTACAGATGACTAAAAGATGTTGATGGGCATTTGAGGTGACAAGTTTTGAAAAAGTGTACGGAAATTAACATTGAAACCACTAAAATTAAAAACTTCTTCCCATTTTCTTTCTCCTCTCCTATTCAAAATTGCAAATGTCAGATATCAGTGCTTCATGCAAACCTCTCAGATGCTCTCAGGGAAAAAGCATTTATTTCAGACTAAGTTGCGGTTGACGTAGAACACTGCCTTTAACAGCTGCAGTGTGCCTGGAATTCAGGGCTTCCTGTTTGAAAAAATCCTATCTCTAGGCTGAACCCTAACCCTAACCCTAGGCAGATAAATCAGCCTGGGTATAGGGATGTTCCCAAGGAAAAAAGCACTGGAAGGAGCATGTTGAGGCAATTTTTGGCTGCCCTTGGGAAGCCTTTTGCAGCTGCACTGAGTCTGGAGCTAGGGGGTTACTGATTTAAAATCCCTATCCCTTGGCGTGACCATAGGTGCAACTGGAGGCAAGTAAATCAGCCTAGGTTCAATGATGGTCCCAAGGAAAAAGCGCTGGAGGCAGCCATGTTGTGGCACTTTTCCCCTCCTCTTGGGTAGTCCTTCGCAGCTGCTGTGTTCTTGGAACTCAGGGCTTTCTGGTTAAAAAAACACTAACCCTAGGCGTAACTCTAACCCTCACCCTAGGAAGGAAAATCAGCCTATGGTTCGGGATGGACTCATGAGAATAGCAGCAGAGGCAGCCAAGTTGTGTCACTTCTGCGGCCCTCTTGGGATGCCTTGAACAGCTGCAGTGTTCCTGGAGCTAAGGGCTTCCAAATTTTAAAAATCCTAGCCCTAGGCCTAAGCCTTACAGTAAGCCTAGGAAGGTAAATCAGCCTGGTGTTAGGCTTCTTGCCAAGGAAAAAGCCGTGATAGCAGCCATGTTGTGGCACTTTTGCACTCCCTTTTGGATGCCTTTCACAGCTCCAGTGTGCCTGGAACTCAGGGCTTCCTGATTTTAAAAATCCTAGCCCTAGGCCGAACCCCAACCCTAAGACGAGAAAGGCAAATCAGCCAGGAATTAGGCATGTCCCCAAGGAAAAAGCTGTGGAGGCAGGCATGTTGTGGTACTTTTGCACTCTTCTTGGCTAGTCCTTCGCAGCTGCTGTGTTCTAGGAACTCAGGGCTTTCTGGCTAATAGAACCCTTACCCCAGGCATAACTCAAACGTTAACCCTAGGAAGGAAAATCAGCCTATGGTTCAGGATGGTCTCATGAGAATAGAAGCAGAGGCAGCCAAGTTGTGTCACTTTTGCGCTCCCCTTGGGATGCCTTTCGCAGCTGCAGAGTGCCTGGAGCCCAGGGCTTCCTGGTTTTAAAAGTCCTAGGCCTAAGCCTAACAGTAACCCTAGGAAGGTAAATCAGCCGCGTATTAGGGTTCTTCATAAGGGAAAAGCCGTGAAAGCAGCCATGTTGTGGCACTTCTGCACTCCCTTTGGGATGCCTTTGGCAGATGCAGTAAGCCTGGAACTCAGGGCTTCCTGGTTAAAAAACTCCAAGCCCTAGGCTGAAGCCTAACCCTATCCCCAGGAAGGAAAATCAGCCTATGTATAGGGATCGTGCAACGTCTAGAACACGATGGGAGATGTTTTCTGTGCTGGCACAGTTTTTCCTCGCCAGACATAGTAGAAAAGCTTTTTGCTAAGATGTAGACGAGAAGAGACGCTAAAGACGAAGGTACGATGCTGTCCGGAGCTAAGAGCCGCTCCCGGGCGTCTTTCGGCAGAAGCCGCGCTAAGGAGTGCACAGTGAGCGGCACAATCGTCTTTGCGCGAAGAAGCCGCTTCTTCGCCTCCGGGAGCCGGAGAGAGCGGCACCTTCGGAAAGGTGAAGAAGGAAGCTGTACAACACTGGGATTGTGTGCGCAGCTTGCCATCTGATAGAAAACAGTACCCTTGCACTCTCCTGACTTTTCCAATCACATGAACATTCGATTGGAAGCTGTTTTGGACAACTTTTCTTTCCTTCATGCCAAACACTTGGCACACCTCCGTGCAACGTCTAGAACACGATGGGAGATGTTTTCTGTGCTGGCACAGTTTTTCCTCGCCAGACTTAGTGGAAAAGCTTTTTGCTAAGATGTAGACGAGAAGAGACGCTAAAGACGAAGGTACGATGCTGTCCGGAGCTAAGAGCCGCTCCCGGGCGTCTTTCGGCAGAAGCCGCGCTAAGGAGTGCACAGTGAGCGGCACAATCGTCTTTGCGCGAAGAAGCCGCTTCTTCGCCTCCGGGAGCCGGAGAGAGCGGCACCTTCGGAAAGGTGAAGAAGGAAGCTGTACAACACTGGGATTGTGTGCGCAGCTTGCCAACTGCTAGAAAACAGTACCTTTGCACTCTCCTGACTTTTCCAATCACATGAACATTCGATTGGAAGCTGTTTTGGACAACTTTTCTTTCCTTCATGCCAAACACTCGGCACACCTCCGTGCAACGTCTAGAACACGATGGGAGATGTTTTCTGTGCTGGCACAGTTTTTCCTCGCCAGACATAGTAGAAAAGCTTTTTGCTAAGATGTAGACGAGAAGAGACGCTAAAGACGAAGGTACGATGCTGTCCGGAGCTAAGAGCCGCTCCCGGGCGTCTTTCGGCAGAAGCCGCGCTAAGGAGTGCACAGTGAGCGGCACAATCGTCTTTGCGCGAAGAAGCCGCTTCTTCGCCTCCGGGAGCCGGAGAGAGCGGCACCTTCGGAAAGGTGAAGAAGGAAGCTGTACAACACTGGGATTGTGTGCGCAGCTTGCCAACTGATAGAAAACAGTACCTTTGCACTCTCCTGACTTTTCCAATCACATGAACATTCGATTGGAAGCTGTTTTGGACAACTTTTCTTTTCTTCATGCCAAACACTTGGCACACCTCCGTGCAACGTCTAGAACACGATGGGAGATGTTTTCTGTGCTGGCACAGTTTTTCCTCGCCAGACTTAGTGGAAAAGCTTTTTGCTAAGATGTAGACGAGAAGAGACGCTAAAGACGAAGGTACGATGCTGTCCGGAGCTAAGAGCCGCTCCCGGGCGTCTTTCGGCAGAAGCCGCGCTAAGGAGTGCACAGTGAGCGGCACAATCGTCTTTGCGCGAAGAAGCCGCTTCTTCGCCTCCGGGAGCCGGAGAGAGCGGCACCTTCGGAAAGGTGAAGAAGGAAGTTGTACAACACTGGGATTGTGTGCGCAGCTTGCCAACTGATAGAAAACAGTACCTTTGCACTCTCCTGACTTTTCCAATCACATGAACATTCGATTGGAAGCTGTTTTGGACAACTTTTCTTTCCTTCATGCCAAACACTTGGCACACCTCCGTGCAACGTCTAGAACACGATGGGAGATGTTTTCTGTGCTGGCACAGTTTTTCCTCGCCAGACATAGTGGAAAAGCTTTTTGCTAAGATGTAGACGAGAAGAGACGCTAAAGACGAAGGTACGATGCTGTCCGGAGCTAAGAGCCGCTCCCGGGCGTCTTTCGGCAGAAGCCGCGCTAAGGAGTGCACAGTGAGCGGCACAATCGTCTTTGCGCGAAGAAGCCGCTTCTTCGCCTCCGGGAGCCGGAGAGAGCGGCACCTTCGGAAAGGTGAAGAAGGAAGCTGTACAACACTGGGATTGTGTGCGCAGCTTGCCAACTGATAGAAAACAGTACCTTTGCACTCTCCTGACTTTTCCAATCACATGAACATTCGATTGGAAGCTGTTTTGGACAACTTTTCTTTCCTTCATGCCAAACACTGGGCACACCTCCGTGCAACGTCTAGAACACGATGGGAGATGTTTTCTGTGCTGGCACAGTTTTTCCTCGCCAGACTTAGTGGAAAAGCTTTTTGCTAAGATGTAGACGAGAAGAGACGCTAAAGACGAAGGTACGATGCTGTCCGGAGCTAAGAGCCGCTCCCGGGCGTCTTTCGGCAGAAGCCGCGCTAAGGAGTGCACAGTGAGCGGCACAATCGTCTTTGCGCGAAGAAGCCGCTTCTTCGCCTCCGGGAGCCGGAGAGAGCGGCACCTTCGGAAAGGTGAAGAAGGAAGCTGTACAAGACTGGGATTGTGTGCGCAGCTTGCCAACTGATAGAAAACAGTACCTTTGCACTCTCCTGACTTTTCCAATCACATGAACATTCGATTGGAAGCTGTTTTGGACAAGTTTTCTTTTCTTCATGCCAAACACTCGGCACACCTCCGTGCAACGTCTAGAACACGATGGGAGATGTTTTCTGTGCTGGCACAGTTTTTCCTCGCCAGACATAGTAGAAAAGCTTTTTGCTAAGATGTAGACGAGAAGAGACGCTAAAGACGAAGGTACGATGCTGTCCGGAGCTAAGAGCCGCTCCCGGGCGTCTTTCGGCAGAAGCCGCGCTAAGGAGTGCACAGTGAGCGGCACAATCGTCTTTGCGCGAAGAAGCCGCTTCTTCGCCTCCGGGAGCCGGAGAGAGCGGCACCTTCGGAAAGGTGAAGAAGGAAGCTGTACAACACTGGGATTGTGTGCGCAGCTTGCCAACTGATAGAAAACAGTACCTTTGCACTCTCCTGACTTTTCCAATCACATGAACATTCGATTGGAAGCTGTTTTGGACAACTTTTCTTTCCTTCATGCCAAACACTCGGCACACCTCCGTGCAACGTCTAGAACACGATGGGAGATGTTTTCTGTGCTGGCACAGTTTTTCCTCGCCAGACATAGTGGAAAAGCTTTTTGCTAAGATGTAGACGAGAAGAGACGCTAAAGACGAAGGTACGATGCTGTCCGGAGCTAAGAGCCGCTCCCGGGCGTCTTTCGGCAGAAGCCGCGCTAAGGAGTGCACAGTGAGCGGCACAATCGTCTTTGCGCGAAGAAGCCGCTTCTTCGCCTCCGGGAGCCGGAGAGAGCGGCACCTTCGGAAAGGTGAAGAAGGAAGCTGTACAAGACTGGGATTGTGTGCGCAGCTTGCCAACTGATAGAAAACAGTACCTTTGCACTCTCCTGACTTTTCCAATCACATGAACATTCGATTGGAAGCTGTTTTGGACAACTTTTCTTTCCTTCATGCCGAACACTCGGCACACCTCCGTGCAACGTCTAGAACACGATGGGAGATGTTTTCTGTGCTGGCACAGTTTTTCCTCGCCAGACATAGTGGAAAAGCTTTTTGCTAAGATGTAGACGAGAAGAGACGCTAAAGACGAAGGTACGATGCTGTCCGGAGCTAAGAGCCGCTCCCGGGCGTCTTTCGGCAGAAGCCGCGCTAAGGAGTGCACAGTGAGCGGCACAATCGTCTTTGCGCGAAGAAGCCGCTTCTTCGCCTCCGGCAGCCGGAGAGAGCGGCACCTTCGGAAAGGTGAAGAAGGAAGCTGTACAAGACTGGGATTGTGTGCGCAGCTTGCCAACTGATAGAAAACAGTACCTTTGCACTCTCCTGACTTTTCCAATCACATGAACATTCGATTGGAAGCTGTTTTGGACAACTTTTCTTTCCTTCATGCCGAACACTCGGCACACCTCCGTGCAACGTCTAGAACACGATGGGAGATTTTTTCTGTGCTGGCACAGTTTTTCCTCGCCAGACTTAGTGGAAAAGCTTTTTGCTAAGATGTAGACGAGAAGAGACGCTAAAGACGAAGGTACGATGCTGTCCGGAGCTAAGAGCCGCTCCCGGGCGTCTTTCGGCAGAAGCCGCGCTAAGGAGTGCACAGTGAGCGGCACAATCGTGTTTGCGCGAAGAAGCCGCTTCTTCGCCTCCGGGAGCCGGAGAGAGCGGCACCTTCGGAAAGGTGAAGAAGGAAGCTGTACAACACTGGGATTGTGTGCGCAGCTTGCCAACTGATAGAAAACAGTACCTTTGCACTCTCCTGACTTTTCCAATCACATGAACATTCGATTGGAAGCTGTTTTGGACAACTTTTCTTTCCTTCATGCCAAACACTCGGCACACCTCCGTGCAACGTCTAGAACACGATGGGAGATGTTTTCTGTGCTGGCACAGTTTTTCCTCGCCAGACATAGTAGAAAAGCTTTTTGCTAAGATGTAGACGAGAAGAGACGCTAAAGACGAAGGTACGATGCTGTCCGGAGCTAAGAGCCGCTCCCGGGCGTCTTTCGGCAGAAGCCGCGCTAAGGAGTGCACAGTGAGCGGCACAATCGTCTTGGCGCGAAGAAGCCGCTTCTTCGCCTCCGGGAGCCGGAGAGAGCGGCACCTTCGGAAAGGTGAAGAAGGAAGCTGTACAACACTGGGATTGTGTGCGCAGCTTGCCAACTGCTAGAAAACAGTACCTTTGCACTCTCCTGACTTTTCCAATCACATGAACATTCGATTGGAAGCTGTTTTGGACAAGTTTTCTTTCCTTCATGCCAAACACTCGGCACACCTCCGTGCAACGTCTAGAACACGATAGGAGATGTTTTCTGTACTGGCACAATTTCTCCTTGCCAGACATAGTGGAAAAGCTTTTTGCTAAGATGTAGACGACAAGAGAGGCTAAGGACTGGATGTAAGCAAATGACACTCATCTTCAAAAAAGGCAATTCGGAGGACTCGCAATCGTACAAACCAGCCAGCCTCTTTTTTATACCCAGGAAGTTGATGAAGCAGCTCTTCCTGGAAAACCTTGCCAGGCACATGAAAGACGACACAATAATGTAGTTAGCATGATTTTTCAGGGGCATTTCATGCTGAACATAACTTTAAACTCCTCTGATGAATCAACTTGACTGGTAGATGAAGGGAATATTATCTGCCTGGGCTTCAGGGAGGTTTTTGACATATCTCTACATGGCAGCACACATCCATATGGAAGCAATAGTGCAAAGGGGAGGGAATCAGTGTCTTTTCAGTGATGCTGAGTGAAAAGACAAGAGGCAGTGGGCACACACTGAAATACAGGAACATCAGGAAATGATTCTTTACTGTGAGGGTGAGTGAACCACGGCACAGATTGCCCAGAAAGATTGTGGAGCCTGGATCTTTGAAGACATTAAAAGTACACCCAGATAGAATCCTGGGCAAGAGGCTCTAGGGATCCTGGTTTAGGCAGGGGGGTTGGGCCTGGTTAGCCCCACCAACCCCTTCCACTCTCATTCATTCTGTGCTAGTGAATTCTCTTCAAGATGCATTTCAAGCACTGGCATGACAAAGTTCTGTGCAGACACAGATCCAAATGGACATGGCATCTAAGTTCCTTAAGCAGTCTTCAAGAAGAATGTAAACCTCTGGGGCAAGTGTCTCTTCCCTAACTGAATCCCTTTCATGGGAAAATTCCCAGCTCTAGAAAGATCTTCTGATACGCATGCTTAAGACTGACACTGGCTGAGCAAATTTCTCCCTATGTGTATCTAAGACCAGTTAGGATCTTCACCCAAAGTGCTGTCAACATAGTCACAGAATGCCTATTGTTAAGAAGTGACAACTTCCATCAGAATGGCAACTATTGGTCCACCAAATGGATGAATGGATGGGAATGATCTGCTTGGGTTAAAAACAAAAAGAAAGAGTTGGTCTTTACTTATCAATTTCATTGCAATATTGATAAGGGAAGAAAAAGACCTAAGTCCTTGACTTTCTTAACTGGAGGAAAGATTTTAAAAATTCCTTGTAAAAATGTATGATCACAATCAGACTATTGAAACCATTTGAGTTGGGAAAAAAGTTCCAAAATTGTCTAGAGAGTGGCAAAGAAGCCAAGAAAATAGGAAAGAAACAAAAAGAGGGCAAAAGAGTAAGCTTCAGTGTACAAGCTCGTTCTAGAAGTAGTCTGCCGGGGAAAGGAAGCCCCAGTTGAATTTCCAATGTATTCCTGAGCTTGATTCAGTAACTGGTCAATGTAAAAACCAATCCTTTTGTATAACTTCTTCCAGCAACAAAAACTCCAACAGGTTGACACTACCATCATGCCTGTTCCAGACATATTTCAAAGAGAAATGATGATTTTCTTGAAAACCTACTTGCATAAAAGTTGCAAGATGGTGGAGGGATTGCCACATCCTCCTTCCTCCATCTGGCTTGAAAGTAGATTTGATAAAATATGCAACAAAGCACATGATTTATAAGGTAGAGTCAAATGGATGATTTGGGAATTGATCTCTTGTTGATAGTAAACTTCATATCCACTCTGTGTGACCTTTCTAAAACAAAATGTGGAGCTGAGGCATGAATCTGCCACAACAATTGTAAAGCAAACATACACACTCCCCTTCACATGCCCCCCCTTCCACACACACCTAGGCACACACAGAGATCAGCATAGCAGATCATGAACACCTTGGAAAAGACTGAAATGCTAAATGCCTCTCTTGATGGGCAAAAGAGCTGGTGCAGTAATTCAAATGCCTGGTACAAAAATTCTGTTTCATATTTAGCTCCTATTTAAAACACAGCTTTTCATTTCATTCTATTTACAGAATATTTTCTTTTCATTTGTTTCTTTAAAATTACTTAGTTCTCACCTGTTGTATGTCTAGGAATATTTTCTTCCAAAAATAGAAAAAAATAGATGCTATCTTTTCAGCAGAAAACATTGGTTGATACAATTTTAAACCATCATGATATGGAAGAATTGTTCTGTCCCTCTCGAAGGTGGAAGAAGCATTTGGATCACAGATCATCTACAATGAAATACTTGACATGTTTAAGATGCTTTCAATCAATTTTGATCGTCAATTGCTTCTTCGTTGGAAACAGTCATTTTTCAGTGAAGGGCAAGTGTGTGTGGTATATCTACATGATGTGTTCAAACCCAGTTCCTACTAATGGCCAGGCTGAATTCCAGGAAATAACGTCCCGAATGATATTTTGCCGCCTTCTTTGGCACTTCATGAAATCTTACCATGATGAAGTGCTGAAACACAGAGATTTTCTCTTAGAGAGTGTCTCATGTTGTAACCCATCCCATGGATTTTATGCTGTAATTCTTATCTCTTTTAAAATTTGCTATCTTCTGTACAGTTTTCATGAACCTTTCTGTTACAGTAGTGAATAGCACAGATAAATGTCATTTTGTACAACTTTGAATTTACCCCAAGAGCTGAGAGAAAACTTGCTCCTATACTTCAATCCCAGTTTCTTCTATAGTCCAACTTTGTTTCTCTACCATCAAGCTTCTCCTTTGTTGCTGCTCCAAGCCCCGTCCAAGCTGACCTTGAATACTTTCAGGGATGGGACACCCACAACTTCCCTGGGCAACCTGTTCCAGTGTTCCAGCACTCCCACAGTAAAAAAGGCCTTCCTTTCATCTAATATGTGTAGGAAATCATAAATCTAGGCATAGAAATTTGGAGTGCAAATTTGAAATTCTTTTGATTTGAAGCACATTTTATATGAATACTGACTTACAGATGACTAAAAGATGTTGATGGGCATTTGAGGTGACAAGTTTTGAAAAAGTGTACGGAAATTAACATTGAAACCACTAAAATTAAAAACTTCTTCCCATTTTCTTTCTCCTCTCCTATTCAAAATTGCAAATGTCAGATATCAGTGCTTCATGCAAACCTCTCAGATGCTCTCAGGGAAAAAGCATTTATTTCAGACTAAGTTGCGGTTGACGTAGAACACTGCCTTTAACAGCTGCAGTGTGCCTGGAATTCAGGGCTTCCTGTTTGAAAAAATCCTATCTCTAGGCTGAACCCTAACCCTAACCCTAGGCAGATAAATCAGCCTGGGTATAGGGATGTTCCCAAGGAAAAAAGCACTGGAAGGAGCATGTTGAGGCAATTTTTGGCTGCCCTTGGGAAGCCTTTTGCAGCTGCACTGAGTCTGGAGCTAGGGGGTTACTGATTTAAAATCCCTATCCCTTGGCGTGACCATAGGTGCAACTGGAGGCAAGTAAATCAGCCTAGGTTCAATGATGGTCCCAAGGAAAAAGCGCTGGAGGCAGCCATGTTGTGGCACTTTTCCCCTCCTCTTGGGTAGTCCTTCGCAGCTGCTGTGTTCTTGGAACTCAGGGCTTTCTGGTTAAAAAAACACTAACCCTAGGCGTAACTCTAACCCTCACCCTAGGAAGGAAAATCAGCCTATGGTTCGGGATGGACTCATGAGAATAGCAGCAGAGGCAGCCAAGTTGTGTCACTTCTGCGGCCCTCTTGGGATGCCTTGAACAGCTGCAGTGTTCCTGGAGCTAAGGGCTTCCTAGTTTTAAAAATCCTAGCCCTAGGCCTAAGCCTTACAGTAAGCCTAGGAAGGTAAATCAGCCTGGTGTTAGGCTTCTTGCCAAGGAAAAAGCCGTGATAGCAGCCATGTTGTGGCACTTTTGCACTCCCTTTTGGATGCCTTTCACAGCTCCAGTGTGCCTGGAACTCAGGGCTTCCTGATTTTAAAAATCCTAGCCCTAGGCCGAACCCCAACCCTAAGACGAGAAAGGCAAATCAGCCAGGAATTAGGCATGTCCCCAAGGAAAAAGCTGTGGAGGCAGGCACGTTGTGGTACTTTTGCGCTCTTCTTGGCTAGTCCTTCGCAGCTGCTGTGTTCTAGGAACTCAGGGCTTTCTGGTTAATAGAACCCTTACCCCAGGCATAACTCAAACGTTAACCCTAGGAAGGAAAATCAGCCTATGGTTCAGGATGGTCTCATGAGAATAGAAGCAGAGGCAGCCAAGTTGTGTCACTTTTGCTCTCCCCTTGGGATGCCTTTCGCAGCTGCAGAGTGCCTGGAGCCCAGGGCTTCCTGGTTTTAAAAGTCCTAGGCCTAAGCCTAACAGTAACCCTAGGAAGGTAAATCAGCCGCGTATTAGGGTTCTTCCTAAGGGAAAAGCCGTGAAAGCAGCCATGTTGTGGCACTTCTGCACTCCCTTTGGGATGCCTTTGGCAGATGCAGTAAGCCTGGAACTCAGGGCTTCCTGGTTAAAAAACTCCAAGCCCTAGGCTGAAGCCTAACCCTATCCCCAGGAAGGAAAATCAGCCTATGTATAGGGATCGTGCAACGTCTAGAACACGATGGGAGATGTTTTCTGTGCTGGCACAGTTTTTCCTCGCCAGACATAGTGGAAAAGCTTTTTGCTAAGATGTAGACGAGAAGAGACGCTAAAGACGAAGGTACGATGCTGTCCGGAGCTAAGAGCCGCTCCCGGGCGTCTTTCGGCAGAAGCCGCGCTAAGGAGTGCACAGTGAGCGGCACAATCGTCTTTGCGCGAAGAAGCCGCTTCTTCGCCTCCGGGAGCCGGAGAGAGCGGCACCTTCGGAAAGGTGAAGAAGGAAGCTGTACAACACTGGGATTGTGTGCGCAGCTTGCCAACTGCTAGAAAACAGTACCTTTGCACTCTCCTGACTTTTCCAATCACATGAACATTCGATTGGAAGCTGTTTTGGACAACTTTTCTTTCCTTCATGCCAAACACTCGGCACACCTCCGTGCAACGTCTAGAACACGATGGGAGATGTTTTCTGTGCTGGCACAGTTTTTCCTCGCCAGACTTAGTGGAAAAGCTTTTTGCTAAGATGTAGACGAGAAGAGACGCTAAAGACGAAGGTACGATGCTGTCCGGAGCTAAGAGCCGCTCCCGGGCGTCTTTCGGCAGAAGCCGCGCTAAGGAGTGCACAGTGAGCGGCACAATCGTCTTTGCGCGAAGAAGCCGCTTCTTCGCCTCCGGGAGCCGGAGAGAGCGGCACCTTCGGAAAGGTGAAGAAGGAAGCTGTACAACACTGGGATTGTGTGCGCAGCTTGCCAACTGCTAGAAAACAGTACCTTTGCACTCTCCTGACTTTTCCAATCACATGAACATTCGATTGGAAGCTGTTTTGGACAACTTTTCTTTCCTTCATGCCAAACACTCGGCACACCTCCGTGCAACGTCTAGAACACGATGGGAGATGTTTTCTGTGCTGGCACAGTTTTTCCTCGCCAGACATAGTAGAAAAGCTTTTTGCTAAGATGTAGACGAGAAGAGACGCTAAAGACGAAGGTACGATGCTGTCCGGAGCTAAGAGCCGCTCCCGGGCGTCTTTCGGCAGAAGCCGCGCTAAGGAGTGCACAGTGAGCGGCACAATCGTCTTTGCGCGAAGAAGCCGCTTCTTCGCCTCCGGGAGCCGGAGAGAGCGGCACCTTCGGAAAGGTGAAGAAGGAAGCTGTACAACACTGGGATTGTGTGCGCAGCTTGCCAACTGATAGAAAACAGTACCTTTGCACTCTCCTGACTTTTCCAATCACATGAACATTCGATTGGAAGCTGTTTTGGACAACTTTTCTTTCCTTCATGCCAAACACTTGGCACACCTCCGTGCAACGTCTAGAACACGATGGGAGATGTTTTCTGTGCTGGCACAGTTTTTCCTCGCCAGACTTAGTGGAAAAGCTTTTTGCTAAGATGTAGACGAGAAGAGACGCTAAAGACGAAGGTACGATGCTGTCCGGAGCTAAGAGCCGCTCCCGGGCGTCTTTCGGCAGAAGCCGCGCTAAGGAGTGCACAGTGAGCGGCACAATCGTCTTTGCGCGAAGAAGCCGCTTCTTCGCCTCCGGGAGCCGGAGAGAGCGGCACCTTCGGAAAGGTGAAGAAGGAAGTTGTACAACACTGGGATTGTGTGCGCAGCTTGCCAACTGATAGAAAACAGTACCTTTGCACTCTCCTGACTTTTCCAATCACATGAACATTCGATTGGAAGCTGTTTTGGACAACTTTTCTTTCCTTCATGCCAAACACTTGGCACACCTCCGTGCAACGTCTAGAACACGATGGGAGATGTTTTCTGTGCTGGCACAGTTTTTCCTCGCCAGACATAGTAGAAAAGCTTTTTGCTAAGATGTAGACGAGAAGAGACGCTAAAGACGAAGGTACGATGCTGTCCGGAGCTAAGAGCCGCTCCCGGGCGTCTTTCGGCAGAAGCCGCGCTAAGGAGTGCACAGTGAGCGGCACAATCGTCTTTGCGCGAAGAAGCCGCTTCTTCGCCTCCGGGAGCCGGAGAGAGCGGCACCTTCGGAAAGGTGAAGAAGGAAGCTGTACAACACTGGGATTGTGTGCGCAGCTTGCCATCTGATAGAAAACAGTACCTTTGCACTCTCCTGACTTTTCCAATCACATGAACATTCGATTGGAAGCTGTTTTGGACAACTTTTCTTTCCTTCATGCCAAACACTTGGCACACCTCCGTGCAACGTCTAGAACACGATGGGAGATGTTTTCTGTGCTGGCACAGTTTTTCCTCGCCAGACTTAGTGGAAAAGCTTTTTGCTAAGATGTAGACGAGAAGAGACGCTAAAGACGAAGGTACGATGCTGTCCGGAGCTAAGAGCCGCTCCCGGGCGTCTTTCGGCAGAAGCCGCGCTAAGGAGTGCACAGTGAGCGGCACAATCGTCTTTGCGCGAAGAAGCCGCTTCTTCGCCTCCGGGAGCCGGAGAGAGCGGCACCTTCGGAAAGGTGAAGAAGGAAGCTGTACAAGACTGGGATTGTGTGCGCAGCTTGCCAACTGCTAGAAAACAGTACCTTTGCACTCTCCTGACTTTTCCAATCACATGAACATTCGATTGGAAGCTGTTTTGGACAAGTTTTCTTTTCTTCATGCCAAACACTCGGCACACCTCCGTGCAACGTCTAGAACACGATGGGAGATGTTTTCTGTGCTGGCACAGTTTTTCCTCGCCAGACATAGTAGAAAAGCTTTTTGCTAAGATGTAGACGAGAAGAGACGCTAAAGACGAAGGTACGATGCTGTCCGGAGCTAAGAGCCGCTCCCGGGCGTCTTTCGGCAGAAGCCGCGCTAAGGAGTGCACAGTGAGCGGCACAATCGTCTTTGCGCGAAGAAGCCGCTTCTTCGCCTCCGGGAGCCGGAGAGAGCGGCACCTTCGGAAAGGTGAAGAAGGAAGCTGTACAACACTGGGATTGTGTGCGCAGCTTGCCAACTGCTAGAAAACAGTACCTTTGCACTCTCCTGACTTTTCCAATCACATGAACATTCGATTGGAAGCTGTTTTGGACAAGTTTTCTTTCCTTCATGCCAAACACTCGGCACACCTCCGTGCAATGTCTAGAACACGATGGGAGATGTTTTCTGTGCTGGCACAGTTTTTCCTCGCCAGACATAGTAGAAAAGCTTTTTGCTAAGATGTAGACGAGAAGAGACGCTAAAGACGAAGGTACGATGCTGTCCGGAGCTAAGAGCCGCTCCCGGGCGTCTTTCGGCAGAAGCCGCGCTAAGGAGTGCACAGTGAGCGGCACAATCGTCTTTGCGCGAAGAAGCCGCTTCTTCGCCTCCGGGAGCCGGAGAGAGCGGCACCTTCGGAAAGGTGAAGAAGGAAGCTGTACAAGACTGGGATTGTGTGCGCAGCTTGCCAACTGATAGAAAACAGTACCTTTGCACTCTCCTGACTTTTCCAATCACATGAACATTCGATTGGAAGCTGTTTTGGACAACTTTTCTTTCCTTCATGCCGAACACTCGGCACACCTCCGTGCAACGTCTAGAACACGATGGGAGATTTTTTCTGTGCTGGCACAGTTTTTCCTCGCCAGACTTAGTGGAAAAGCTTTTTGCTAAGATGTAGACGAGAAGAGACGCTAAAGACGAAGGTACGATGCTGTCCGGAGCTAAGAGCCGCTCCCGGGCGTCTTTCGGCAGAAGCCGCGCTAAGGAGTGCACAGTGAGCGGCACAATCGTCTTTGCGCGAAGAAGCCGCTTCTTCGCCTCCGGGAGCCGGAGAGAGCGGCACCTTCGGAAAGGTGAAGAAGGAAGCTGTACAACACTGGGATTGTGTGCGCAGCTTGCCAACTGCTAGAAAACAGTACCTTTGCACTCTCCTGACTTTTCCAATCACATGAACATTCGATTGGAAGCTGTTTTGGACAACTTTTCTTTCCTTCATGCCAAACACTCGGCACACCTCCGTGCAACGTCTAGAACACGATGGGAGATGTTTTCTGTGCTGGCACAGTTTTTCCTCGCCAGACATAGTAGAAAAGCTTTTTGCTAAGATGTAGACGAGAAGAGACGCTAAAGACGAAGGTACGATGCTGTCCGGAGCTAAGAGCCGCTCCCGGGCGTCTTTCGGCAGAAGCCGCGCTAAGGAGTGCACAGTGAGCGGCACAATCGTCTTTGCGCGAAGAAGCCGCTTCTTCGCCTCCGGGAGCCGGAGAGAGCGGCACCTTCGGAAAGGTGAAGAAGGAAGCTGTACAACACTGGGATTGTGTGCGCAGCTTGCCAACTGATAGAAAACAGTACCTTTGCACTCTCCTGACTTTTCCAATCACATGAACATTCGATTGGAAGCTGTTTTGGACAACTTTTCTTTCCTTCATGCCAAACACTCGGCACACCTCCGTGCAACGTCTAGAACACGATAGGAGATGTTTTCTGTACTGGCACAATTTCTCCTTGCCAGACATAGTGGAAAAGCTTTTTGCTAAGATGTAGACGACAAGAGAGGCTAAGGACTGGATGTAAGCAAATGACATCTTCAAAAAAGGCAATTCGGAGGACTCGCAATCGTACAAACCAGCCAGCCTCTTTTTTATACCCAGGAAGTTGATGAAGCAGCTCTTCCTGGAAAACCTTGCCAGGCACATGAAAGACGACACAATAATGTAGTTAGCATGATTTTTCAGGGGCATTTCATGCTGAACATAACTTTAAACTCCTCTGATGAATCAACTTGACTGGTAGATGAAGGGAATATTATCTGCCTGGGCTTCAGGGAGGTTTTTGACATATCTCTACATGGCAGCACACATCCATATGGAAGCAATAGTGCAAAGGGGAGGGAATCAGTGTCTTTTCAGTGATGCTGAGTGAAAAGACAAGAGGCAGTGGGCACACACTGAAATACAGGAACATCAGGAAATGATTCTTTACTGTGAGGGTGAGTGAACCACGGCACAGATTGCCCAGAAAGATTGTGGAGCCTGGATCTTTGAAGACATTAAAAGTACACCCAGATAGAATCCTGGGCAAGAGGCTCTAGGTATCCTGGTTTAGGCAGGGGGGTTGGGCCTGGTTAGCCCCACCAACCCCTTCCACTCTCATTCATTCTGTGCTAGTGAATTCTCTTCAAGATGCATTTCAAGCACTGGCATGACAAAGTTCTGTGCAGACACAGATCCAAATGGACATGGCATCTAAGTTCCTTAAGCAGTCTTCAAGAAGAATGTAAACCTCTGGGGCAAGTGTCTCTTCCCTAACTGAATCCCTTTCATGGGAAAATTCCCAGCTCTAGAAAGATCTTCTGATACGCATGCTTAAGACTGACACTGGCTGAGCAAATTTCTCCCTATGTGTATCTAAGACCAGTTAGGATCTTCACCCAAAGTGCTGTCAACATAGTCACAGAATGCCTATTGTTAAGAAGTGACAACTTCCATCAGAATGGCAACTATTGGTCCACCAAATGGATGAATGGATGGGAATTATCTGCTTGGGTTAAAAACAAAAAGAAAGAGTTGGTCTTTACTTATCAATTTCATTGCAATATTGATAAGGGAAGAAAAAGACCTAAGTCCTTGACTTTCTTAACTGGAGGAAAGATTTTAAAAATTCCTTGTAAAAATGTATGATCACAATCAGACTATTGAAACCATTTGAGTTGGGAAAAAAGTTCCAAAATTGTCTAGAGAGTGGCAAAGAAGCCAAGAAAATAGGAAAGAAACAAAAAGAGGGCAAAAGAGTAAGCTTCAGTGTACAAGCTCGTTCTAGAAGTAGTCTGCCGGGGAAAGGAAGCCCCAGTTGAATTTCCAATGTATTCCTGAGCTTGATTCAGTAACTGGTCAATGTAAAAACCAATCCTTTTGTATAACTTCTTCCAGCAACAAAAACTCCAACAGGTTGACACTACCATCATGCCTGTTCCAGACATATTTCCAAGAGAAATGATGATTTTCTTGAAAACCTACTTGCATAAAAGTTGCAAGATGGTGGAGGGATTGCCACATCCTCCTTCCTCCATCTGGCTTGAAAGTAGATTTGATAAAATATGCAACAAAGCACATGATTTATAAGGTAGAGTCAAATGGATGATTTGGGAATTGATCTCTTGTTGATAGTAAACTTCATATCCACTCTGTGTGACCTTTCTAAAACAAAATGTGGAGCTGAGGCATGAATCTGCCACAACAATTGTAAAGCAAACATACACACTCCCCTTCACATGCCCCCCCTTCCACACACACCTAGGCACACACAGAGATCAGCATAGCAGATCATGAACACCTTGGAAAAGACTGAAATGCTAAATGCCTCTCTTGATGGGCAAAAGAGCTGGTGCAGTAATTCAAATGCCTGGTACAAAAATTCTGTTTCATATTTAGCTCCTATTTAAAACACAGCTTTTCATTTCATTCTATTTACAGAATATTTTCTTTTCATTTGTTTCTTTAAAATTACTTAGTTCTCACCTGTTGTATGTCTAGGAATATTTTCTTCCAAAAATAGAAAAAAATAGATGCTATCTTTTCAGCAGAAAACATTGGTTGATACAATTTTAAACCATCATGATATGGAAGAATTGTTCTGTCCCTCTCGAAGGTGGAAGAAGCATTTGGATCACAGATCATCTACAATGAAATACTTGACATGTTTAAGATGCTTTCAATCAATTTTGATCGTCAATTGCTTCTTCGTTGGAAACAGTCATTTTTCAGTGAAGGGCAAGTGTGTGTGGTATATCTACATGATGTGTTCAAACCCAGTTCCTACTAATGGCCAGGCTGAATTCCAGGAAATAACGTCCCGAATGATATTTTGCCGCCTTCTTTGGCACTTCATGAAATCTTACCATGATGAAGTGCTGAAACACAGAGATTTTCTCTTAGAGAGTGTCTCATGTTGTAACCCATCCCATGGATTTTATGCTGTAATTCTTATCTCTTTTAAAATTTGCTATCTTCTGTACAGTTTTCATGAACATTTCTGTTACAGTAGTGAATAGCACAGATAAATGTCATTTTGTACAACTTTGAATTTACCCCAAGAGCTGAGAGAAAACTTGCTCCTATACTTCAATCCCAGTTTCTTCTATAGTCCAACTTTGTTTCTCTACCATCAAGCTTCTCCTTTGTTGCTGCTCCAAGCCCCGTCCAAGCTGACCTTGAATACTTTCAGGGATGGGACACCCACAACTTCCCTGGGCAACCTGTTCCAGTGTTCCAGCACTCCCACAGTAAAAAAGGCCTTCCTTTCATCTAATATGTGTAGGAAATCATAAATCTAGGCATAGAAATTTGGAGTGCAAATTTGAAATTCTTTTGATTTGAAGCACATTTTATATGAATACTGACTTACAGATGACTAAAAGATGTTGATGGGCATTTGAGGTGACAAGTTTTGAAAAAGTGTACGGAAATTAACATTGAAACCACTAAAATTAAAAACTTCTTCCCATTTTCTTTCTCCTCTCCTATTCAAAATTGCAAATGTCAGATATCAGTGCTTCATGCAAACCTCTCAGATGCTCTCAGGGAAAAAGCATTTATTTCAGACTAAGTTGCGGTTGACGTAGAACACTGCCTTTAACAGCTGCAGTGTGCCTGGAATTCAGGGCTTCCTGTTTGAAAAAATCCTATCTCTAGGCTGAACCCTAACCCTAACCCTAGGCAGATAAATCAGCCTGGGTATAGGGATGTTCCCAAGGAAAAAAGCACTGGAAGGAGCATGTTGAGGCAATTTTTGGCTGCCCTTGGGAAGCCTTTTGCAGCTGCACTGAGTCTGGAGCTAGGGGGTTACTGATTTAAAATCCCTATCCCTTGGCGTGACCATAGGTGCAACTGGAGGCAAGTAAATCAGCCTAGGTTCAATGATGGTCCCAAGGAAAAAGCGCTGGAGGCAGCCATGTTGTGGCACTTTTCCCCTCCTCTTGGGTAGTCCTTCGCAGCTGCTGTGTTCTTGGAACTCAGGGCTTTCTGGTTAAAAAAACACTAACCCTAGGCGTAACTCTAACCCTCACCCTAGGAAGGAAAATCAGCCTATGGTTCGGGATGGACTCATGAGAATAGCAGCAGAGGCAGCCAAGTTGTGTCACTTCTGCGGCCCTCTTGGGATGCCTTGAACAGCTGCAGTGTTCCTGGAGCTAAGGGCTTCCAAATTTTAAAAATCCTAGCCCTAGGCCTAAGCCTTACAGTAAGCCTAGGAAGGTAAATCAGCCTGGTGTTAGGCTTCTTGCCAAGGAAAAAGCCGTGATAGCAGCCATGTTGTGGCACTTTTGCACTCCCTTTTGGATGCCTTTCACAGCTCCAGTGTGCCTGGAACTCAGGGCTTCCTGATATTAAAAATCCTAGCCCTAGGCCGAACCCCAACCCTAAGACGAGAAAGGCAAATCAGCCAGGAATTAGGCATGTCCCCAAGGAAAAAGCTGTGGAGGCAGGCACGTTGTGGTACTTTTGCGCTCTTCTTGGCTAGTCCTTCGCAGCTGCTGTGTTCTAGGAACTCAGGGCTTTCTGGCTAATAGAACCCTTACCCCAGGCATAACTCAAACGTTAACCCTAGGAAGGAAAATCAGCCTATGGTTCAGGATGGTCTCATGAGAATAGAAGCAGAGGCAGCCAAGTTGTGTCACTTTTGCGCTCCCCTTGGGATGCCTTTCGCAGCTGCAGAGTGCCTGGAGCCCAGGGCTTCCTGGTTTTAAAAGTCCTAGGCCTAAGCCTAACAGTAACCCTAGGAAGGTAAATCAGCCGGGTATTAGGGTTCTTCCTAAGGGAAAAGCCGTGAAAGCAGCCATGTTGTGGCACTTTTGAACTCTCTTTGGGATGCCTTTGGCAGATGCAGTAAGCCTGGAACTCAGGGCTTCCTGGTTAAAATCTCCAAGCCCTAGGCTGAACCCTAACCCTAACCCTAGGCAGATAAATCAGCCTAGGTATAGGGATGGTGCCAAGGAAAAAGCTGTGAAAGCTGCCATGTTGTTGCACTTTTGTACACCCCTTGGGATGCCTTGAACAGCTGCAGTGTGCCTGGAGCTAAGGGCTTCCTAGTTTTAAAAATGCTAGCGCTAGGCCTAAGCCTTACATTAACCCTGGGAAGGGAAATCAGCCTGGTGTTAGGCTTCTTGCCAAGGAAAAAGCCGTGAAAGCAGCCATGTTGTGGCACTTTTGCACTCCCTTTTGGATGCCTTTCACAGCTCCAGTGTGCCTGGAACTCAGGGCTTCCTGATTTTAAAAATCCTAGCCCTCGGCCGAACTCCAACCCTAAGACGAGAAAGGCAAATCAGCCAGGAATTAGGCATGTCCCCAAGGAAAAAGCTGTGGAGGCAGGCATGTTGTGGTACTTTTGCGCTCTTCTTGGCTAGTCCTTCGCAGCTGCTGTGTTCTTGGAACTCAGGGCTTTCTGGTTAATAGAACCCTTACCCCAGGCGTAACTCAAGCCTTAACCCTAGGAAGGAAAATCAGCCTATGGTTCGGGATGGTCTCATGGAAATATCAGTGGTGGCAGCCAAGTTGTGTCACTTTTGCGCTCCCCTTGGGATGCCTTTCGCAGCTGCAGTGTGCCTGGAGCCCAGGGCTTGCTGGTTTTAAAAGTCCTAGGCCTAAGCCTAACAGTAACCCTAGGAAGGTAAATCAGCCGGGTATTAGGGTTCTTCCTAAGGGAAAAGCCGTGAAAGCAGCCATGTTGTGGCACTTTTGCACACCCTTTGGGATGCCTTTGGCAGATGAAGTAAGCCTGGAACTCAGGGCTTCCTAGTTAAAAAAATCCTAGCCCTAGGCCGAACCCCAACCCTAAGACGAGAAAGGCAAATCAGCCAGGAATTAGGCATGTCCCCAAGGAAAAAGCTGTGGAGGCAGGCACGTTGTGGTACTTTTGCGCTCTTCTTGGGTAGTCCTTCGCAGCTGCTGTGTTCTTGGAACTCAGGTCTTTCTGGTTAATAGAACTCTTACCCTAGGCGTAACTCAAACCTTAACCCTAGGAAGGAAAATCAGCCTATGGTTCAGGATGGTCTCATGAGAATAGAAGCAGAGGCAGCCAAGTTGTGTCACTTCTGCGGCCCTCTTGGGATGCCTTTAACACCTGCATATGCCTGGAGCCCAGGGCTTCCTGGTTTTAAAAGTCCTAGGCCTAAGCCTAACCGTAACCCTAGGAAGGTAAATCAGCCGCGTATTAGGGTTCTTCCTAAGGGAAAAGCCGAGAAAGCAGCCATGTTGTGGCACTTCTGCACTCCCTTTGGGATGCCTTTGGCAGATGCAGTAAGCCTGGAACTCAGGGCTTCCTGGTTAAAAAACTCCAAGCCCTAGGCTGAAGCCTAACCCTATCCCCAGGAAGGAAAATCAGCCTATGTATAGGGATCGTGCAACGTCTAGAACACGATGGGAGGTGTTTTCTGTGCTGGCACAGTTTTTCCTCGCCAGACATAGTGGAAAAGCTTTTTGCTAAGATGTAGACGAGAAGAGACGCTAAAGACGAAGGTACGATGCTGTCCGGAGCTAAGAGCCGCTCCCGGGCGTCTTTCGGCAGAAGCCGCGCTAAGGAGTGCACAGTGAGCGGCACAATCGTCTTTGCGCGAAGAAGCCGCTTCTTCGCCTCCGGGAGCCGGAGAGAGCGGCACCTTCGGAAAGGTGAAGAAGGAAGCTGTACAACACTGGGATTGTGTGCGCAGCTTGCCATCTGATAGAAAACAGTACCTTTGCACTCTCCTGACTTTTCCAATCACATGAACATTCGATTGGAAGCTGTTTTGGACAACTTTTCTTTCCTTCATGCCAAACACTTGGCACACCTCCGTGCAACGTCTAGAACACGATGGGAGATGTTTTCTGTGCTGGCACAGTTTTTCCTCGCCAGACTTAGTGGAAAAGCTTTTTGCTAAGATGTAGACGAGAAGAGACGCTAAAGACGAAGGTACGATGCTGTCCGGAGCTAAGAGCCGCTCCCGGGCGTCTTTCGGCAGAAGCCGCGCTAAGGAGTGCACAGTGAGCGGCACAATCGTCTTTGCGCGAAGAAGCCGCTTCTTCGCCTCCGGGAGCCGGAGAGAGCGGCACCTTCGGAAAGGTGAAGAAGGAAGTTGTACAACACTGGGATTGTGTGCGCAGCTTGCCAACTGATAGAAAACAGTACCTTTGCACTCTCCTGACTTTTCCAATCACATGAACATTCGATTGGAAGCTGTTTTGGACAACTTTTCTTTCCTTCATGCCAAACACTTGGCACACCTCCGTGCAACGTCTAGAACACGATGGGAGATGTTTTCTGTGCTGGCACAGTTTTTCCTCGCCAGACATAGTGGAAAAGCTTTTTGCTAAGATGTAGACGAGAAGAGACGCTAAAGACGAAGGTACGATGCTGTCCGGAGCTAAGAGCCGCTCCCGGGCGTCTTTCGGCAGAAGCCGCGCTAAGGAGTGCACAGTGAGCGGCACAATCGTCTTTGCGCGAAGAAGCCGCTTCTTCGCCTCCGGGAGCCGGAGAGAGCGGCACCTTCGGAAAGGTGAAGAAGGAAGCTGTACAACACTGGGATTGTGTGCGCAGCTTGCCATCTGATAGAAAACAGTACCTTTGCACTCTCCTGACTTTTCCAATCACATGAACATTCGATTGGAAGCTGTTTTGGACAACTTTTCTTTCCTTCATGCCAAACACTTGGCACACCTCCGTGCAACGTCTAGAACACGATGGGAGATGTTTTCTGTGCTGGCACAGTTTTTCCTCGCCAGACTTAGTGGAAAAGCTTTTTGCTAAGATGTAGACGAGAAGAGACGCTAAAGACGAAGGTACGATGCTGTCCGGAGCTAAGAGCCGCTCCCGGGCGTCTTTCGGCAGAAGCCGCGCTAAGGAGTGCACAGTGAGCGGCACAATCGTGTTTGCGCGAAGAAGCCGCTTCTTCGCCTCCGGGAGCCGGAGAGAGCGGCACCTTCGGAAAGGTGAAGAAGGAAGCTGTACAACACTGGGATTGTGTGCGCAGCTTGCCAACTGATAGAAAACAGTACCTTTGCACTCTCCTGACTTTTCCAATCACATGAACATTCGATTGGAAGCTGTTTTGGACAACTTTTCTTTCCTTCATGCCAAACACTTGGCACACCTCCGTGCAACGTCTAGAACACGATGGGAGATGTTTTCTGTGCTGGCACAGTTTTTCCTCGCCAGACTTAGTAGAAAAGCTTTTTGCTAAGATGTAGACGAGAAGAGACGCTAAAGACGAAGGTACGATGCTGTCCGGAGCTAAGAGCCGCTCCCGGGCGTCTTTCGGCAGAAGCCGCGCTAAGGAGTGCACAGTGAGCGGCACAATCGTCTTTGCGCGAAGAAGCCGCTTCTTCGCCTCCGGGAGCCGGAGAGAGCGGCACCTTCGGAAAGGTGAAGAAGGAAGCTGTACAACACTGGGATTGTGTGCGCAGCTTGCCAACTGCTAGAAAACAGTACCTTTGCACTCTCCTGACTTTTCCAATCACATGAACATTCGATTGGAAGCTGTTTTGGACAACTTTTCTTTCCTTCATGCCAAACACTTGGCACACCTCCGTGCAACGTCTAGAACACGATGGGAGATGTTTTCTGTGCTGGCACAGTTTTTCCTCGCCAGACTTAGTGGAAAAGCTTTTTGCTAAGATGTAGACGAGAAGAGACGCTAAAGACGAAGGTACGATGCTGTCCGGAGCTAAGAGCCGCTCCCGGGCGTCTTTCGGCAGAAGCCGCGCTAAGGAGTGCACAGTGAGCGGCACAATCGTGTTTGCGCGAAGAAGCCGCTTCTTCGCCTCCGGGAGCCGGAGAGAGCGGCACCTTCGGAAAGGTGAAGAAGGAAGCTGTACAACACTGGGATTGTGTGCGCAGCTTGCCAACTGATAGAAAACAGTACCTTTGCACTCTCCTGACTTTTCCAATCACATGAACATTCGATTGGAAGCTGTTTTGGACAACTTTTCTTTCCTTCATGCCAAACACTTGGCACACCTCCGTGCAACGTCTAGAACACGATGGGAGATGTTTTCTGTGCTGGCACAGTTTTTCCTCGCCAGACTTAGTAGAAAAGCTTTTTGCTAAGATGTAGACGAGAAGAGACGCTAAAGACGAAGGTACGATGCTGTCCGGAGCTAAGAGCCGCTCCCGGGCGTCTTTCGGCAGAAGCCGCGCTAAGGAGTGCACAGTGAGCGGCACAATCGTCTTTGCGCGAAGAAGCCGCTTCTTCGCCTCCGGGAGCCGGAGAGAGCGGCACCTTCGGAAAGGTGAAGAAGGAAGCTGTACAACACTGGGATTGTGTGCGCAGCTTGCCAACTGCTAGAAAACAGTACCTTTGCACTCTCCTGACTTTTCCAATCACATGAACATTCGATTGGAAGCTGTTTTGGACAACTTTTCTTTCCTTCATGCCAAACACTTGGCACACCTCCGTGCAACGTCTAGAACACGATGGGAGATGTTTTCTGTGCTGGCACAGTTTTTCCTCGCCAGACTTAGTGGAAAAGCTTTTTGCTAAGATGTAGACGAGAAGAGACGCTAAAGACGAAGGTACGATGCTGTCCGGAGCTAAGAGCCGCTCCCGGGCGTCTTTCGGCAGAAGCCGCGCTAAGGAGTGCACAGTGAGCGGCACAATCGTCTTTGCGCGAAGAAGCCGCTTCTTCGCCTCCGGGAGCCGGAGAGAGCGGCACCTTCGGAAAGGTGAAGAAGGAAGCTGTACAACACTGGGATTGTGTGCGCAGCTTGCCAACTGATAGAAAACAGTACCTTTGCACTCTCCTGACTTTTCCAATCACATGAACATTCGATTGGAAGCTGTTTTGGACAACTTTTCTTTCCTTCATGCCAAACACTCGGCACACCTCCGTGCAACGTCTAGAACACGATGGGAGATGTTTTCTGTGCTGGCACAGTTTTTCCTCGCCAGACATAGTAGAAAAGCTTTTTGCTAAGGTGTAGACGAGAAGAGACGCTAAAGACGAAGGTACGATGCTGTCCGGAGCTAAGAGCCGCTCCCGGGCGTCTTTCGGCAGAAGCCGCGCTAAGGAGTGCACAGTGAGCGGCACAATCGTCTTTGCGCGAAGAAGCCGCTTCTTCGCCTCCGGGAGCCGGAGAGAGCGGCACCTTCGGAAAGGTGAAGAAGGAAGCTGTACAACACTGGGATTGTGTGCGCAGCTTGCCAACTGCTAGAAAACAGTACCTTTGCACTCTCCTGACTTTTCCAATCACATGAACATTCGATTGGAAGCTGTTTTGGACAACTTTTCTTTTCTTCATGCCAAACACTCGGCACACCTCCGTGCAACGTCTAGAACACGATGGGAGATGTTTTCTGTGCTGGCACAGTTTTTCCTCGCCAGACATAGAAGAAAAGCTTTTTGCTAAGATGTAGACGACAAGAGAGGCTAAGGACTGGATGTAAGCAAATGACACTCATCTTCAAAAAAGGCAATTCGGAGGACTCGCAATCGTACAAACCAGCCAGCCTCTTTTTTATCCCCAGGAAGTTGATGAAGCAGCTCTTCCTGGAAAACCTTGCCAGGCACATGAAAGACGACACAATAATGTAGTTAGCATGATTTTTCAGGGGCATTTCATGCTGAACATAACTTTAAACTCCTCTGATGAATCAACTTGACTGGTAGATGAAGGGAATATTATCTGCCTGGGCTTCAGGGAGGTTTTTGACATATCTCTACATGGCAGCACACATCCATATGGAAGCAATAGTGCAAAGGGGAGGGAATCAGTGTCTTTTCAGTGATGCTGAGTGAAAAGACAAGAGGCAGTGGGCACACACTGAAATACAGGAACATCAGGAAATGATTCTTTACTGTGAGGGTGAGTGAACCACGGCACAGACTGCCCAGAAAGATTGTGGAGCCTGGATCTTTGAAGACATTAAAAGTACACCCAGATAGAATCCTGGGCAAGAGGCTCTAGGTATCCTGGTTTAGGCAGGGGGGTTGGGCCTGGTTAGCCCCACCAACCCCTTCCACTCTCATTCATTCTGTGCTAGTGAATTCTCTTCAAGATGCATTTCAAGCACTGGCATGACAAAGTTCTGTGCAGACACAGATCCAAATGGACATGGCATCTAAGTTCCTTAAGCAGTCTTCAAGAAGAATGTAAACCTCTGGGGCAAGTGTCTCTTCCCTAACTGAATCCCTTTCATGGGAAAATTCCCAGCTCTAGAAAGATCTTCTGATACGCATGCTTAAGACTGACACTGGCTGAGCAAATTTCTCCCTATGTGTATCTAAGACCAGTTAGGATCTTCACCCAAAGTGCTGTCAACATAGTCACAGAATGCCTATTGTTAAGAAGTGACAACTTCCATCAGAATGGCAACTATTGGTCCACCAAATGGATGAATGGATGGGAATTATCTGCTTGGGTTAAAAACAAAAAGAAAGAGTTGGTCTTTACTTATCAATTTCATTGCAATATTGATAAGGGAAGAAAAAGACCTAAGTCCTTGACTTTCTTAACTGGAGGAAAGATTTTAAAAATTCCTTGTAAAAATGTATGATCACAATCAGACTATTGAAACCATTTGAGTTGGGAAAAAAGTTCCAAAATTGTCTAGAGAGTGGCAAAGAAGCCAAGAAAATAGGAAAGAAACAAAAAGAGGGCAAAAGAGTAAGCTTCAGTGTACAAGCTCGTTCTAGAAGTAGTCTGCCGGGGAAAGGAAGCCCCAGTTGAATTTCCAATGTATTCCTGAGCTTGATTCAGTAACTGGTCAATGTAAAAACCAATCCTTTTGTATAACTTCTTCCAGCAACAAAAACTCCAACAGGTTGACACTACCATCATGCCTGTTCCAGACATATTTCAAAGAGAAATGATGATTTTCTTGAAAACCTACTTGCATAAAAGTTGCAAGATGGTGGAGGGATTGCCACATCCTCCTTCCTCCATCTGGCTTGAAAGTAGATTTGATAAAATATGCAACAAAGCACATGATTTATAAGGTAGAGTCAAATGGATGATTTGGGAATTGATCTCTTGTTGATAGTAAACTTCATATCCACTCTGTGTGACCTTTCTAAAACAAAATGTGGAGCTGAGGCATGAATCTGCCACAACAATTGTAAAGCAAACATACACACTCCCCTTCACATGCCCCCCCTTCCACACACACCTAGGCACACACAGAGATCAGCATAGCAGATCATGAACACCTTGGAAAAGACTGAAATGCTAAATGCCTCTCTTGATGGGCAAAAGAGCTGGTGCAGTAATTCAAATGCCTGGTACAAAAATTCTGTTTCATATTTAGCTCCTATTTAAAACACAGCTTTTCATTTCATTCTATTTACAGAATATTTTCTTTTCATTTGTTTCTTTAAAATTACTTAGTTCTCACCTGTTGTATGTCTAGGAATATTTTCTTCCAAAAATAGAAAAAAATAGATGCTATCTTTTCAGCAGAAAACATTGGTTGATACAATTTTAAACCATCATGAGATGGAAGAATTGTTCTGTCCCTCTCGAAGGTGGAAGAAGCATTTGGATCACAGATCATCTACAATGAAATACTTGACATGTTTAAGATGCTTTCAATCAATTTTGATCGTCAATTGCTTCTTCGTTGTAAACAGTCATTTTTCAGTGAAGGGAAAGTGTGTGTGGTATATCTACATGATGTGTTCAAACCCAGTTCCTACTAATGGCCAGGCTGAATTCCAGGAAATAACGTCCCGAATGATATTTTGCCGCCTTCTTTGGCACTTCATGAAATCTTACCATGATGAAGTGCTGAAACACAGAGATTTTCTCTTAGAGAGTGTCTCATGTTGTAACCCATCCCATGGATTTTATGCTGTAATTCTTATCTCTTTTAAAATTTGCTATCTTCTGTACAGTTTTCATGAACATTTCTGTTACAGTAGTGAATAGCACAGATAAATGTCATTTTGTACAACTTTGAATTTACCCCAAGAGCTGAGAGAAAACTTGCTCCTATACTTCAATCCCAGTTTCTTCTATAGTCCAACTTTGTTTCTCTACCATCAAGCTTCTCCTTTGTTGCTGCTCCAAGCCCCGTCCAAGCTGACCTTGAATACTTTCAGGGATGGGACACCCACAACTTCCCTGGGCAACCTGTTCCAGTGTTCCAGCACTCCCACAGTAAAAAAGGCCTTCCTTTCATCTAATATGTGTAGGAAATCATAAATCTAGGCATAGAAATTTGGAGTGCAAATTTGAAATTCTTTTGATTTGAAGCACATTTTATATGAATACTGACTTACAGATGACTAAAAGATGTTGATGGGCATTTGAGGTGACAAGTTTTGAAAAAGTGTACGGAAATTAACATTGAAACCACTAAAATTAAAAACTTCTTCCCATTTTCTTTCTCCTCTCCTATTCAAAATTGCAAATGTCAGATATCAGTGCTTCATGCAAACCTCTCAGATGCTCTCAGGGAAAAAGCATTTATTTCAGACTAAGTTGCGGTTGACGTAGAACACTGCCTTTAACAGCTGCAGTGTGCCTGGAATTCAGGGCTTCCTGTTTGAAAAAATCCTATCTCTAGGCTGAACCCTAACCCTAACCCTAGGCAGATAAATCAGCCTGGGTATAGGGATGTTCCCAAGGAAAAAAGCACTGGAAGGAGCATGTTGAGGCAATTTTTGGCTGCCCTTGGGAAGCCTTTTGCAGCTGCACTGAGTCTGGAGCTAGGGGGTTACTGATTTAAAATCCCTATCCCTTGGCGTGACCATAGGTGCAACTGGAGGCAAGTAAATCAGCCTAGGTTCAATGATGGTCCCAAGGAAAAAGCGCTGGAGGCAGCCATGTTGTGGCACTTTTCCCCTCCTCTTGGGTAGTCATTGGCAGCTGCTGTGTTCTTGGAACTCAGGGCTTTCTGGTTAAAAAAACACTAACCCTAGGCGTAACTCTAACCCTCACCCTAGGAAGGAAAATCAGCCTATGGTTCGGGATGGACTCATGAGAATAGCAGCAGAGGCAGCCAAGTTGTGTCACTTCTGCGGCCCTCTTGGGATGCCTTGAACAGCTGCAGTGTTCCTGGAGCTAAGGGCTTCCTAATTTTAAAAATCCTAGCCCTAGGCCTAAGCCTTACAGTAACCCTAGGAAAGTAAATCAGCCTGGTGTTAGGCTTCTTGCCAAGGAAAAAGCCGTGATAGCAGCCATGTTGTGGCACTTTTGCACTCCCTTTTGGATGCCTTTCACAGCTCCAGTGTGCCTGGAACTCAGGGCTTCCTGATTTTAAAAATCCTAGCCCTAGGCCGAACCCCAACCCTAAGACGAGAAAGGCAAATCAGCCAGGAATTAGGCATGTCCCCAAGGAAAAAGCTGTGGAGGCAGCCATGTTGTGGTACTTTTGCGCTCTTCTTGGCTAGTCCTTCGCAGCTGCTGTGTTCTAGGAACTCAGGGCTTTCTGGTTAATAGAACCCTTACCCCAGGCGTAACTCAAACGTTAACCCTAGGAAGGAAAATCAGCCTATGGTTCGGGATGGTCTCATGAGAATAGAAGCAGAGGCAGCCAAGTTGTGTCACTTTTGCGCTCCCCTTGGGATGCCTTTCGCAGCTGCAGAGTGCCTGGAGCCCAGGGCTTCCTGGTTTTAAAAGTCCTAGGCCTAAGCCTAACAGTAACCCTAGGAAGGTAAATCAGCAGTGTATTAGGGTTCTTCCTAAGGGAAAAGCCGTGAAAGCAGCCATGTTGTGGCACTTTTGAACTCTCTTTGGGATGCCTTTGGCAGATGCAGTAAGCCTGGAACTCAGGGCTTCCTGGTTAAAATCTCCAAGCCCTAGGCTGAACCCTAACCCTAACCCTAGGCAGATAAATCAGCCTAGGTATAGGGATGGTGCCAAGGAAAAAGCTGTGAAAGCTGCCATGTTGTTGCACTTTTGTACACCCCTTGGGATGCCTTGAACAGCTGCAGTGTGCCTGGAGCTAAGGGCTTCCTAGTTTTAAAAATGCTAGCGCTAGGCCTAAGCCTTACAGTAACCCTGGGAAGGGAAATCAGCCTGGTGTTAGGCTTCTTGCCAAGGAAAAAGCCGTGAAAGCAGCCATGTTGTGGCACTTTTGCACTCCCTTTTGGATGCCTTTCACAGCTCCAGTGTGCCTGGATCTCAGGGCTTCCTGATTTTAAAAATCCTAGCCCTAGGCCGAACCCCAACCCTAAGACGAGAAAGGCAAATCAGCCAGGAATTAGGCATGTCCCCAAGGAAAAAGCTGTGGAGGCAGGCATGTTGTGGTACTTTTGCGCTCTTCTTGGCTAGTCCTTCGCAGCTGCTGTGTTCTTGGAACTCAGGGCTTTCTGGTTTAGAGAACCTTTACCCCAGGCGTAACTCAAACCTTAACCCTAGGAAGGAAAATCAGCCTATGGTTCGGGATGGTCTCATGGAAATATCAGTGGTGGCAAACAAGTTGTGTCACTTTTGTGCTCCCCTTGGGATGCCTTTCGCAGCTGCTGTGTGCCTGGAGCCCAGGGCTTCCTGGTTTTAAAAGTCCTAGGCCTAAGCCTAACAGTAACCCTAGGAAGGTAAATCAGCCGCGTATTAGGGTTCTTCCTAAGGGAAAAGCCGTGAAAGCAGCCATGTTGTGGCACTTCTGCACTCCCTTTGGGATGCCTTTGGCAGATGCAGTAAGCCTGGAACTCAGGGCTTCATGGTTAAAAAACTCCAAGCCCTAGGCTGAAGCCTAACCCTATCCCCAGGAAGGAAAATCAGCCTATGTATAGGGATCGTGCAACGTCTAGAACACGATGGGAGATGTTTTCTGTGCTGGCACAGTTTTTCCTCGCCAGACATAGTGGAAAAGCTTTTTGCTAAGATGTAGACGAGAAGAGACGCTAAAGACGAAGGTACGATGCTCTCCGGAGCTAATAGCAGCTCCCGGGCGTCTTTCGGCAGAAGATGCGCTAAGGAGTGCACAGTGAGCGGCACAATCGTCTTTGCGCGAAGAAGCCGCTTCTTCGCCTCCGGGAGCCGGAGAGAGCGGCACCTTCGGAAAGGTGAAGAAGGAAGCTGTACAACACTGGGATTGTGTGCGCAGCTTGCCAATTGATAGAAAACAGTACCTTTGCACTCTCCTGACTTTTCCAATCACATGAACATTCGATTGGAAGCTGTTTTGGACAACTTTTCTTTCCTTCATGCCAAACACTCGGCACACCCCGTGCAACGTCTAGAACACGATGGGAGATGTTTTCTGTGCTGGCACAGTTTTTCCTCGCCAGACATAGTAGAAAAGCTTTTTGCTAAGATGTAGACGAGAAGAGACGCTAAAGACGAAGGTACGATGCTGTCCGGAGCTAAGAGCCGCTCCCGGGCGTCTTTCGGCAGAAGCCGCGCTAAGGAGTGCACAGTGAGCGGCACAATCGTCTTTGCGCGAAGAAGCCGCTTCTTCGCCTCCGGGAGCCGGAGAGAGCGGCACCTTCGGAAAGGTGAAGAAGGAAGCTGTACAACACTGGGATTGTGTGCGCAGCTTGCCAACTGATAGAAAACAGTACCTTTGCACTCTCCTGACTTTTCCAATCACATGAACATTCGATTGGAAGCTGTTTTGGACAACTTTTCTTTCCTTCTTGCCAAACACTCGGCACACCTCCGTGCAACGTCTAGAACACGATGGGAGATGTTTTCTGTGCTGGCACAGTTTTTCCTCGCCAGACTTAGTGGAAAAGCTTTTTGCTAAGATGTAGACGAGAAGAGACGCTAAAGACGAAGGTACGATGCTGTCCGGAGCTAAGAGCCGCTCCCGGGCGTCTTTCGGCAGAAGCCGCGCTAAGGAGTGCACAGTGAGCGGCACAATCGTCTTTGCGCGAAGAAGCCGCTTCTTCGCCTCCGGGAGCCGGAGAGAGCGGCACCTTCGGAAAGGTGAAGAAGGAAGCTGTACAACACTGGGATTGTGTGCGCAGCTTGCCAACTGATAGAAAACAGTACCTTTGCACTCTCCTGACTTTTCCAATCACATGAACATTCGATTGGAAGCTGTTTTGGACAACTTTTCTTTCCTTCATGCCAAACACTCGGCACACCTCCGTGCAACGTCTAGAACACGATGGGAGATGTTTTCTGTGCTGGCACAGTTTTTCCTCGCCAGACATAGTAGAAAAGCTTTTTGCTAAGATGTAGACGAGAAGAGACGCTAAAGACGAAGGTACGATGCTGTCCGGAGCTAAGAGCCGCTCCCGGGCGTCTTTCGGCAGAAGCCGCGCTAAGGAGTGCACAGTGAGCGGCACAATCGTCTTTGCGCGAAGAAGCCGCTTCTTCGCCTCCGGGAGCCGGAGAGAGCGGCACCTTCGGAAAGGTGAAGAAGGAAGCTGTACAACACTGGGATTGTGTGCGCAGCTTGCCAACTGATAGAAAACAGTACCTTTGCACTCTCCTGACTTTTCCAATCACATGAACATTCGATTGGAAGCTGTTTTGGACAACTTTTCTTTCCTTCATGCCAAACACTCGGCACACCTCCGTGCAACGTCTAGAACACGATGGGAGATGTTTTCTGTGCTGGCACAGTTTTTCCTCGCCAGACTTAGTGGAAAAGCTTTTTGCTAAGATGTAGACGAGAAGAGACGCTAAAGACGAAGGTACGATGCTGTCCGGAGCTAAGAGCCGCTCCCGGGCGTCTTTCGGCAGAAGCCGCGCTAAGGAGTGCACAGTGAGCGGCACAATCGTCTTTGCGCGAAGAAGCCGCTTCTTCGCCTCCGGGAGCCGGAGAGAGCGGCACCTTCGGAAAGGTGAAGAAGGAAGCTGTACAACACTGGGATCGTGTGCGCAGCTTGCCAACTGATAGAAAACAGTACCTTTGCACTCTCCTGACTTTTCCAATCACATGAACATTCGATTGGAAGCTGTTTTGGACAACTTTTCTTTCCTTCATGCCAAACACTCGGCACACCTCCGTGCAACGTCTAGAACACGATGGGAGATGTTTTCTGTGCTGGCACAGTTTTTCCTCGCCAGACTTAGTGGAAAAGCTTTTTGCTAAGATGTAGACGAGAAGAGACGCTAAAGACGAAGGTACGATGCTGTCCGGAGCTAAGAGCCGCTCCCGGGCGTCTTTCGGCAGAAGCCGCGCTAAGGAGTGCACAGTGAGCGGCACAATCGTCTTTGCGCGAAGAAGCCGCTTCCTCGCCTCCGGGAGCCGGAGAGAGCGGCACCTTCGGAAAGGTGAAGAAGGAAGCTGTACAACACTGGGATTGTGTGCGCAGCTTGCCAACTGATAGAAAACAGTACCTTTGCACTCTCCTGACTTTTCCAATCACATGAACATTCGATTGGAAGCTGTTTTGGACAACTTTTCTTTCCTTCATGCCAAACACTCGGCACACCTCCGTGCAACGTCTAGAACACGATGGGAGATGTTTTCTGTGCTGGCACAGTTTTTCCTCGCCAGACTTAGTGGAAAAGCTTTTTGCTAAGATGTAGACGAGAAGAGACGCTAAAGACGAAGGTACGATGCTGTCCGGAGCTAAGAGCCGCTCCCGGGCGTCTTTCGGCAGAAGCCGCGCTAAGGAGTGCACAGTGAGCGGCACAATCGTCTTTGCGCGAAGAAGCCGCTTCTTCGCCTCCGGGAGCCGGAGAGAGCGGCACCTTCGGAAAGGTGAAGAAGGAAGCTGTACAACACTGGGATTGTGTGCGCAGCTTGCCAACTGATAGAAAACAGTACCTTTGCACTCTCCTGACTTTTCCAATCACATGAACGTTCGATTGGAAGCTGTTTTGGACAACTTTTCTTTCCTTCTTGCCAAACACTCGGCACACCCCGTGCAACGTCTAGAACACGATGGGAGATGTTTTCTGTGCTGGCACAGTTTTTCCTCGCCAGACATAGTAGAAAAGCTTTTTGCTAAGGTGTAGACGAGAAGAGACGCTAAAGACGAAGGTACGATGCTGTCCGGAGCTAAGAGCCGCTCCCGGGCGTCTTTCGGCAGAAGCCGCGCTAAGGAGTGCACAGTGAGCGGCACAATCGTCTTTGCGCGAAGAAGCCGCTTCTTCGCCTCCGGGAGCCGGAGAGAGCGGCACCTTCGGAAAGGTGAAGAAGGAAGCTGTACAACACTGGGATTGTGTGCGCAGCTTGCCAACTGATAGAAAACAGTACCTTTGCACTCTCCTGACTTTTCCAATCACATGAACATTCGATTGGAAGCTGTTTTGGACAACTTTTCTTTCCTTCATGCCAAACACTCGGCACACCTCCGTGCAACGTCTAGAACACGATGGGAGATGTTTTCTGTGCTGGCACAGTTTTTCCTCGCCAGACATAGAAGAAAAGCTTTTTGCTAAGATGTAGACGAGAAGAGACGCTAAAGACGAAGGTACGATGCTGTCCGGAGCTAAGAGCCGCTCCCGGGCGTCTTTCGGCAGAAGCCGCGCTAAGGAGTGCACAGTGAGCGGCACAATCGTCTTTGCGCGAAGAAGCCGCTTCTTCGCCTCCGGGAGCCGGAGAGAGCGGCACCTTCGGAAAGGTGAAGAAGGAAGCTGTACAACACTGGGATTGTGTGCGCAGCTTGCCAACTGATAGAAAACAGTACCTTTGCACTCTCCTGACTTTTCCAATCACATGAACATTCGATTGGAAGCTGTTTTGGACAACTTTTCTTTCCTTCATGCCAAACACTCGGCACACCTCCGTGCAACGTCTAGAACACGATGGGAGATGTTTTCTGTGCTGGCACAGTTTTTCCTCGCCAGACTTAGTGGAAAAGCTTTTTGCTAAGATGTAGACGAGAAGAGACGCTAAAGACGAAGGTACGATGCTGTCCGGAGCTAAGAGCCGCTCCCGGGCGTCTTTCGGCAGAAGCCGCGCTAAGGAGTGCACAGTGAGCGGCACAATCGTCTTTGCGCGAAGAAGCCGCTTCTTCGCCTCCGGGAGCCGGAGAGAGCGGCACCTTCGGAAAGGTGAAGAAGGAAGCTGTACAACACTGGGATTGTGTGCGCAGCTTGCCAACTGATAGAAAACAGTACCTTTGCACTCTCCTGACTTTTCCAATCACATGAACGTTCGATTGGAAGCTGTTTTGGACAACTTTTCTTTCCTTCTTGCCAAACACTCGGCACACCTCCGTGCAACGTCTAGAACACGATGGGAGATGTTTTCTGTGCTGGCACAGTTTTTCCTCGCCAGACATAGTAGAAAAGCTTTTTGCTAAGGTGTAGACGAGAAGAGACGCTAAAGACGAAGGTACGATGCTGTCCGGAGCTAAGAGCCGCTCCCGGGCGTCTTTCGGCAGAAGCCGCGCTAAGGAGTGCACAGTGAGCGGCACAATCGTCTTTGCGCGAAGAAGCCGCTTCTTCGCCTCCGGGAGCCGGAGAGAGCGGCACCTTCGGAAAGGTGAAGAAGGAAGCTGTACAACACTGGGATTGTGTGCGCAGCTTGCCAACTGATAGAAAACAGTACCTTTGAACTCTCCTGACTTTTCCAATCACATGAACATTCGATTGGAAGCTGTTTTGGACAACTTTTCTTTCCTTCATGCCAAACACTCGGCACACCTCCGTGCAACGTCTAGAACACGATGGGAGATGTTTTCTGTGCTGGCACAGTTTTTCCTCGCCAGACATAGTAGAAAAGCTTTTTGCTAAGATGTAGACGAGAAGAGACGCTAAAGACGAAGGTACGATGCTGTCCGGAGCTAAGAGCCGCTCCCGGGCGTCTTTCGGCAGAAGCCGCGCTAAGGAGTGCACAGTGAGCGGCACAATCGTCTTTGCGCGAAGAAGCCGCTTCTTCGCCTCCGGGAGCCGGAGAGAGCGGCACCTTCGGAAAGGTGAAGAAGGAAGCTGTACAACACTGGGATTGTGTGCGCAGCTTGCCAACTGATAGAAAACAGTACCTTTGCACTCTCCTGACTTTTCCAATCACATGAACATTCGATTGGAAGCTGTTTTGGACAACTTTTCTTTCCTTCATGCCAAACACTCGGCACACCTCCGTGCAACGTCTAGAACACGATGGGAGATGTTTTCTGTGCTGGCACAGTTTTTCCTCGCCAGACATAGTAGAAAAGCTTTTTGCTAAGATGTAGACGAGAAGAGACGCTAAAGACGAAGGTACGATGCTGTCCGGAGCTAAGAGCCGCTCCCGGGCGTCTTTCGGCAGAAGCCGCGCTAAGGAGTGCACAGTGAGCGGCACAATCGTCTTTGCGCGAAGAAGCCGCTTCTTCGCCTCCGGGAGCCGGAGAGAGCGGCACCTTCGGAAAGGTGAAGAAGGAAGCTGTACAACACTGGGATTGTGTGCGCAGCTTGCCAACTGATAGAAAACAGTACCTTTGCACTCTCCTGACTTTTCCAATCACATGAACATTCGATTGGAAGCTGTTTTGGACAACTTTTCTTTCCTTCATGCCAAAAACTCGGCACACCTCCGTGCAACGTCTAGAACACGATGGGAGATGTTTTCTGTGCTGGCACAGTTTTTCCTCGCCAGACTTAGTGGAAAAGCTTTTTGCTAAGATGTAGACGAGAAGAGACGCTAAAGACGAAGGTACGATGCTGTCCGGAGCTAAGAGCCGCTCCCGGGCGTCTTTCGGCAGAAGCCGCGCTAAGGAGTGCACAGTGAGCGGCACAATCGTCTTTGCGCGAAGAAGCCGCTTCTTCGCCTCCGGGAGCCGGAGAGAGCGGCACCTTCGGAAAGGTGAAGAAGGAAGCTGTACAACACTGGGATTGTGTGCGCAGCTTGCCAACTGATAGAAAACAGTACCTTTGCACTCTCCTGACTTTTCCAATCACATGAACATTCGATTGGAAGCTGTTTTGGACAACTTTTCTTTCCTTCATGCCAAACACTTGGCACACCTCCGTGCAACGTCTAGAACACGATGGGAGATGTTTTCTGTGCTGGCACAGTTTTTCCTCGCCAGACTTAGTGGAAAAGCTTTTTGCTAAGATGTAGACGAGAAGAGACGCTAAAGACGAAGGTACGATGCTGTCCGGAGCTAAGAGCCGCTCCCGGGCGTCTTTCGGCAGAAGCCGCGCTAAGGAGTGCACAGTGAGCGGCACAATCGTCTTTGCGCGAAGAAGCCGCTTCTTCGCCTCCGGGAGCCGGAGAGAGCGGCACCTTCGGAAAGGTGAAGAAGGAAGCTGTACAACACTGGGATTGTGTGCGCAGCTTGCCAACTGATAGAAAACAGTACCTTTGCACTCTCCTGACTTTTCCAATCACATGAACATTCGATTGGAAGCTGTTTTGGACAACTTTTCTTTCCTTCATGCCAAACACTCGGCACACCTCCGTGCAACGTCTAGAACACGATGGGAGATGTTTTCTGTGCTGGCACAGTTTTTCCTCGCCAGACATAGTAGAAAAGCTTTTTGCTAAGGTGTAGACGAGAAGAGACGCTAAAGACGAAGGTACGATGCTGTCCGGAGCTAAGAGCCGCTCCCGGGCGTCTTTCGGCAGAAGCCGCGCTAAGGAGTGCACAGTGAGCGGCACAATCGTCTTTGCGCGAAGAAGCCGCTTCTTCGCCTCCGGGAGCCGGAGAGAGCGGCACCTTCGGAAAGGTGAAGAAGGAAGCTGTACAACACTGGGATTGTGTGCGCAGCTTGCCAACTGATAGAAAACAGTACCTTTGCACTCTCCTGACTTTTCCAATCACATGAACATTCGATTGGAAGCTGTTTTGGACAACTTTTCTTTCCTTCATGCCAAACACTCGGCACACCTCCGTGCAACGTCTAGAACACGATGGGAGATGTTTTCTGTGCTGGCACAGTTTTTCCTCGCCAGACTTAGTGGAAAAGCTTTTTGCTAAGATGTAGACGAGAAGAGACGCTAAAGACGAAGGTACGATGCTGTCCGGAGCTAAGAGCCGCTCCCGGGCGTCTTTCGGCAGAAGCCGCGCTAAGGAGTGCACAGTGAGCGGCACAATCGTCTTTGCGCGAAGAAGCCGCTTCTTCGCCTCCGGGAGCCGGAGAGAGCGGCACCTTCGGAAAGGTGAAGAAGGAAGCTGTACAACACTGGGATTGTGTGCGCAGCTTGCCAACTGATAGAAAACAGTACCTTTGCACTCTCCTGACTTTTCCAATCACATGAACATTCGATTGGAAGCTGTTTTGGACAACTTTTCTTTCCTTCATGCCAAACACTCGGCACACCTCCGTGCAACGTCTAGAACACGATGGGAGATGTTTTCTGTGCTGGCACAGTTTTTCCTCGCCAGACATAGTGGAAAAGCTTTTTGCTAAGATGTAGACGAGAAGAGACGCTAAAGACGAAGGTACGATGCTGTCCGGAGCTAAGAGCCGCTCCCGGGCGTCTTTCGGCAGAAGCCGCGCTAAGGAGTGCACAGTGAGCGGCACAATCGTCTTTGCGCGAAGAAGCCGCTTCTTCGCCTCCGGGAGCCGGAGAGAGCGGCACCTTCGGAAAGGTGAAGAAGGAAGCTGTACAACACTGGGATTGTGTGCGCAGCTTGCCAACTGATAGAAAACAGTACCTTTGCACTCTCCTGACTTTTCCAATCACATGAACATTCGATTGGAAGCTGTTTTGGACAACTTTTCTTTCCTTCATGCCAAACACTTGGCACACCTCCGTGCAACGTTTAGAACACGATGGGAGATGTTTTCTGTGCTGGCACAGTTTTTCCTCGCCAGACATAGTGGAAAAGCTTTTTGCTAAGATGTAGACGAGAAGAGACGCTAAAGACGAAGGTACGATGCTGTCCGGAGCTAAGAGCCGCTCCCGGGCGTCTTTCGGCAGAAGCCGCGCTAAGGAGTGCACAGTGAGCGGCACAATCGTCTTTGCGCGAAGAAGCCGCTTCTTCGCCTCCGGGAGCCGGAGAGAGCGGCACCTTCGGAAAGGTGAAGAAGGAAGCTGTACAACACTGGGATTGTGTGCGCAGCTTGCCAACTGCTAGAAAACAGTACCTTTGCACTCTCCTGACTTTTCCAATCACATGAACATTCGATTGGAAGCTGTTTTGGACAACTTTTCTTTCCTTCATGCCAAACACTCGGCACACCTCCGTGCAACGTCTAGAACACGATGGGAGATGTTTTCTGTGCTGGCACAGTTTTTCCTCGCCAGACTTAGTGGAAAAGCTTTTTGCTAAGATGTAGACGAGAAGAGACGCTAAAGACGAAGGTACGATGCTGTCCGGAGCTAAGAGCCGCTCCCGGGCGTCTTTCGGCAGAAGCCGCGCTAAGGAGTGCACAGTGAGCGGCACAATCGTCTTTGCGCGAAGAAGCCGCTTCTTCGCCTCCGGGAGCCGGAGAGAGCGGCACCTTCGGAAAGGTGAAGAAGGAAGCTGTACAACACTGGGATTGTGTGCGCAGCTTGCCAACTGATAGAAAACAGTACCTTTGCACTCTCCTGACTTTTCCAATCACATGAACATTCGATTGGAAGCTGTTTTGGACAACTTTTCTTTCCTTCATGCCAAACACTTGGCACACCTCCGTGCAACGTCTAGAACACGATGGGAGATGTTTTCTGTGCTGGCACAGTTTTTCCTCGCCAGACATAGAAGAAAAGCTTTTTGCTAAGATGTAGACGACAAGAGAGGCTAAGGACTGGATGTAAGCAAATGACACTCATCTTCAAAAAAGGCAATTCGGAGGACTCGCAATCGTACAAACCAGCCAGCCTCTTTTTTATCCCCAGGAAGTTGATGAAGCAGCTCTTCCTGGAAAACCTTGCCAGGCACATGAAAGACGACACAATAATGTAGTTAGCATGATTTTTCAGGGGCATTTCATGCTGGACATAACTTTAAACTCCTCTGATGAATCAACTTGACTGGTAGATGAAGGGAATATTATCTGCCTGGGCTTCAGGGAGGTTTTTGACATATCTCTACATGGCAGCACACATCCATATGGAAGCAATAGTGCAAAGGGGAGGGAATCAGTGTCTTTTCAGTGATGCTGAGTGAAAAGACAAGAGGCAGTGGGCACACACTGAAATACAGGAACATCAGGAAATGATTCTTTACTGTGAGGGTGAGTGAACCACGGCACAGACTGCCCAGAAAGATTGTGGAGCCTGGATCTTTGAAGACATTAAAAGTACACCCAGATAGAATCCTGGGCAAGAGGCTCTAGGTATCCTGGTTTAGGCAGGGGGGTTGGGCCTGGTTAGCCCCACCAACCCCTTCCACTCTCATTCATTCTGTGCTAGTGAATTCTCTTCAAGATGCATTTCAAGCACTGGCATGACAAAGTTCTGTGCAGACACAGATCCAAATGGACATGGCATCTAAGTTCCTTAAGCAGTCTTCAAGAAGAATGTAAACCTCTGGGGCAAGTGTCTCTTCCCTAACTGAATCCCTTTCATGGGAAAATTCCCAGCTCTAGAAAGATCTTCTGATACGCATGCTTAAGACTGACACTGGCTGAGCAAATTTCTCCCTATGTGTATCTAAGACCAGTTAGGATCTTCACCCAAAGTGCTGTCAACATAGTCACAGAATGCCTATTGTTAAGAAGTGACAACTTCCATCAGAATGGCAACTATTGGTCCACCAAATGGATGAATGGATGGGAATGATCTGCTTGGGTTAAAAACAAAAAGAAAGAGTTGGTCTTTACTTATCAATTTCATTGCAATATTGATAAGGGAAGAAAAAGACCTAAGTCCTTGACTTTCTTAACTGGAGGAAAGATTTTAAAAATTCCTTGTAAAAATGTATGATCACAATCAGGCTATTGAAACCATTTGAGTTGGGAAAAAAGTTCCAAAATTGTCTAGAGAGTGGCAAAGAAGCCAAGAAAATAGGAAAGAAACAAAAAGAGGGCAAAAGAGTAAGCTTCAGTGTACAAGCTCGTTCTAGAAGTAGTCTGCCGGGGAAAGGAAGCCCCAGTTGAATTTCCAATGTATTCCTGAGCTTGATTCAGTAACTGGTCAATGTAAAAACCAATCCTTTTGTATAACTTCTTCCAGCAACAAAAACTCCAACAGGTTGACACTACCATCATGCCTGTTCCAGACATATTTCCAAGAGAAATGATGATTTTCTTGAAAACCTACTTGCATAAAAGTTGCAAGATGGTGGAGGGATTGCCACATCCTCCTTCCTCCATCTGGCTTGAAAGTAGATTTGATAAAATATGCAACAAAGCACATGATTTATAAGGTAGAGTCAAATGGATGATTTGGGAATTGATCTCTTGTTGATAGTAAACTTCATATCCACTCTGTGTGACCTTTCTAAAACAAAATGTGGAGCTGAGGCATGAATCTGCCACAACAATTGTAAAGCAAACATACACACTCCCCTTCACATGCCCCCCCTTCCACACACACCTAGGCACACACAGAGATCAGCATAGCAGATCATGAACACCTTGGAAAAGACTGAAATGCTAAATGCCTCTCTTGATGGGCAAAAGAGCTGGTGCAGTAATTCAAATGCCTGGTACAAAAATTCTGTTTCATATTTAGCTCCTATTTAAAACACAGCTTTTCATTTCATTCTATTTACAGAATATTTTCTTTTCATTTGTTTCTTTAAAATTACTTAGTTCTCACCTGTTGTATGTCTAGGAATATTTTCTTCCAAAAATAGAAAAAAATAGATGCTATCTTTTCAGCAGAAAACATTGGTTGATACAATTTTAAACCATCATGATATGGAAGAATTGTTCTGTCCCTCTCGAAGGTGGAAGAAGCATTTGGATCACAGATCATCTACAATGAAATACTTGACATGTTTAAGATGCTTTCAATCAATTTTGATCGTCAATTGCTTCTTCGTTGTAAACAGTCATTTTTCAGTGAAGGGCAAGTGTGTGTGGTATATCTACATGATGTGTTCAAACCCAGTTCCTACTAATGGCCAGGCTGAATTCCAGGAAATAGCGTCCCGAATGATATTTTGCCGCCTTCTTTGGCACTTCATGAAATCTTACCATGATGAAGTGCTGAAACACAGAGATTTTCTCTTAGAGAGTGTCTCATGTTGTAACCCATCCCATGGATTTTATGCTGTAATTCTTATCTCTTTTAAAATTTGCTATCTTCTGTACAGTTTTCATGAACATTTCTGTTACAGTAGTGAATAGCACAGATAAATGTCATTTTGTACAACTTTGAATTTACCCCAAGAGCTGAGAGAAAACTTGCTCCTATACTTCAATCCCAGTTTCTTCTATAGTCCAACTTTGTTTCTCTATCATCAAGCTTCTCCTTTGTTGCTGCTCCAAGCCCCGTCCAAGCTGACCTTGAATACTTTCAGGGATGGGACACCCACAACTTCCCTGGGCAACCTGTTCCAGTGTTCCAGCACTCCCACAGTAAAAAAGGCCTTCCTTTCATCTAATATGTGTAGGAAATCATAAATCTAGGCATAGAAATTTGGAGTGCAAATTTGAAATTCTTTTGATTTGAAGCACATTTTATATGAATACTGACTTACAGATGACTAAAAGATGTTGATGGGCATTTGAGGTGACAAGTTTTGAAAAAGTGTACGGAAATTAACATTGAAACCACTAAAATTAAAAACTTCTTCCCATTTTCTTTCTCCTCTCCTATTCAAAATTGCAAATGTCAGATATCAGTGCTTCATGCAAACCTCTCAGATGCTCTCAGGGAAAAAGCATTTATTTCAGACTAAGTTGCGGTTGACGTAGAACACTGCCTTTAACAGCTGCAGTGTGCCTGGAATTCAGGGCTTCCTGTTTGAAAAAATCCTATCTCTAGGCTGAACCCTAACCCTAACCCTAGGCAGATAAATCAGCCTGGGTATAGGGATGTTCCCAAGGAAAAAAGCACTGGAAGGAGCATGTTGAGGCAATTTTTGGCTGCCCTTGGGAAGCCTTTTGCAGCTGCACTGAGTCTGGAGCTAGGGGGTTACTGATTTAAAATCCCTATCCCTTGGCGTGACCATAGGTGCAACTGGAGGCAAGTAAATCAGCCTAGGTTCAATGATGGTCCCAAGGAAAAAGCGCTGGAGGCAGCCATGTTGTGGCACTTTTCCCCTCCTCTTGGGTAGTCATTGGCAGCTGCTGTGTTCTTGGAACTCAGGGCTTTCTGGTTAAAAAAACACTAACCCTAGGCGTAACTCTAACCCTCACCCTAGGAAGGAAAATCAGCCTATGGTTCGGGATGGACTCATGAGAATAGCAGCAGAGGCAGCCAAGTTGTGTCACTTCTGCGGCCCTCTTGGGATGCCTTGAACAGCTGCAGTGTTCCTGGAGCTAAGGGCTTCCTAATTTTAAAAATCCTAGCCCTAGGCCTAAGCCTTACAGTAACCCTAGGAAAGTAAATCAGCCTGGTGTTAGGCTTCTTGCCAAGGAAAAAGCCGTGATAGCAGCCATGTTGTGGCACTTTTGCACTCCCTTTTGGATGCCTTTCACAGCTCCAGTGTGCCTGGAACTCAGGGCTTCCTGATTTTAAAAATCCTAGCCCTAGGCCGAACCCCAACCCTAAGACGAGAAAGGCAAATCAGCCAGGAATTAGGCATGTCCCCAAGGAAAAAGCTGTGGAGGCAGCCATGTTGTGGTACTTTTGCGCTCTTCTTGGCTAGTCCTTCGCAGCTGCTGTGTTCTAGGAACTCAGGGCTTTCTGGTTAATAGAACCCTTACCCCAGGCGTAACTCAAACGTTAACCCTAGGAAGGAAAATCAGCCTATGGTTCAGGATGGTCTCATGAGAATAGAAGCAGAGGCAGCCAAGTTGTGTCACTTTTGCGCTCCCCTTGGGATGCCTTTCGCAGCTGCAGAGTGCCTGGAGCCCAGGGCTTCCTGGTTTTAAAAGTCCTAGGCCTAAGCCTAACAGTAACCCTAGGAAGGTAAATCAGCCGGGTATTAGGGTTCTTCCTAAGGGAAAAGCCGTGAAAGCAGCCATGTTGTGGCACTTTTGAACTCTCTTTGGGATGCCTTTGGCAGATGCAGTAAGCCTGGAACTCAGGGCTTCCTGGTTAAAATCTCCAAGCCCTAGGCTGAACCCTAACCCTAACCCTAGGCAGATAAATCAGCCTAGGTATAGGGATGGTGCCAAGGAAAAAGCTGTGAAAGCTGCCATGTTGTTGCACTTTTGTACACCCCTTGGGATGCCTTGAACAGCTGCAGTGTGCCTGGAGCTAAGGGCTTCCTAGTTTTAAAAATGCTAGCGCTAGGCCTAAGCCTTACAGTAACCCTGGGAAGGGAAATCAGCCTGGTGTTAGGCTTCTTGCCAAGGAAAAAGCCGTGAAAGCAGCCATGTTGTGGCACTTTTGCACTCCCTTTTGGATGCCTTTCACAGCTCCAGTGTGCCTGGAACTCAGGGCTTCCTGATTTTAAAAATCCTAGCCCTCGGCCGAACTCCAACCCTAAGACGAGAAAGGCAAATCAGCCAGGAATTAGGCATGTCCCCAAGGAAAAAGCTGTGGAGGCAGGCATGTTGTGGTACTTTTGCGCTCTTCTTGGGTAGTCCTTCGCAGCTGCTGTGTTCTTGGAACTCAGGGCTTTCTGGTTAATAGAACCCTTACCCCAGGCGTAACTCAAACCTTAACCCTAGGAAGGAAAATCAGCCTATGGTTCGGGATGGTCTCATGGAAATATCAGTGGTGGCAGCCAAGTTGTGTCACTTTTGCGCTCCCCTTGGGATGCCTTTCGCAGCTGCAGTGTGCCTGGAGCCCAGGGCTTCCTGGTTTTAAAAGTCCTAGGCCTAAGCCTAACAGTAACCCTAGGAAGGTAAATCAGCTGGGTATTAGGGTTCTTCCTAAGGGAAAAGCCGTGAAAGCAGCCATGTTGTGGCACTTTTGCACACCCTTTGGGATGCCTTTGGCAGATGAAGTAAGCCTGGAACTCAGGCCTTCCTAGTTAAAAATATCCTAGCCCTAGGCCGAACCCCAACCCTAAGACGAGAAAGGCAAATCAGCCAGGAATTAGGCATGTCCCCAAGGAAAAAGCTGTGGAGGCAGGCATGTTGTGGTACTTTTGCGCTCTTCTTGGGTAGTCCTTCGCAGCTGCTGTGTTCTTGGAACTCAAGTCTTTCTGGTTAATAGAACTCTTACCCTAGGCGAAACTCAAACCTTAACCCTAGGAAGGAAAATCAGCCTATGGTTCAGGATGGTCTCTTGAGAATAGAAGCAGAGGCAGCCAAGTTGTGTCACTTCTGCGGCCCTCTTGGGATGCCTTTAACAGCTGCAGTGTGCCTGGAGCCCAGGGCTTCCTGGTTTTAAAAGTCCTAGGCCTAAGCCTAACAGTAACCCTAGGAAGGTAAATCAGCCGCGTATTAGGGTTCTTCCTAAGGGAAAAGCTGTGAAAGCAGCCATGTTGTGGCACTTTTGCACTCCCTTTGGGATGCCTTTGGCAGATGCAGTAAGCCTGGAACTCAGGGCTTCCTGGTTAAAAAACTCCAAGCCCTAGGCTGAAGCCTAACCCTAACCCTAGGCAGATAAAACAGCCTAGGTATAGAGATGGTGACAAGGAAAAAGCTGTGAAAGCTGCCATGTTGTTGCACTTTTGTACTCCCCTTGGGATGCCTTGAACAGCTGCTGTGTGCCTGGATCTAAGGGCTTCCTAGTTTTAAAAATCCTAGCCCTAGGCCTAAGCCTAACAGTAACCCTGGGAAGGGAAATCAGCCTGGTGTTAGGCTTCTTGCCAAGGAAAAAGCCGTGAAAGCAGCCATGTTGTGGCACTTTTGCACTCCCTTTTGGATGCCTTTAACAGTTCCAGTGTGCCTGGAACTCAGGGCTTTCTGATTTTAAAAATCCTAGCCCTAGGCCGAACCCCAACCCTAAGACGAGAAAGGCAAATCAGCCAGGAATTAGGCATGTCCCCAAGGAAAAAGCTGTGGAGGCAGGCATGTTGTGGTACTTTTGCGCTCTTCTTGGCTAGTCCTTCGCAGCTGCTGTGTTCTTGGAACTCAGGGCTTTCTGGTTAAGAGAACCTTTACCCCAGGCGTAACTCAAACCTTAACCCTAGGAAGGAAAATCAGCCTATGGTTCGGGATGGTCTCATGGAAATATCAGTGGTGGCAAACAAGTTGTGTCACTTTTGTGCTCCCCTTGGGATGCCTTTCGCAGCTGCTGTGTGCCTGGAGCCCAGGGCTTCCTGGTTTTAAAAGTCCTAGGCCTAAGCCTAACAGTAACACTAGGAAGGTAAATCAGCCGCGTATTAGGGTTCTTCCTAAGGGAAAAGCCGTGAAAGCAGCCATGTTGTGGCACTTTTGCACTCCCTTTGGGATGCCTTTGGCAGATGCAGTAAGCCTGGAACTCAGGGCTTCCTGGTTAAAAAACTCCAAGCCCTAGGCTGAAGCCTAACCCTATCCCCAGGAAGGAAAATCAGCCTATGTATAGGGATCGTGCAACGTCTAGAACACGATGGGAGATGTTTTCTGTGCTGGCACAGTTTTCCCTCGCCAGACATAGTGGAAAAGCTTTTTGCTAAGATGTAGACGAGAAGAGACGCTAAAGACGAAGGTACGATGCTGTCCGGAGCTAAGAGCCGCTCCCGGGCGTCTTTCGGCAGAAGCCGCGCTAAGGAGTGCACAGTGAGCGGCACAATCGTCTTTGCGCGAAGAAGCCGCTTCTTCGCCTCCGGGAGCCGGAGAGAGCGGCACCTTCGGAAAGGTGAAGAAGGAAGCTGTACAACACTGGGATTGTGTGCGCAGCTTGCCAACTGATAGAAAACAGTACCTTTGCACTCTCCTGACTTTTCCAATCACATGAACATTCGATTGGAAGCTGTTTTGGACAACTTTTCTTTCCTTCTTGCCAAACACTCGGCACACCTCCGTGCAACATCTAGAACACGATGGGAGATGTTTTCTGTGCTGGCACAGTTTTTCCTCGCCAGACTTAGTGGAAAAGCTTTTTGCTAAGATGTAGACGAGAAGAGATGCTAAAGACGAAGGTACGATGCTGTCCGGAGCTAAGAGCCGCTCCCGGGCGTCTTTCGGCAGAAGCCGCGCTAAGGAGTGCACAGTGAGCGGCACAATCGTCTTTGCGCGAAGAAGCCGCTTCTTCGCCTCCGGGAGCCGGAGAGAGCGGCACCTTCGGAAAGGTGAAGAAGGAAGCTGTACAACACTGGGATTGTGTGCGCAGCTTGCCAACTGCTAGAAAACAGTACCTTTGCACTCTCCTGACTTTTCCAATCACATGAACATTCGATTGGAAGCTGTTTTGGACAACTTTTCTTTCCTTCATGCCAAACACTCGGCACACCTCCGTGCAACGTCTAGAACACGATGGGAGATGTTTTCTGTGCTGGCACAGTTTTTCCTCGCCAGACTTAGTGGAAAAGCTTTTTGCTAAGATGTAGACGAGAAGAGACGCTAAAGACGAAGGTACGATGCTGTCCGGAGCTAAGAGCCGCTCCCGGGCGTCTTTCGGCAGAAGCCGCGCTAAGGAGTGCACAGTGAGCGGCACAATCGTCTTTGCGCGAAGAAGCCGCTTCTTCGCCTCCGGGAGCCAGAGAGAGCGGCACCTTCGGAAAGGTGAAGAAGGAAGCTGTACAACACTGGGATTGTGTGCGCAGCTTGCCAACTGATAGAAAACAGTACCTTTGCACTCTCCTGACTTTTCCAATCACATGAACATTCGATTGGAAGCTGTTTTGGACAACTTTTCTTTCCTTCATGCCAAACACTCGGCACACCTCCGTGCAACGTCTAGAACACGATGGGAGATGTTTTCTGTGCTGGCACAGTTTTTCCTCGCCAGACATAGTAGAAAAGCTTTTTGCTACGATGTAGACGAGAAGAGACGCTAAAGACGAAGGTACGATGCTGTCCGGAGCTAAGAGCCGCTCCCGGGCGTCTTTCGGCAGAAGCCGCGCTAAGGAGTGTACAGTGAGCGGCACAATCGTCTTTGCGCGAAGAAGCCGCTTCTTCGCCTCCGGGAGCCGGAGAGAGCGGCACCTTCGGAAAGGTGAAGAAGGAAGCTGTACAACACTGGGATTGTGTGCGCAGCTTGCCAACTGATAGAAAACAGTACCTTTGCACTCTCCTGACTTTTCCAATCACATGAACATTCGATTGGAAGCTGTTTTGGACAACTTTTCTTTCCTTCATGCCAAACACTCGGCACACCTCCGTGCAACGTCTTGAACACGATGGGAGATGTTTTCTGTGCTGGCACAGTTTTTCCTCGCCAGACATAGTAGAAAAGCTTTTTGCTAAGATGTAGACGAGAAGAGACGCTAAAGACGAAGGTACGATGCTGTCCGGAGCTAAGAGCCGCTCCCGGGCGTCTTTCGGCAGAAGCCGCGCTAAGGAGTGCACAGTGAGCGGCACAATCGTCTTTGCGCGAAGAAGCCGCTTCTTCGCCTCCGGGAGCCGGAGAGAGCGGCACCTTCGGAAAGGTGAAGAAGGAAGCTGTACAACACTGGGATTGTGTGCGCAGCTTGCCAACTGATAGAAAACAGTACCTTTGCACTCTCCTGACTTTTCCAATCACATGAACATTCGATTGGAAGCTGTTTTGGACAACTTTTCTTTCCTTCATGCCAAACACTCGGCACACCTCCGTGCAACGTCTAGAACACGATGGGAGATGTTTTCTGTGCTGGCACAGTTTTTCCTCGCCAGACTTAGTGGAAAAGCTTTTTGCTAAGATGTAGACGAGAAGAGACGCTAAAGACGAAGGTACGATGCTGTCCGGAGCTAAGAGCCGCTCCCAGGCGTCTTTCGGCAGAAGCCGCGCTAAGGAGTGCACAGTGAGCGGCACAATCGTCTTTGCGCGAAGAAGCCGCTTCTTCGCCTCCGGGAGCCGGAGAGAGCGGCACCTTCGGAAAGGTGAAGAAGGAAGCTGTACAACACTGGGATTGTGTGCGCAGCTTGCCAACTGATAGAAAACAGTACCTTTGCACTCTCCTGACTTTTCCAATCACATGAACATTCGATTGGAAGCTGTTTTGGACAACTTTTCTTTCCTTCATGCCAAACACTCGGCACACCTCCGTGCAACGTCTAGAACACGATGGGAGATGTTTTCTGTGCTGGCACAGTTTTTCCTCGCCAGACATAGTGGAAAAGCTTTTTGCTAAGATGTAGACGAGAAGAGACGCTAAAGACGAAGGTACGATGCTGTCCGGAGCTAAGAGCCGCTCCCGGGCGTCTTTCGGCAGAAGCCGCGCTAAGGAGTGCACAGTGAGCGGCACAATCGTCTTTGCGCGAAGAAGCCGCTTCTTCGCCTCCGGGAGCCGGAGAGAGCGGCACCTTCGGAAAGGTGAAGAAGGAAGCTGTACAACACTGGGATTGTGTGCGCAGCTTGCCAACTGATAGAAAACAGTACCTTTGCACTCTCCTGACTTTTCCAATCACATGAACATTCGATTGGAAGCTGTTTTGGACAACTTTTCTTTTCTTCATGCCAAACACTCGGCACACCTCCGTGCAACGTTTAGAACACGATGGGAGATGTTTTCTGTGCTGGCACAGTTTTTCCTCGCCAGACTTAGTGGAAAAGCTTTTTGCTAAGATGTAGACGACAAGAGAGGCTAAGGACTGGATGTAAGCAAATGACACTCATCTTCAAAAAAGGCAATTCGGAGGACTCGCAATCGTACAAACCAGCCAGCCTCTTTTTTATCCCCAGGAAGTTGATGAAGCAGCTCTTCCTGGAAAACCTTGCCAGGCACATGAAAGACGACACAATAATGTAGTTAGCATGATTTTTCAGGGGCATTTCATGCTGAACATAACTTTAAACTCCTCTGATGAATCAACTTGACTGGTAGATGAAGGGAATATTATCTGCCTGGGCTTCAGGGAGGTTTTTGACATATCTCTACATGGCAGCACACATCCATATGGAAGCAATAGTGCAAAGGGGAGGGAATCAGTGTCTTTTCAGTGATGCTGAGTGAAAAGACAAGAGGCAGTGGGCACACACTGAAATACAGGAACATCAGGAAATGATTCTTTACTGTGAGGGTGAGTGAACCACGGCACAGACTGCCCAGAAAGATTGTGGAGCCTGGATCTTTGAAGACATTAAAAGTACACCCAGATAGAATCCTGGGCAAGAGGCTCTAGGTATCCTGGTTTAGGCAGGGGGGTTGGGCCTGGTTAGCCCCACCAACCCCTTCCACTCTCATTCATTCTGTGCTAGTGAATTCTCTTCAAGATGCATTTCAAGCACTGGCATGACAAAGTTCTGTGCAGACACAGATCCAAATGGACATGGCATCTAAGTTCCTTAAGCAGTCTTCAAGAAGAATGTAAACCTCTGGGGCAAGTGTCTCTTCCCTAACTGAATCCCTTTCATGGGAAAATTCCCAGCTCTAGAAAGATCTTCTGATACGCATGCTTAAGACTGACACTGGCTGAGCAAATTTCTCCCTATGTGTATCTAAGACCAGTTAGGATCTTCACCCAAAGTGCTGTCAACATAGTCACAGAATGCCTATTGTTAAGAAGTGACAACTTCCATCAGAATGGCAACTATTGGTCCACCAAATGGATGAATGGATGGGAATTATCTGCTTGGGTTAAAAACAAAAAGAAAGAGTTGGTCTTTACTTATCAATTTCATTGCAATATTGATAAGGGAAGAAAAAGACCTAAGTCCTTGACTTTCTTAACTGGAGGAAAGATTTTAAAAATTCCTTGTAAAAATGTATGATCACAATCAGACTATTGAAACCATTTGAGTTGGGAAAAAAGTTCCAAAATTGTCTAGAGAGTGGCAAAGAAGCCAAGAAAATAGGAAAGAAACAAAAAGAGGGCAAAAGAGTAAGCTTCAGTGTACAAGCTCGTTCTAGAAGTAGTCTGCCGGGGAAAGGAAGCCCCAGTTGAATTTCCAATGTATTCCTGAGCTTGATTCAGTAACTGGTCAATGTAAAAACCAATCCTTTTGTATAACTTCTTCCAGCAACAAAAACTCCAACAGGTTGACACTACCATCATGCCTGTTCCAGACATATTTCAAAGAGAAATGATGATTTTCTTGAAAACCTACTTGCATAAAAGTTGCAAGATGGTGGAGGGATTGCCACATCCTCCTTCCTCCATCTGGCTTGAAAGTAGATTTGATAAAATATGCAACAAAGCACATGATTTATAAGGTAGAGTCAAATGGATGATTTGGGAATTGATCTCTTGTTGATAGTAAACTTCATATCCACTCTGTGTGACCTTTCTAAAACAAAATGTGGAGCTGAGGCATGAATCTGCCACAACAATTGTAAAGCAAACATACACACTCCCCTTCACATGCCCCCCCTTCCACACACACCTAGGCACACACAGAGATCAGCATAGCAGATCATGAACACCTTGGAAAAGACTGAAATGCTAAATGCCTCTCTTGATGGGCAAAAGAGCTGGTGCAGTAATTCAAATGCCTGGTACAAAAATTCTGTTTCATATTTAGCTCCTATTTAAAACACAGCTTTTCATTTCATTCTATTTACAGAATATTTTCTTTTCATTTGTTTCTTTAAAATTACTTAGTTCTCACCTGTTGTATGTCTAGGAATATTTTCTTCCAAAAATAGAAAAAAATAGATGCTATCTTTTCAGCAGAAAACATTGGTTGATACAATTTTAAACCATCATGAGATGGAAGAATTGTTCTGTCCCTCTCGAAGGTGGAAGAAGCATTTGGATCACAGATCATCTACAATGAAATACTTGACATGTTTAAGATGCTTTCAATCAATTTTGATCGTCAATTGCTTCTTCGTTGTAAACAGTCATTTTTCAGTGAAGGGAAAGTGTGTGTGGTATATCTACATGATGTGTTCAAACCCAGTTCCTACTAATGGCCAGGCTGAATTCCAGGAAATAACGTCCCGAATGATATTTTGCCGCCTTCTTTGGCACTTCATGAAATCTTACCATGATGAAGTGCTGAAACACAGAGATTTTCTCTTAGAGAGTGTCTCATGTTGTAACCCATCCCATGGATTTTATGCTGTAATTCTTATCTCTTTTAAAATTTGCTATCTTCTGTACAGTTTTCATGAACATTTCTGTTACAGTAGTGAATAGCACAGATAAATGTCATTTTGTACAACTTTGAATTTACCCCAAGAGCTGAGAGAAAACTTGCTCCTATACTTCAATCCCAGTTTCTTCTATAGTCCAACTTTGTTTCTCTACCATCAAGCTTCTCCTTTGTTGCTGCTCCAAGCCCCGTCCAAGCTGACCTTGAATACTTTCAGGGATGGGACACCCACAACTTCCCTGGGCAACCTGTTCCAGTGTTCCAGCACTCCCACAGTAAAAAAGGCCTTCCTTTCATCTAATATGTGTAGGAAATCATAAATCTAGGCATAGAAATTTGGAGTGCAAATTTGAAATTCTTTTGATTTGAAGCACATTTTATATGAATACTGACTTACAGATGACTAAAAGATGTTGATGGGCATTTGAGGTGACAAGTTTTGAAAAAGTGTACGGAAATTAACATTGAAACCACTAAAATTAAAAACTTCTTCCCATTTTCTTTCTCCTCTCCTATTCAAAATTGCAAATGTCAGATATCAGTGCTTCATGCAAACCTCTCAGATGCTCTCAGGGAAAAAGCATTTATTTCAGACTAAGTTGCGGTTGACGTAGAACACTGCCTTTAACAGCTGCAGTGTGCCTGGAATTCAGGGCTTCCTGTTTGAAAAAATCCTATCTCTAGGCTGAACCCTAACCCTAACCCTAGGCAGATAAATCAGCCTGGGTATAGGGATGTTCCCAAGGAAAAAAGCACTGGAAGGAGCATGTTGAGGCAATTTTTGGCTGCCCTTGGGAAGCCTTTTGCAGCTGCACTGAGTCTGGAGCTAGGGGGTTACTGATTTAAAATCCCTATCCCTTGGCGTGACCATAGGTGCAACTGGAGGCAAGTAAATCAGCCTAGGTTCAATGATGGTCCCAAGGAAAAAGCCCTGGAGGCAGCCATGTTGTGGCACTTTTCCCCTCCTCTTGGGTAGTCATTGGCAGCTGCTGTGTTCTTGGAACTCAGGGCTTTCTGGTTAAAAAAACACTAACCCTAGGCGTAACTCTAACCCTCACCCTAGGAAGGAAAATCAGCCTATGGTTCGGGATGGACTCATGAGAATAGCAGCAGAGGCAGCCAAGTTGTGTCACTTCTGCGGCCCTCTTGGGATGCCTTGAACAGCTGCAGTGTTCCTGGAGCTAAGGGCTTCCTAGTTTTAAAAATCCTAGCCCTAGGCCTAAGCCTTACAGTAACCCTAGGAAAGTAAATCAGCCTGGTGTTAGGCTTCTTGCCAAGGAAAAAGCCGTGATAGCAGCCATGTTGTGGCACTTTTGCACTCCCTTTTGGATGCCTTTCACAGCTCCAGTGTGCCTGGAACTCAGGGCTTCCTGATTTTAAAAATCCTAGCCCTAGGCCGAACCCCAACCCTAAGACGAGAAAGGCAAATCAGCCAGGAATTAGGCATGTCCCCAAGGAAAAAGCTGTGGAGGCAGCCATGTTGTGGTACTTTTGCGCTCTTCTTGGCTAGTCCTTCGCAGCTGCTGTGTTCTAGGAACTCAGGGCTTTCTGGTTAATAGAACCCTTACCCCAGGCGTAACTCAAACGTTAACCCTAGGAAGGAAAATCAGCCTATGGTTCAGGATGGTCTCATGAGAATAGAAGCAGAGGCAGCCAAGTTGTGTCACTTTTGCGCTCCCCTTGGGATGCCTTTCGCAGCTGCAGAGTGCCTGGAGCCCAGGGCTTCCTGGTTTTAAAAGTCCTAGGCCTAAGCCTAACAGTAACCCTAGGAAGGTAAATCAGCCGTGTATTAGGGTTCTTCCTAAGGGAAAAGCCGTGAAAGCAGCCATGTTGTGGCACTTTTGAACTCTCTTTGGGATGCCTTTGGCAGATGCAGTAAGCCTGGAACTCAGGGCTTCCTGGTTAAAATCTCCAAGCCCTAGGCTGAACCCTAACCCTAACCCTAGGCAGATAAATCAGCCTAGGTATAGGGATGGTGCCAAGGAAAAAGCTCTGAAAGCTGCCATGTTGTTGCACTTTTGTACACCCCTTGGGATGCCTTGAACAGCTGCAGTGTGCCTGGAGCTAAGGGCTTCCTAGTTTTAAAAATGCTAGCGCTAGGCCTAAGCCTTACAGTAACCCTGGGAAGGGAAATCAGCCTGGTGTTAGGCTTCTTGCCAAGGAAAAAGCCGTGAAAGCAGCCATGTTGTGGCACTTTTGCACTCCCTTTTGGATGCCTTTCACAGCTCCAGTGTGCCTGGAACTCAGGGCTTCCTGATTTTAAAAATCCTAGCCCTCGGCCGAACTCCAACCCTAAGACGAGAAAGGCAAATCAGCCAGGAATTAGGCATGTCCCCAAGGAAAAAGCTGTGGAGGCAGGCATGTTGTGGTACTTTTGCGCTCTTCTTGGGTAGTCCTTCGCAGCTGCTGTGTTCTTGGAACTCAGGGCTTTCTGGTTAATAGAACCCTTACCCCAGGCGTAACTCAAACCTTAACCCTAGGAAGGAAAATCAGCCTATTGTTCGGGATGGTCTCATGGAAATATCAGTGGTGGCAGCCAAGTTGCGTTACTTTTGCGCTCCCCTTGGGATGCCTTTCGCAGCTGCAGTGTGCCTGGAGCCCAGGGCTTCCTGGTTTTAAAAGTCCTAGGCCTAAGCCTAACAGTAACCCTAGGAAGGTAAATCAGCCGGGTATTAGGGTTCTTCCTAAGGGAAAAGCCGTGAAAGCAGCCATGTTGTGGCACTTTTGCACACCCTTTGGGATGCCTTTGGCAGATGAAGTAAGCCTGGAACTCAGGCCTTCCTAGTTAAAAATATCCTAGCCCTAGGCCGAACCCCAACCCTAAGACGAGAAAGGCAAATCAGCCAGGAATTAGGCATGTCCCGAAGGAAAAAGCTGTGGAGGCAGGCACGTTGTGGTACTTTTGCGCTCTTCTTGGGTAGTCCTTCGCAGCTGCTGTGTTCTTGGAACTCAGGTCTTTCTGGTTAATAGAACTCTTACCCTAGGCGAAACTCAAACCTTAACCCTAGGAAGGAAAATCAGCCTATGGTTCAGGATGGTCTCTTGAGAATAGAAGCAGAGGCAGCCAAGTTGTGTCACTTCTGCGGCCCTCTTGGGATGCCTTTAACAGCTGCAGTGTGCCTGGAGCCCAGGGCTTCCTGGTTTTAAAAGTCCTAGGCCTAAGCCTAACAGTAACCCTAGGAAGGTAAATCAGCCGCGTATTAGGGTTCTTCCTAAGGGAAAAGCTGTGAAAGCAGCCATGTTGTGGCACTTTTGCACTCCCTTTGGGATGCCTTTGGCAGATGCAGTAAGCCTGGAACTCAGGGCTTCCTGGTTAAAAAACTCCAAGCCCTAGGCTGAAGCCTAACCCTAACCCTAGGCAGATAAAACAGCCTAGGTATCGAGATGGTGCCAAGGAAAAAGCTGTGAAAGCTGCCATGTTGTTGCACTTTTGTACTCCCCTTGGGATGCCTTGAACAGCTGCAGTGTGCCTGGATCTCAGGGCTTCCTGATTTTAAAAATCCTAGCCCTAGGCCGAACCCCAACCCTAAGAAGAGAAAGGCAAATCAGCCAGGAATTAGGCATGTCCCCAAGGAAAAAGCTGTTGAGGCACGCATGTTGTGGTACTTTTACGCTCTTCTTGGGTAGTCCTTCGCAGCTGCTGTGTTCTTGGAACTCAGGGCTTTCTGGTTAATAGAACCCTTACCCCAGGCGTAACTCAAACCTTAACCCTAGGAAGGAAAATCAGCCTATTGTTCGGGATGGTCTCATGGAAATATCAGTGGTGGCAGCCAAGTTGCGTTACTTTTGCGCTCCCCTTGGGATGCCTTTCACAGCTGCAGAGTGCCTGGAGCCCAGGGCTTCCTGGTTTTAAAAGTCCTAGGCCTAAGCCTAACAGTAACCCTAGGAAGGTAAATCAGCTGGGTATTAGGGTTCTTCCTAAGGGAAAAGCCGTGAAAGCAGCCATGTTGTGGCACTTCTGCACTCCCTTTGGGATGCCTTTGGCAGATGCAGTAAGCCTGGAACTCAGGGCTTCCTAGTTAAAAAAATCCTAGCCCTAGGCCGAACCCCAACCCTAAGACGAGAAAGGCAAATCAGCCAGGAATTAGGCATGTCCCCAAGGAAAAAGCTGTGGAGGCAGGCATGTTGTGGTACTTTTGCGCTCTCCTTGGCTAGTCCTTCGCAGCTGCTGTGTTCTTGGAACTCAGGGCTTTCTGGTTAATAGAACCCTTACCCTAGGCGTAACTCAAGCCTTAACCCTAGGAAGGAAAATCAGCCTATGGTTCGGGATGGTCTCATGGAAATATCAGTGGTGGCAGCCAAGTTGTGTCACTTTTGCGCTCCCCTTGGGATGCCTTTCGCAGCTGCAGTGTGCCTGGAGCCCAGGGCTTCCTGGTTTTAAAAGTCCTAGGCCTAAGCCTAAAAGTAACCCTAGGAAGGTAAATCAGCCGGGTATTAGGGTTCTTCCTAAGGGAAAAGCCGTGAAAGCAGCCATGTTGTGGCACTTTTGCACACCCTTTGGGATGCCTTTGGCAGATGCAGTAAGCCTGGAACTCAGGCCTTCCTAGTTAAAAAAATCCTAGCCCAAGGCCGAACCCCAACCCTAAGACGAGAAAGGCAAATCAGCCAGGAATTAGGCATGTCCCCAAGGAAAAAGCTGTGGAGGCAGGCACGTTGTGGTACTTTTGCGCTCTTCTTGGGTAGTCCTTCGCAGCTGCTGTGTTCTTGGAACTCAGGTCTTTCTGGTTAATAGAACTCTTACCCTAGGCGAAACTCAAACCTTAACCCTAGGACGGAAAATCAGCCTATGGTTCAGGATGGTCTCATGAGAATAGAAGCAGAGGCAGCCAAGTTGTGTCACTTCTGCGGCCCTCTTGGGATGCCTTTAACAGCTGCAGTGTGCCTGGAGCCCAGGGCTTCCTGGTTTTAAAAGTCCTAGGCCTAAGCCTAACAGTAACCCTAGGAATGCAAATCAGCCGCGTATTAGGGTTCTTCCTAAGGGAAAAGCTGTGAAAGCAGCCATGTTGTGGCACTTTTGCACTCCCTTTGGGATGCCTTTGGCAGATGCAGTAAGCCTGGAACTCAGGGCTTCCTGGTTAAAAAACTCCAAGCCCTAGGCTGAAGCCTAACCCTAACCCTAGGCAGATAAAACAGCCTAGGTATAGAGATGGTGACAAGGAAAAAGCTGTGAAAGCTGCCATGTTGTTGCACTTTTGTACTCCCCTTGGGATGCCTTGAACAGCTGCTGTGTGCCTGGATCTAAGGGCTTCCTAGTTTTAAAAATCCTAGCCCTAGGCCTAAGCCTTACACTAACCCTAGGAAAGTAAATCAGCCTGGTGTTAGGCTTCTTGCCAAGGAAAAAGCCGTGAAAGCAGCCATGTTGTGGCACTTTTGCACTCCCTTTTGGATGCCTTTCACAGCTCCAGTGTGCCTGGAACTCAGGGCTTTCTGATATTAAAAATCCTAGCCCTAGGCCGAACCCCAACCCTAAGACGAGAAAGGCAAATCAGCCAGGAATTAGGCATGTCCCCAAGGAAAAAGCTGTGGAGGCAGGCATGTTGTGGTACTTTTGCGCTCTTCTTGGCTAGTCCTTCGCAGCTGCTGTGTTCTTGGAACTCAGGGCTTTCTGGTTAAGAGAACCTTTACCCCAGGCGTAACTCAAACCTTAACCCTAGGAAGGAAAATCAGCCTATGGTTCGGGATGGTCTCATGGAAATATCAGTGGTGGCAAACAAGTTGTGTCACTTTTGTGCTCCCCTTGGGATGCCTTTCGCAGCTGCTGTGTGCCTGGAGCCCAGGGCTTCCTGGTTTTAAAAGTCCTAGGCCTAAGCCTAACAGTAACCCTAGGAAGGTAAATCAGCCGCGTATTAGGGTTCTTCCTAAGGGAAAAGCCGTGAAAGCAGCCATGTTGTGGCACTTCTGCACTCCCTTTGGGATGCCTTTGGCAGATGCAGTAAGCCTGGAACTCAGGGCTTCCTGGTTAAAAAACTCCAAGCCCTAGGCTGAAGCCTAACCCTATCCCCAGGAAGGAAAATCAGCCTATGTATAGGGATCGTGCAACGTCTAGAACACGATGGGAGATGTTTTCTGTGCTGGCACAGTTTTTCCTCGCCAGACATAGTGGAAAAGCTTTTTGCTAAGATGTAGACGAGAAGAGACGCTAAAGACGAAGGTACGATGCTCTCCGGAGCTAAGAGCAGCTCCCGGGCGTCTTTCGGCAGAAGATGCGCTAAGGAGTGCACAGTGAGCGGCACAATCGTCTTTGCGCGAAGAAGCCGCTTCTTCGCCTCCGGGAGCCGGAGAGAGCGGCACCTTCGGAAAGGTGAAGAAGGAAGCTGTACAACACTGGGATTGTGTGCGCAGCTTGCCAACTGATAGAAAACAGTACCTTTGCACTCTCCTGACTTTTCCAATCACATGAACATTCGATTGGAAACTGTTTTGGACAACTTTTCTTTCCTTCATGCCAAACACTCGGCACACCCCGTGCAACGTCTAGAACACGATGGGAGATGTTTTCTGTGCTGGCACAGTTTTTCCTCGCCAGACATAGTAGAAAAGCTTTTTGCTAAGATGTAGACGAGAAGAGACGCTAAAGACGAAGGTACGATGCTGTCCGGAGCTAAGAGCCGCTCCCGGGCGTCTTTCGGCAGAAGCCGCGCTAAGGAGTGCACAGTGAGCGGCACAATCGTCTTTGCGCGAAGAAGCCGCTTCTTCGCCTCCGGGAGCCGGAGAGAGCGGCACCTTCGGAAAGGTGAAGAAGGAAGCTGTACAACACTGGGATTGTGTGCGCAGCTTGCCAACTGATAGAAAACAGTACCTTTGCACTCTCCTGACTTTTCCAATCACATGAACATTCGATTGGAAGCTGTTTTGGACAACTTTTCTTTCCTTCATGCCAAACACTCGGCACACCTCCGTGCAACGTCTAGAACACGATGGGAGATGTTTTCTGTGCTGGCACAGTTTTTCCTCGCCAGACATAGTGGAAAAGCTTTTTGCTAAGATGTAGACGAGAAGAGACGCTAAAGACGAAGGTACGATGCTGTCCGGAGCTAAGAGCCGCTCCCGGGCGTCTTTCGGCAGAAGCCGCGCTAAGGAGTGCACAGTGAGCGGCACAATCGTCTTTGCGCGAAGAAGCCGCTTCTTCGCCTCCGGGAGCCGGAGAGAGCGGCACCTTCGGAAAGGTGAAGAAGGAAGCTGTACAACACTGGGATTGTGTGCGCAGCTTGCCAACTGCTAGAAAACAGTACCTTTGCACTCTCCTGACTTTTCCAATCACATGAACATTCGATTGGAAGCTGTTTTGGACAACTTTTCTTTCCTTCATGCCAAACACTCGGCACACCTCCGTGCAACGTCTAGAACACGATGGGAGATGTTTTCTGTGCTGGCACAGTTTTTCCTCGCCAGACTTAGTGGAAAAGCTTTTTGCTAAGATGTAGACGAGAAGAGACGCTAAAGACGAAGGTACGATGCTCTCCGGAGCTAAGAGCCGCTCCCGGGCGTCTTTCGGCAGAAGCCGCGCTAAGGAGTGCACAGTGAGCGGCACAATCGTCTTTGCGCGAAGAAGCCGCTTCTTCGCCTCCGGGAGCCGGAGAGAGCGGCACCTTCGGAAAGGTGAAGAAGGAAGCTGTACAACACTGGGATTGTGTGCGCAGCTTGCCAACTGATAGAAAACAGTACCTTTGCACTCTCCTGGCTTTTCCAATCACATGAACATTCGATTGGAAGCTGTTTTGGACAACTTTTCTTTCCTTCATGCCAAACACTCGGCACACCTCCGTGCAACGTCTAGAACACGATGGGAGATGTTTTCTGTGCTGGCACAGTTTTTCCTCGCCAGACATAGTAGAAAAGCTTTTTGCTAAGATGTAGACGAGAAGAGATGCTAAAGACGAAGGTACGATGCTGTCCGGAGCTAAGAGCCGCTCCCGGGCGTCTTTCGGCAGAAGCCGCGCTAAGGAGTGCACAGTGAGCGGCACAATCGTCTTTGCGCGAAGAAGCCGCTTCTTCGCCTCCGGGAGCCGGAGAGAGCGGCACCTTCGGAAAGGTGAAGAAGGAAGCTGTACAACACTGGGATTGTGTGCGCAGCTTGCCAACTGCTAGAAAACAGTACCTTTGCACTCTCCTGACTTTTCCAATCACATGAACATTCGATTGGAAGCTGTTTTGGACAACTTTTCTTTCCTTCATGCCAAACACTCGGCACACCTCCGTGCAACGTCTAGAACACGATGGGAGATGTTTTCTGTGCTGGCACAGTTTTTCCTCGCCAGACATAGAAGAAAAGCTTTTTGCTAAGATGTAGACGACAAGAGAGGCTAAGGACTGGATGTAAGCAAATGACACTCATCTTCAAAAAAGGCAATTCGGAGGACTCGCAATCGTACAAACCAGCCAGCCTCTTTTTTATCCCCAGGAAGTTGATGAAGCAGCTCTTCCTGGAAAACCTTGCCAGGCACATGAAAGACGACACAATAATGCAGTTAGCATGATTTTTCAGGGGCATTTCATGCTGAACATAACTTTAAACTCCTCTGATGAATCAACTTGACTGGTAGATGAAGGGAATATTATCTGCCTGGGCTTCAGGGAGGTTTTTGACATATCTCTACATGGCAGCACACATCCATATGGAAGCAATAGTGCAAAGGGGAGGGAATCAGTGTCTTTTCAGTGATGCTGAGTGAAAAGACAAGAGGCAGTGGGCACACACTGAAATACAGGAACATCAGGAAATGATTCTTTACTGTGAGGGTGAGTGAACCACGGCACAGACTGCCCAGAAAGATTGTGGAGCCTGGATCTTTGAAGACATTAAAAGTACACCCAGATAGAATCCTGGGCAAGAGGCTCTAGGTATCCTGGTTTAGGCAGGGGGGTTGGGCCTGGTTAGCCCCACCAACCCCTTCCACTCTCATTCATTCTGTGCTAGTGAATTCTCTTCAAGATGCATTTCAAGCACTGGCATGACAAAGTTCTGTGCAGACACAGATCCAAATGGACATGGCATCTAAGTTCCTTAAGCAGTCTTCAAGAAGAATGTAAACCTCTGGGGCAAGTGTCTCTTCCCTAACTGAATCCCTTTCATGGGAAAATTCCCAGCTCTAGAAAGATCTTCTGATACGCATGCTTAAGACTGACACTGGCTGAGCAAATTTCTCCCTATGTGTATCTAAGACCAGTTAGGATCTTCACCCAAAGTGCTGTCAACATAGTCACAGAATGCCTATTGTTAAGAAGTGACAACTTCCATCAGAATGGCAACTATTGGTCCACAAAATGGATGAATGGATGGGAATTATCTGCTTGGGTTAAAAACAAAAAGAAAGAGTTGGTCTTTACTTATCAATTTCATTGCAATATTGATAAGGGAAGAAAAAGACCTAAGTCCTTGACTTTCTTAACTGGAGGAAAGATTTTAAAAATTCCTTGTAAAAATGTATGATCACAATCAGACTATTGAAACCATTTGAGTTGGGAAAAAAGTTCCAAAATTGTCTAGAGAGTGGCAAAGAAGCCAAGAAAATAGGAAAGAAACAAAAAGAGGGCAAAAGAGTAAGCTTCAGTGTACAAGCTCGTTCTAGAAGTAGTCTGCCGGGGAAAGGAAGCCCCAGTTGAATTTCCAATGTATTCCTGAGCTTGATTCAGTAACTGGTCAATGTAAAAACCAATCCTTTTGTATAACTTCTTCCAGCAACAAAAACTCCAACAGGTTGACACTACCATCATGCCTGTTCCAGACATATTTCAAAGAGAAATGATGATTTTCTTGAAAACCTACTTGCATAAAAGTTGCAAGATGGTGGAGGGATTGCCACATCCTCCTTCCTCCATCTGGCTTGAAAGTAGATTTGATAAAATATGCAACAAAGCACATGATTTATAAGGTAGAGTCAAATGGATGATTTGGGAATTGATCTCTTGTTGATAGTAAACTTCATATCCACTCTGTGTGACCTTTCTAAAACAAAATGTGGAGCTGAGGCATGAATCTGCCACAACAATTGTAAAGCAAACATACACACTCCCCTTCACATGCCCCCCCTTCCACACACACCTAGGCACACACAGAGATCAGCATAGCAGATCATGAACACCTTGGAAAAGACTGAAATGCTAAATGCCTCTCTTGATGGGCAAAAGAGCTGGTGCAGTAATTCAAATGCCTGGTACAAAAATTCTGTTTCATATTTAGCTCCTATTTAAAACACAGCTTTTCATTTCATTCTATTTACAGAATATTTTCTTTTCATTTGTTTCTTTAAAATTACTTAGTTCTCACCTGTTGTATGTCTAGGAATATTTTCTTCCAAAAATAGAAAAAAATAGATGCTATCTTTTCAGCAGAAAACATTGGTTGATACAATTTTAAACCATCATGATATGGAAGAATTGTTCTGTCCCTCTCGAAGGTGGAAGAAGCATTTGGATCACAGATCATCTACAATGAAATACTTGACATGTTTAAGATGCTTTCAATCAATTTTGATCGTCAATTGCTTCTTCGTTGGAAACAGTCATTTTTCAGTGAAGGGCAAGTGTGTGTGGTATATCTACATGATGTGTTCAAACCCAGTTCCTACTAATGGCCAGGCTGAATTCCAGGAAATAACGTCCCGAATGATATTTTGCCGCCTTCTTTGGCACTTCATGAAATCTTACCATGATGAAGTGCTGAAACACAGAGATTTTCTCTTAGAGAGTGTCTCATGTTGTAACCCATCCCATGGATTTTATGCTGTAATTCTTATCTCTTTTAAAATTTGCTATCTTCTGTACAGTTTTCATGAACATTTCTGTTACAGTAGTGAATAGCACAGATAAATGTCATTTTGTACAACTTTGAATTTACCCCAAGAGCTGAGAGAAAACTTGCTCCTATACTTCAATCCCAGTTTCTTCTATAGTCCAACTTTGTTTCTCTACCATCAAGCTTCTCCTTTGTTGCTGCTCCAAGCCCCGTCCAAGCTGACCTTGAATACTTTCAGGGATGGGACACCCACAACTTCCCTGGGCAACCTGTTCCAGTGTTCCAGCACTCCCACAGTAAAAAAGGCCTTCCTTTCATCTAATATGTGTAGGAAATCATAAATCTAGGCATAGAAATTTGGAGTGCAAATTTGAAATTCTTTTGATTTGAAGCACATTTTATATGAATACTGACTTACAGATGACTAAAAGATGTTGATGGGCATTTGAGGTGACAAGTTTTGAAAAAGTGTACGGAAATTAACATTGAAACCACTAAAATTAAAAACTTCTTCCCATTTTCTTTCTCCTCTCCTATTCAAAATTGCAAATGTCAGATATCAGTGCTTCATGCAAACCTCTCAGATGCTCTCAGGGAAAAAGCATTTATTTCAGACTAAGTTGCGGTTGACGTAGAACACTGCCTTTAACAGCTGCAGTGTGCCTGGAATTCAGGGCTTCCTGTTTGAAAAAATCCTATCTCTAGGCTGAACCCTAACCCTAACCCTAGGCAGATAAATCAGCCTGGGTATAGGGATGTTCCCAAGGAAAAAAGCACTGGAAGGAGCATGTTGAGGCAATTTTTGGCTGCCCTTGGGAAGCCTTTTGCAGCTGCACTGAGTCTGGAGCTAGGGGGTTACTGATTTAAAATCCCTATCCCTTGGCGTGACCATAGGTGCAACTGGAGGCAAGTAAATCAGCCTAGGTTCAATGATGGTCCCAAGGAAAAAGCGCTGGAGGCAGCCATGTTGTGGTACTTTTCCCCTCCTCTTGGGTAGTCCTTCGCAGCTGCTGTGTTCTTGGAACTCAGGGCTTTCTGGTTAAAAAAACACTAACCCTAGGCGTAACTCTAACCCTCACCCTAGGAAGGAAAATCAGCCTATGGTTCGGGATGGACTCATGAGAATAGCAGCAGAGGCAGCCAAGTTGTGTCACTTCTGCGGCCCTCTTGGGATGCCTTGAACAGCTGCAGTGTTCCTGGAGCTAAGGGCTTCCTAATTTTAAAAATCCTAGCCCTAGGCCTAAGCCTTACAGTAACCCTAGGAAAGTAAATCAGCCTGGTGTTAGGCTTCTTGCCAAGGAAAAAGCCGTGATAGCAGCCATGTTGTGGCACTTTTGCACTCCCTTTTGGATGCCTTTCACAGCTCCAGTGTGCCTGGAACTCAGGGCTTCCTGATTTTAAAAATCCTAGCCCTAGGCCGAACCCCAACCCTAAGACGAGAAAGGCAAATCAGCCAGGAATTAGGCATGTCCCCAAGGAAAAAGCTGTGGAGGCAGCCATGTTGTGGTACTTTTGCGCTCTTCTTGGCTAGTCCTTCGCAGCTGCTGTGTTCTAGGAACTCAGGGCTTTCTGGTTAATAGAACCCTTACCCCAGGCGTAACTCAAACGTTAACCCTAGGAAGGAAAATCAGCCTATGGTTCAGGATGGTCTCATGAGAATAGAAGCAGAGGCAGCCAAGTTGTGTCACTTTTGCGCTCCCCTTGGGATGCCTTTCGCAGCTGCAGAGTGCCTGGAGCCCAGGGCTTCCTGGTTTTAAAAGTCCTAGGCCTAAGCCTAACAGTAACCCTAGGAAGGTAAATCAGCCGTGTATTAGGGTTCTTCCTAAGGGAAAAGCCGTGAAAGCAGCCATGTTGTGGCACTTTTGAACTCTCTTTGGGATGCCTTTGGCAGATGCAGTAAGCCTGGAACTCAGGGCTTCCTGGTTAAAATCTCCAAGCCCTAGGCTGAACCCTAACCCTAACCCTAGGCAGATAAATCAGCCTAGGTATAGGGATGGTGCCAAGGAAAAAGCTGTGAAAGCTGCCATATTGTTGCACTTTTGTACACCCCTTGGGATGCCTTTAACAGCTGCAGTGTGCCTGGAGCTAAGGACTTCCTAGTTTTAAAAATGCTAGCGCTAGGCCTAAGCCTTACAGTAACCCTGGGAAGGGAAATCAACCTGGTGTTAGGCTTCTTGCCAAGGAAAAAGCCGTGAAAGCAGCCATGTTGTGGCACTTTTGCACTCCCTTTTGGATGCCTTTCACAGCTCCAGTGTGCCTGGAACTCAGGGCTTCCTGATTTTAAAAATCCTAGCCCTCGGCCGAACTCCAACCCTAAGACGAGAAAGGCAAATCAGCCAGGAATTAGGCATGTCCCCAAGGAAAAAGCTGTGGAGGCAGGCATGTTGTGGTACTTTTGCGCTCTTTTTGGGTAGTCCTTCGCAGCTGCTGTGTTCTTGGAACTCAGGGCTTTCTGGTTAATAGAACCCTTACCCCAGGCGTAACTCAAACCTTAACCCTAGGAAGGAAAATCAGCCTATGGTTCGGGATGGTCTCATGGAAATATCAGTGGTGGCAGCCAAGTTGTGTCACTTTTGCGCTCCCCTTGGGATGCCTTTCGCAGCTGCAGTGTGCCTGGAGCCCAGGGCTTCCTGGTTTTAAAAGTCCTAGGCCTAAGCCTAACAGTAACCCTAGGAAGGTAAATCAGCCGGGTATTAGGGTTCTTCCTAAGGGAAAAGCCGTGAAAGCAGCCATGTTGTGGCACTTTTGCACACCCTTTGGGATGCCTTTGGCAGATGAAGTAAGCCTGGAACTCAGGCCTTCCTAGTTAAAAATATCCTAGCCCTAGGCCGAACCCCAACCCTAAGACGAGAAAGGCAAATCAGCCAGGAATTAGGCATGTCCCCAAGGAAAAAGCTGTGGAGGCAGGCACGTTGTGGTACTTTTGCGCTCTTCTTGGGTAGTCCTTCGCAGCTGCTGTGTTCTTGGAACTCAGGTCTTTCTGGTTAATAGAACTCTTACCCTAGGCGAAACTCAAACCTTAACCCTAGGAAGGAAAATCAGCCTATGGTTCAGGATGGTCTCTTGAGAATAGAAGCAGAGGCAGCCAAGTTGTGTCACTTCTGCGGCCCTCTTGGGATGCCTTTAACAGCTGCAGTGTGCCTGGAGCCCAGGGCTTCCTGGTTTTAAAAGTCCTAGGCCTAAGCCTAACAGTAACCCTAGGAAGGTAAATCAGCCGCGTATTAGGGTTCTTCCTAAGGGAAAAGCTGTGAAAGCAGCCATGTTGTGGCACTTTTGCACTCCCTTTGGGATGCCTTTGGCAGATGCAGTAAGCCTGGAACTCAGGGCTTCCTGGTTAAAAAACTCCAAGCCCTAGGTTGAAGCCTAACCCTAACCCTAGGCAGATAAAACAGCCTAGGTATAGAGATGGTGACAAGGAAAAAGCTGTGAAAGCTGCCATGTTGTTGCACTTTTGCACTCCCTTTTGGATGCCTTTCACAGCTGCAGTGTGCCTGGATCTCAGGGCTTCCTGATTTTAAAAATCCTAGCCCTAGGCCGAACCCCAACCCTAAGACGAGAAAGGCAAATCAGCCAGGAATTAGGCATGTCCCCAAGGAAAAAGCTGTTGAGGCACGCATGTTGTGGTACTTTTACGCTCTTCTTGGGTAGTCCTTCGCAGCTGCTGTGTTCTTGGAACTCAGGGCTTTCTGGTTAATAGAACCCTTACCCCAGGCGTAACTCAAACCTTAACCCTAGGAAGGAAAATCAGCCTATTGTTCGGGATGGTCTCATGGAAATATCAGTGGTGGCAGCCAAGTTGCGTTACTTTTGCGCTCCCCTTGGGATGCCTTTCGCAGCTGCAGAGTGCCTGGAGCCCAGGGCTTCCTGGTTTTAAAAGTCCTAGGCCTAAGCCTAACAGTAACCCTAGGAAGGTAAATCAGCTGGGTATTAGGGTTCTTCCTAAGGGAAAAGCCGTGAAACAGCCATGTTGTGGCACTTCTGCACTCCCTTTGGGATGCCTTTGGCAGATGCAGTAAGCCTGGAACTCAGGGCTTCCTAGTTAAAAATATCCTAGCCCTAGGCCGAACCCCAAGCCTAAGACGAGAAAGGCAAATCAGCCAGGAATTAGGCATGTCCCCAAGGAAAAAGCTGTGGAGGCAGGCATGTTGTGGTACTTTTGCGCTCTCCTTGGCTAGTCCTTCGCAGCTGCTGTGTTCTTGGAACTCAGGGCTTTCTGGTTAATAGAACCCTTACCCTAGGCGTAACTCAAGCCTTAACCCTAGGAAGGAAAATCAGCCTATGGTTCGGGATGGTCTCATGGAAATATCAGTGGTGGCAGCCAAGTTGTGTCACTTTTGCGCTCCCCTTGGGATGCCTTTCGCAGCTGCAGTGTGCCTGGAGCCCAGGGCTTCCTGGTTTTAAAAGTCCTAGGCCTAAGCCTAACAGTAACCCTAGGAAGGTAAATCAGCCGGGTATTAGGGTTCTTCCTAAGGGAAAAGCCGTGAAAGCAGCCATGTTGTGGCACTTTTGCACACCCTTTGGGATGCCTTTGGCAGATGAAGTAAGCCTGGAACTCAGGGCTTCCTAGTTAAAAAAATCCTAGCCCAAGGCCGAACCCCAACCCTAAGACGAGAAAGGCAAATCAGCCAGGAATTAGGCATGTCCCCAAGGAAAAAGCTGTGGAGGCAGGCACGTTGTGGTACTTTTGCGCTCTTCTTGGGTAGTCCTTCGCAGCTGCTGTGTTCTTGGAACTCAGGGCTTTCTGGTTAATAGAACTCTTACCCTAGGCGAAACTCAAACCTTAACCCTAGGACGGAAAATCAGCCTATGGTTCAGGATGGTCTCATGAGAATAGAAGCAGAGGCAGCCAAGTTGTGTCACTTCTGCGGCCCTCTTGGGATGCCTTTAACAGCTGCAGTGTGCCTGGAGCCCAGGGCTTCCTGGTTTTAAAAGTCCTAGGCCTAAGCCTAACAGTAACCCTAGGAAGGTAAATCAGCCGCGTATTAGGGTTCTTCCTAAGGGAAAAGCCGTGAAAGCAGCCATGTTGTGGCACTTTTGCACTCCCTTTGGGATGCCTTTGGCAGATGCAGTAAGCCTGGAACTCAGGGCTTCCTGGTTAAAAAACTCCAAGCCCTAGGCTGAAGCCTAACCCTAACCCTAGGCAGATAAAACAGCCTAGATATAGAGATGGTGATAAGGAAAAAGCTGTGAAAGCTGCCATGTTGTTGCACTTTTGTACTCCCCTTGGGATGCCTTGAACAGCTGCTGTGTGCCTGGATCTAAGGGCTTCCTAGCTTTAAAAATCCTAGCCCTAGGCCTAAGCCTAACAGTAACCCTGGGAAGGGAAATCAGCCTGGTGTTAGGCTTCTTGCCAAGGAAAAAGCCGTGAAAGCAGCCATGTTGTGGCACTTTTGCACTCCCTTTTGGATGCCTTTCACAGCTCCAGTGTGCCTGGAACTCAGGACTTTCTGATTTTAAAAATCCTAGCCCTAGGCCGAACCCCAACCCTAAGACGAGAAAGGCAAATCAGCCAGGAATTAGGCATGTCCCCAAGGAAAAAGCTGTGGAGGCAGGCATGTTGTGGTACTTTTGCGCTCTTCTTGGCTAGTCCTTCGCAGCTGCTGTGTTCTTGGAACTCAGGGCTTTCTGCTTAATAGAACCTTTACCCCAGGCGTAACTCAAACCTTAACCCTAGGAAGGAAAATCAGCCTATGGTTCGGGATGGTCTCATGGAAATATCAGTGGTGGCAAACAAGTTGTGTCACTTTTGTGCTCCCCTTGGGATGCCTTTCGCAGCTGCTGTGTGCCTGGAGCCCAGGGCTTCCTGGTTTTAAAAGTCCTAGGCCTAAGCCTAACAGTAACCCTAGGAAGGTAAATCAGCCGGGTATTAGGGTTCTTCCTAAGGGAAAAGCCGTGAAAGCAGCCATGTTGTGGCACTTCTGCACTCCCTTTGGGATGCCTTTGGCAGATGCAGTAAGCCTGGAACTCAGGGCTTCCTGGTTAAAAAACTCCAAGCCCTAGGCTGAAGCCTAACCCTATCCCCAGGAAGGAAAATCAGCCTATGTATAGGGATCGTGCAACGTCTAGAACACGATGGGAGATGTTTTCTGTGCTGGCACAGTTTTTCCTCGCCAGACATAGTCGAAAAGCTTTTTGCTAAGATGTAGACGAGAAGAGACGCTAAAGACGAAGGTACGATGCTGTCCGGAGCTAAGAGCCGCTCCCGGGCGTCTTTCGGCAGAAGCCGCGCTAAGGAGTGCACAGTGAGCGGCACAATCGTGTTTGCGCGAAGAAGCCGCTTCTTCGCCTCCGGGAGCCGGAGAGAGCGGCACCTTCGGAAAGGTGAAGAAGGAAGCTGTACAACACTGGGATTGTGTGCGCAGCTTGCCAACTGATAGAAAACAGTACCTTTGCACTCTCCTGACTTTTCCAATCACATGAACATTCGATTGGAAGCTGTTTTGGACAACTTTTCTTTCCTTCATGCCAAACACTCGGCAGACCTCCGTGCAACGTCTAGAACACGATGGGAGATGTTTTCTGTGCTGGCACAGTTTTTCCTCGCCAGACTTAGTGGAAAAGCTTTTTGCTAAGATGTAGACGAGAAGAGACGCTAAAGACGAAGGTACGATGCTGTCCGGAGCTAAGAGCCGCTCCCGGGCGTCTTTCGGCAGAAGCCGCGCTAAGGAGTGCACAGTGAGCGGCACAATCGTCTTTGCGCGAAGAAGCCGCTTCTTCACCTCCGGGAGCCGGAGAGAGCGGCACCTTCGGAAAGGTGAAGAAGGAAGCTGTACAACACTGGGATTGTGTGCGCAGCTTGCCAACTGATAGAAAACAGTACCTTTGCACTCTCCTGACTTTTCCAATCACATGAACATTCGATTGGAAGCTGTTTTGGACAACTTTTCTTTTCTTCATGCCAAACACTCGGCACACCTCCGTGCAACGTCTAGAACACGATGGGAGATGTTTTCTGTGCTGGCACAGTTTTTCCTCGCCAGACTTAGTGGAAAAGCTTTTTGCTAAGATGTAGACGAGAAGAGACGCTAAAGACGAAGGTACGATGCTGTCCGGAGCTAAGAGCCGCTCCCGGGCGTCTTTCGGCAGAAGCCGCGCTAAGGAGTGCACAGTGAGCGGCACAATCGTCTTTGCGCGAAGAAGCCGCTTCTTCGCCTCCGGGAGCCGGAGAGAGCGGCACCTTCGGAAAGGTGAAGAAGGAAGCTGTACAACACTGGGATTGTGTGCGCAGCTTGCCAACTGCTAGAAAACAGTACCTTTGCACTCTCCTGACTTTTCCAATCACATGAACATTCGATTGGAAGCTGTTTTGGACAACTTTTCTTTCCTTCATGCCAAACACTCGGCACACCTCCGTGCAACGTCTAGAACACGATGGGAGATGTTTTCTGTGCTGGCACAGTTTTTCCTCGCCAGACTTAGTGGAAAAGCTTTTTGCTAAGATGTAGACGAGAAGAAACGCTAAAGACGAAGGTACGATGCTGTCCGGAGCTAAGAGCCGCTCCCGGGCGTCTTTCGGCAGAAGCCGCGCTAAGGAGTGCACAGTGAGCGGCACAATCGTCTTTGCGCGAAGAAGCCGCTTCTTCGCCTCCGGGAGCCGGAGAGAGCGGCACCTTCGGAAAGGTGAAGAAGGAAGCTGTACAATACTGGGATTGTGTGCGCAGCTTGCCAACTGATAGAAAACAGTACCTTTGCACTCTCCTGACTTTTCCAATCACATGAACATTCGATTGGAAGCTGTTTTGGACAACTTTTCTTTCCTTCATGCCAAACACTCGGCACACCTCCGTGCAACGTCTAGAACACGATGGGAGATGTTTTCTGTGCTGGCACAGTTTTTCCTCGCCAGACATAGTAGAAAAGCTTTTTGCTAAGATGTAGACGAGAAGAGACGCTAAAGACGAAGGTACGATGCTGTCCGGAGCTAAGAGCCGCTCCCGGGCGTCTTTCGGCAGAAGCCGCGCTAAGGAGTGCACAGTGAGCGGCACAATCGTCTTTGCGCGAAGAAGCCGCTTCTTCGCCTCCGGGAGCCGGAGAGAGCGGCACCTTCGGAAAGGTGAAGAAGGAAGCTGTACAACACTGGGATTGTGTGCGCAGCTTGCCAACTGATAGAAAACAGTACCTTTGCACTCTCCTGACTTTTCCAATCACATGAACATTCGATTGGAAGCTGTTTTGGACAACTTTTCTTTCCTTCATGCCAAACACTCGGCAGACCTCCGTGCAACGTCTAGAACACGATGGGAGATGTTTTCTGTGCTGGCAGTTTTTCCTCGCCAGACATAGTAGAAAAGCTTTTTGCTAAGATGTAGACGAGAAGAGACGCTAAAGACGAAGGTACGATGCTGTCCGGAGCTAAGAGCCGCTCCCGGGCGTCTTTCGGCAGAAGCCGCGCTAAGGAGTGCACAGTGAGCGGCACTATCGTCTTTGCGCGAAGAAGCCGCTTCTTCGCCTCCGGGAGCCGGAGAGAGCGGCACCTTCGGAAAGGTGAAGAAGGAAGCTGTACAACACTGGGATTGTGTGCGCAGCTTGCCAACTGATAGAAAACAGTACCTTTGCACTCTCCTGACTTTTCCAATCACATGAACATTCGATTGGAAGCTGTTTTGGACAACTTTTCTTTCCTTCATGCCAAACACTCGGCACACCTCCGTGCAACGTCTAGAACACGATGGGAGATGTTTTCTGTGCTGGCACAGTTTTTCCTCGCCAGACTTAGTGGAAAAGCTTTTTGCTAAGATGTAGACGAGAAGAGACGCTAAAGACGAAGGTACGATGCTGTCCGGAGCTAAGAGCCGCTCCCGGGCGTCTTTCGGCAGAAGCCGCGCTAAGGAGTGCACAGTGAGCGGCACAATCGTCTTTGCGCGAAGAAGCCGCTTCTTCGCCTCCGGGAGCCGGAGAGAGCGGCACCTTCGGAAAGGTGAAGAAGGAAGCTGTACAACACTGGGATTGTGTGCGCAGCTTGCCAACTGCTAGAAAACAGTACCTTTGCACTCTCCTGACTTTTCCAATCACATGAACATTCGATTGGAAGCTGTTTTGGACAACTTTTCTTTCCTTCATGCCAAACACTCGGCACACCTCCGTGCAACGTCTAGAACACGATGGGAGATGTTTTCTGTGCTGGCACAGTTTTTCCTCGCCAGACATAGTAGAAAAGCTTTTTGCTAAGATGTAGACGAGAAGAGACGCTAAAGATGAAGGTACGATGCTGTCCGGAGCTAAGAGCCGCTCCTGGGCGTCTTTCGGCAGAAGCCGCGCTAAGGAGTGCACAGTGAGCGGCACAATCGTCTTTGCGCGAAGAAGCCGCTTCTTCGCCTCCGGGAGCCGGAGAGAGCGGCACCTTCGGAAAGGTGAAGAAGGAAGCTGTACAACACTGGGATTGTGTGCGCAGCTTGCCAACTGATAGAAAACAGTACCTTTGCACTCTCCTGACTTTTCCAATCACATGAACATTCGATTGGAAGCTGTTTTGGACAACTTTTCTTTCCTTCATGCCAAACACTCGGCACACCTCCGTGCAACGTCTAGAACACGATGGGAGATGTTTTCTGTGCTGGCACAGTTTTTCCTCGCCAGACTTAGTGGAAAAGCTTTTTGCTAAGATGTAGACGAGAAGAGACGCTAAAGACGAAGGTACGATGCTGTCCGGAGCTAAGAGCCGCTCCCGGGCGTCTTTCGGCAGAAGCCGCGCTAAGGAGTGCACAGTGAGCGGCACAATCGTCTTTGCGCGAAGAAGCCGCTTCTTCGCCTCCGGGAGCCGGAGAGAGCGGCACCTTCGGAAAGGTGAAGAAGGAAGCTGTACAACACTGGGATTGTGTGCGCAGCTTGCCAACTGATAGAAAACAGTACCTTTGCACTCTCCTGACTTTTCCAATCACATGAACATTCGATTGTAAGCTGTTTTGGACAACTTTTCTTTCCTTCATGCCAAACACTCGGCACACCTCCGTGCAACGTCTAGAACACGATGGGAGATGTTTTCTGTGCTGGCACAGTTTTTCCTCGCCAGACTTAGTGGAAAAGCTTTTTGCTAAGATGTAGACGAGAAGAGACGCTAAAGACGAAGGTACGATGCTGTCCGGAGCTAAGAGCCGCTCCCGGGCGTCTTTCGGCAGAAGCCGCGCTAAGGAGTGCACAGTGAGCGGCACAATCGTCTTTGCGCGAAGAAGCCGCTTCTTCGCCTCCGGGAGCCGGAGAGAGCGGCACCTTCGGAAAGGTGAAGAAGGAAGCTGTACAACACTGGGATTGTGTGCGCAGCTTGCCAACTGCTAGAAAACAGTACCTTTGCACTCTCCTGACTTTTCCAATCACATGAACATTCGATTGGAAGCTGTTTTGGACAAGTTTTCTTTCCTTCATGCCAAACACTCGGCACACCTCCGTGCAACGTCTAGAACACGATGGGAGATGTTTTCTGTGCTGGCACAGTTTTTCCTCGCCAGACATAGTAGAAAAGCTTTTTGCTAAGATGTAGACGAGAAGAGACGCTAAAGACGAAGGTACGATGCTGTCCGGAGCTAAGAGCCGCTCCCGGGCGTCTTTCGGCAGAAGCCGCGCTAAGGAGTGCACAGTGAGCGGCACAATCGTCTTTGCGCGAAGAAGCCGCTTCTTCGCCTCCGGGAGCCGGAGAGAGCGGCACCTTCGGAAAGGTGAAGAAGGAAGCTGTACAACACTGGGATTGTGTGCGCAGCTTGCCAACTGATAGAAAACAGTACCTTTGCACTCTCCTGACTTTTCCAATCACATGAACATTCGATTGGAAGCTGTTTTGGACAACTTTTCTTTCCTTCATGCCAAACACTCGGCACACCTCCGTGCAACGTCTAGAACACGATGGGAGATGTTTTCTGTGCTGGCACAGTTTTTCCTCGCCAGACATAGTAGAAAAGCTTTTTGCTAAGATGTAGACGAGAAGAGACGCTAAAGACGAAGGTACGATGCTGTCCGGAGCTAAGAGCCGCTCCCGGGCGTCTTTCGGCAGAAGCCGCGCTAAGGAGTGCACAGTGAGCGGCACAATCGTCTTTGCGCGAAGAAGCCGCTTCTTCGCCTCCGGGAGCCGGAGAGAGCGGCACCTTCGGAAAGGTGAAGAAGGAAGCTGTACAACACTGGGATTGTGTGCGCAGCTTGCCAACTGATAGAAAACAGTACCTTTGCACTCTCCTGACTTTTCCAATCACATGAACATTCGATTGTAAGCTGTTTTAGACAACTTTTCTTTCCTTCATGCCAAACACTCGGCACACCTCCGTGCAACGTCTAGAACACGATGGGAGATGTTTTCTGTGCTGGCACAGTTTTTCCTCGCCAGACATAGAAGAAAAGCTTTTTGCTAAGATGTAGACGAGAAGAGACGCTAAAGACGAAGGTACGATGCTGTCCGGAGCTAAGAGCCGCTCCCGGGCGTCTTTCGGCAGAAGCCGCGCTAAGGAGTGCACAGTGAGCGGCACAATCGTCTTTGCGCGAAGAAGCCGCTTCTTCGCCTCCGGGAGCCGGAGAGAGCGGCACCTTCGGAAAGGTGAAGAAGGAAGCTGTACAACACTGGGATTGTGTGCGCAGCTTGCCAACTGATAGAAAACAGTACCTTTGCACTCTCCTGACTTTTCCAATCACATGAACATTCGATTGGAAGCTGTTTTGGACAAGTTTTCTTTTCTTCATGCCAAACACTCGGCACACCTCCGTGCAACGTCTAGAACACGATGGGAGATGTTTTCTGTGCTGGCACAGTTTTTCCTCGCCAGACATATTGGAAAAGCTTTTTGCTAAGATGTAGACGACAAGAGAGGGTAAGGACTGGATGTAAGCAAATGACACTCATCTTCAAAAAAGGCAATTCGGAGGACTCGCAATCGTACAAACCAGCCAGCCTCTTTTTTATCCCCAGGAAGTTGATGAAGCAGCTCTTCCTGGAAAACCTTGCCAGGCACATGAAAGACGACACAATAATATAGTTAGCATGATTTTTCAGGGGCATTTCATGCTGAACATAACTTTAAACTCCTCTGATGAATCAACTTGACTGGTAGATGAAGGGAATATTATCTGCCTGGGCTTCAGGGAGGTTTTTGACATATCTCTACATGGCAGCACACATTCATATGGAAGCAATAGTGCAAAGGGGAGGGAATCAGTGTCTTTTCAGTGATGCTGAGTGAAAAGACAAGAGGCAGTGGGCACACACTGAAATACAGGAACATCAGGAAATGATTCTTTACTGTGAGGGTGAGTGAACCACGGCACAGACTGCCCAGAAAGATTGTGGAGCCTGGATCTTTGAAGACATTAAAAGTACACCCAGATAGAATCCTGGGCAAGAGGCTCTAGGTATCCTGGTTTAGGCAGGGGGGTTGGGCCTGGTTAGCCCCACCAACCCCTTCCACTCTCATTCATTCTGTGCTAGTGAATTCTCTTCAAGATGCATTTCAAGCACTGGCATGACAAAGTTCTGTGCAGACACAGATCCAAATGGACATGGCATCTAAGTTCCTTAAGCAGTCTTCAAGAAGAATGTAAACCTCTGGGGCAAGTGTCTCTTCCCTAACTGAATCCCTTTCATGGGAAAATTCCCAGCTCTAGAAAGATCTTCTGATACGCATGCTTAAGACTGACACTGGCTGAGCAAATTTCTCCCTATGTGTATCTAAGACCAGTTAGGATCTTCACCCAAAGTGCTGTCAACATAGTCACAGAATGCCTATTGTTAAGAAGTGACAACTTCCATCAGAATGGCAACTATTGGTCCACCAAATGGATGAATGGATGGGAATGATCTGCTTGGGTTAAAAACAAAAAGAAAGAGTTGGTCTTTACTTATCAATTTCATTGCAATATTGATAAGGGAAGAAAAAGACCTAAGTCCTTGACTTTCTTAACTGGAGGAAAGATTTTAAAAATTCCTTGTAAAAATGTATGATCACAATCAGACTATTGAAACCATTTGAGTTGGGAAAAAAGTTCCAAAATTGTCTAGAGAGTGGCAAAGAAGCCAAGAAAATAGGAAAGAAACAAAAAGAGGGCAAAAGAGTAAGCTTCAGTGTACAAGCTCGTTCTAGAAGTAGTCTGCCGGGGAAAGGAAGCCCCAGTTGAATTTCCAATGTATTCCTGAGCTTGATTCAGTAACTGGTCAATGTAAAAACCAATCCTTTTGTATAACTTCTTCCAGCAACAAAAACTCCAACAGGTTGACACTACCATCATGCCTGTTCCAGACATATTTCAATAGGAAATGATGATTTTCTTGAAAACCTACTTGCATAAAAGTTGCAAGATGGTGGAGGGATTGCCACATCCTCCTTCCTCCATCTGGCTTGAAAGTAGATTTGATAAAATATGCAACAAAGCACATGATTTATAAGGTAGAGTCAAATGGATGATTTGGGAATTGATCTCTTGTTGATAGTAAACTTCACATCCACTCTGTGTGACCTTTCTAAAACAAAATGTGGAGCTGAGGCATGAATCTGCCACAACAATTGTAAAGCAAACATACACACTCCCCTTCACATGCCCCCCCTTCCACACACACCTAGGCACACACAGAGATCAGCATAGCAGATCATGAACACCTTGGAAAAGACTGAAATGCTAAATGCCTCTCTTGATGGGCAAAAGAGCTGGTGCAGTAATTCAAATGCCTGGTACAAAAATTCTGTTTCATATTTAGCTCCTATTTAAAACACAGCTTTTCATTTCATTCTATTTACAGAATATTTTCTTTTCATTTGTTTCTTTAAAATTACTTAGTTCTCACCTGTTGTATGTCTAGGAATATTTTCTTCCAAAAATAGAAAAAAATAGATGCTATCTTTTCAGCAGAAAACATTGGTTGATACAATTTTAAACCATCATGATATGGAAGAATTGTTCTGTCCCTCTCGAAGGTGGAAGAAGCATTTGGATCACAGATCATCTACAATGAAATACTTGACATGTTTAAGATGCTTTCAATCAATTTTGATCGTCAATTGCTTCTTCGTTGTAAACAGTCATTTTTCAGTGAAGGGCAAGTGTGTGTGGTATATCTACATGATGTGTTCAAACCCAGTTCCTACTAATGGCCAGGCTGAATTCCAGGAAATAACGTCCCGAATGATATTTTGCCGCCTTCTTTGGCACTTCATGAAATCTTACCATGATGAAGTGCTGAAACACAGAGATTTTCTCTTAGAGAGTGTCTCATGTTGTAACCCATCCCATGGATTTTATGCTGTAATTCTTATCTCTTTTAAAATTTGCTATCTTCTGTACAGTTTTCATGAACATTTCTGTTACAGTAGTGAATAGCACAGATAAATGTCATTTTGTACAACTTTGAATTTACCCCAAGAGCTGAGAGAAAACTTGCTCCTATACTTCAATCCCAGTTTCTTCTATAGTCCAACTTTGTTTCTCTACCATCAAGCTTCTCCTTTGTTGCTGCTCCAAGCCCCGTCCAAGCTGACCTTGAATACTTTCAGGGATGGGACACCCACAACTTCCCTGGGCAACCTGTTCCAGTGTTCCAGCACTCCCACAGTAAAAAAGGCCTTCCTTTCATCTAATATGTGTAGGAAATCATAAATCTAGGCATAGAAATTTGGAGTGCAAATTTGAAATTCTTTTGATTTGAAGCACATTTTATATGAATACTGACTTACAGATGACTAAAAGATGTTGATGGGCATTTGAGGTGACAAGTTTTGAAAAAGTGTACGGAAATTAACATTGAAACCACTAAAATTAAAAACTTCTTCCCATTTTCTTTCTCCTCTCCTATTCAAAATTGCAAATGTCAGATATCAGTGCTTCATGCAAACCTCTCAGATGCTCTCAGGGAAAAAGCATTTATTTCAGACTAAGTTGCGGTTGACGTAGAACACTGCCTTTAACAGCTGCAGTGTGCCTGGAATTCAGGGCTTCCTGTTTGAAAAAATCCTATCTCTAGGCTGAACCCTAACCCTAACCCTAGGCAGATAAATCAGCCTGGGTATAGGGATGTTCCCAAGGAAAAAAGCACTGGAAGGAGCATGTTGAGGCAATTTTTGGCTGCCCTTGGGAAGCCTTTTGCAGCTGCACTGAGTCTGGAGCTAGGGGGTTACTGATTTAAAATCCCTATCCCTTGGCGTGACCATAGGTGCAACTGGAGGCAAGTAAATCAGCCTAGGTTCAATGATGGTCCCAAGGAAAAAGCGCTGGAGGCAGCCATGTTGTGGCACTTTTCCCCTCCTCTTGGGTAGTCCTTCGCAGCTGCTGTGTTCTTGGAACTCAGGGCTTTCTGGTTAAAAAAACACTAACCCTAGGCGTAACTCTAACCCTCACCCTAGGAAGGAAAATCAGCCTATGGTTCGGGATGGACTCATGAGAATAGCAGCAGAGGCAGCCAAGTTGTGTCACTTCTGCGGCCCTCTTGGGATGCCTTGAACAGCTGCAGTGTTCCTGGAGCTAAGGGCTTCCAAATTTTAAAAATCCTAGCCCTAGGCCTAAGCCTTACAGTAAGCCTAGGAAAGTAAATCAGCCTGGTGTTAGGCTTCTTGCCAAGGAAAAAGCCGTGATAGCAGCCATGTTGTGGCACTTTTGCACTCCCTTTTGGATGCCTTTCACAGCTCCAGTGTGCCTGGAACTCAGGGCTTCCTGATTTTAAAAATCCTAGCCCTAGGCCGAACCCCAACCCTAAGACGAGAAAGGCAAATCAGCCAGGAATTAGGCATGTCCCCAAGGAAAAAGCTGTGGAGGCAGGCATGTTGTGGTACTTTTGCGCTCTTCTTGGCTAGTCCTTCGCAGCTGCTGTGTTCTAGGAACTCAGGGCTTTCTGGTTAATAGAACCCTTACCCCAGGCGTAACTCAAACGTTAACCCTAGGAAGGAAAATCAGCCTATGGTTCAGGATGGTCTCATGAGAATAGAAGCAGAGGCAGCCAAGTTGTGTCACTTTTGCGCTCCCCTTGGGATGCCTTTCGCAGCTGCAGAGTGCCTGGAGCCCAGGGCTTCCTGGTTTTAAAAGTCCTAGGCCTAAGCCTAACAGTAACCCTAGGAAGGTAAATCAGCCGCGTATTAGGGTTCTTCCTAAGGGAAAAGCCGTGAAAGCAGCCATGTTGTGGCACTTTTGAACTCTCTTTGGGATGCCTTTGGCAGATGCAGTAAGCCTGGAACTCAGGGCTTCCTGGTTAAAATCTCCAAGCCCTAGGCTGAACCCTAACCCTAACCCTAGGCAGATAAATCAGCCTAGGTATAGGGATGGTGCCAAGGAAAAAGCTGTGAAAGCTGCCATGTTGTTGCACTTTTGTACACCCCTTGGGATGCCTTGAACAGCTGCAGTGTGCCTGGAGCTAAGGGCTTCCTAGTTTTAAAAATGCTAGCGCTAGGCCTAAGCCTTACAGTAACCCTGGGAAGGGAAATCAGCCTGGTGTTAGGCTTCTTGCCAAGGAAAAAGCCGTGAAAGCAGCCATGTTGTGGCACTTTTGCACTCCCTTTTGGATGCCTTTCACAGCTCCAGTGTGCCTGGAACTCAGGGCTTCCTGATTTTAAAAATCCTAGCCCTCGGCCGAACTCCAACCCTAAGACGAGAAAGGCAAATCAGCCAGGAATTAGGCATGTCCCCAAGGAAAAAGCTGTGGAGGCAGGCATGTTGTGGTACTTTTGCGCTCTTCTTGGGTAGTCCTTCGCAGCTGCTGTGTTCTTGGAACTCAGGGCTTTCTGGTTAATAGAACCCTTACCCCAGGCGTAACTCAAACCTTAACCCTAGGAAGGAAAATCAGCCTATTGTTCGGGATGGTCTCATGGAAATATCAGTGGTGGCAGCCAAGTTGCGTTACTTTTGCGCTCCCCTTGGGATGCCTTTCGCAGCTGCAGAGTGCCTGGAGCCCAGGGCTTCCTGGTTTTAAAAGTCCTAGGCCTAAGCCTAACAGTAACCCTAGGAAGGTAAATCAGCTGGGTATTAGGGTTCTTCCTAAGGGAAAAGCCGTGAAAGCAGCCATGTTGTGGCACTTCTGCACTCCCTTTGGGATGCCTTTGGCAGATGCAGTAAGCCTTGAACTCAGGGCTTCCTGGTTAAAAAAATCCTAGCCCTAGGCCGAACCCCAACCCTAAGACGAGAAAGGCAAATCAGCCAGGAATTAGGCATGTCCCCAAGGAAAAAGCTGTGGAGGCAGGCATGTTGTGGTACTTTTGCGCTCTCCTTGGCTAGTCCTTCGCAGCTGCTGTGTTCTTGGAACTCAGGGCTTTCTGGTTAATAGAACCCTTACCCTAGGCGTAACTCAAGCCTTAACCCTAGGAAGGAAAATCAGCCTATGGTTCGGGATGGTCTCATGGAAATATCAGTGGTGGCAGCCAAGTTGTGTCACTTTTGCGCTCCCCTTGGGATGCCTTTCGCAGCTGCAGTGTGCCTGGAGCCCAGGGCTTCCTGGTTTTAAAAGTCCTAGGCCTAAGCCTAACAGTAACCCTAGGAAGGTAAATCAGCCGCGTGTTAGGGTTCTTCCTAAGGGAAAAGCCGTGAAAGCAGCCATGTTGTGGCACTTTTGCACACCCTTTGGGATGCCTTTGGCAGATGCCGTAAGCCTGGAACTCAGGGCTTCCTAGTTAAAAAAATCCTAGCCCTAGGCCGAACCCCAAGCCTAAGACGAGAAAGGCAAATCAGCCAGGAATTAGGCATGTCCCCAAGGAAAAAGCTGTGGAGGCAGGCACGTTGTGGTACTTTTGCGCTCTTCTTGGGTAGTCCTTCGCAGCTGCTGTGTTCTTGGAACTCAGGTCTTTCTGGTTAATAGAACTCTTACCCTAGGCGAAACTCAAACCTTAACCCTAGGACGGAAAATCAGCCTATGGTTCAGGATGGTCTCATGAGAATAGAAGCAGAGGCAGCCAAGTTGTGTCACTTCTGCGGCCCTCTTGGGATGCCTTTAACAGCTGCAGTGTGCCTGGAGCCCAGGGCTTCCTGGTTTTAAAAGTCCTAGGCCTAAGCCTAACAGTAACCCTAGGAAGGTAAATCAGCCGCGTATTAGGGTTCTTCCTAAGGGAAAAGCTGTGAAAGCAGCCATGTTGTGGCACTTTTGCACTCCCTTTGGGATGCCTTTGGCAGATGCAGTAAGCCTGGAACTCAGGGCTTCCTGGTTAAAAAACTCCAAGCCCTAGGCTGAAGCCTAACCCTAACCCTAGGCAGATAAAACAGCCTAGGTATAGAGATGGTGACAAGGAAAAAGCTGTGAAAGCTGCCATGTTGTTGCACTTTTGTACTCCCCTTGGGATGCCTTGAACAGCTGCAGTGTGCCTGGATCTAAGGGCTTCCTAGTTTTAAAAATCCTAGCCCTAGGCCTAAGCCTAACAGTAACCCTGGGAAGGGAAATCAGCCTGGTGTTAGGCTTCTTGCCAAGAAAAAAGCCGTGAAAGCAGCCATGTTGTGGCACTTTTGCACACCCTTTGGGATGCCTTTCACAGCTCCAGTGTGCCTGGAACTCAGGGCTTCCTGATTTTAAAAATCCTAGCCCTAGGCCGAACCCCAACCCTATGACGAGAAAGGCAAATCAGCCAGGAATTAGGCATGTCCCCAAGGAAAAAGCTGTGGAGGCAGGCATGTTGTGGTACTTTTGCGCTCTTCTTGGCTAGTCCTTCGCAGCTGCTGTGTTCTTGGAACTCAGGGCTTTCTGGTTAATAGAACCCTTACCCCAGGCGTAACTCAAACCTTAACCCTAGGAAGGAAAATCAGCCTATGGTTCGGTATGGTCTCATGAGAATATCAGTGGTGGCAGCCAAGTTGCGTTACTTTTGCGCTCCCCTTGGGATGCCTTTCGCAGCTGCCGAGTGCCTGGAGCCCAGGGCTTCCTGGTTTTAAAAGTCCTAGGCCTAAGCCTAACAGTAACCCTAGGAAGGTAAATCAGCTGGGTATTAGGGTTCTTCCTAAGGGAAAAGCCGTGAAAGCAGCCATGTTGTGGCACTTCTGCACTCCCTTTGGGATGCCTTTGGCAGATGCAGTAAGCCTGGAACTCAGGGCTTCCTGGTTAAAAAAATCCTAGCCCTAGGCCGAACCCCAACCCTAAGACGAGAAAGGCAAATCAGCCAGGAATTAGGCATGTCCCCAAGGAAAAAGCTGTGGAGGCAGGCATGTTGTGGTACTTTTGCGCTCTTCTTGGCTAGTCCTTCGCAGCTGCTGAGTTCTTGGAACTCAGGTCTTTCTGGTTAATAGAACTCTTACCCTAGACGAAACTCAAACCTTAACCCTAGGAAGGAAAATCAGCCTATGGTTCAGGATGGTCTCATGAGAATAGAAGCAGAGGCAGCCAAGTTGTGTCACTTCTGCGGCCCTCTTGGGATGCCTTTAACAGCTGCATATGCCTGGAGCCCAGGGCTTCCTGGTTTTAAAAGTCCTAGGCCTAAGCCTAACAGTAACCCTAGGAAGGTAAATCAGCCGCGTATTAGGGTTCTTCCTAAGGGAAAAGCTGTGAAAGCAGCCATGTTGTGGCACTTTTGCACTCCCTTTGGGATGCCTTTGGCAGATGCAGTAAGCCTGGAACTCAGGGCTTCCTGGTTAAAAAACTCCAAGCCCTAGGCTGAAGCCTAACCCTAACCCTAGGCAGATAAAACAGCCTAGGTATAGAGATGGTGACAAGGAAAAAGCTGTGAAAGCTGCCATGTTGTTGCACTTTTGTACTCCCCTTGGGATGCCTTGAACAGCTGCAGTGTGCCTGGATCTAAGGGCTTCCTAGTTTTAAAAATCCTAGCCCTAGGCCTAAGCCTAACAGTAACCCTGGGAAGGGAAATCAGCCTGGTGTTAGGCTTCTTGCCAAGGAAAAAGCCGTGAAAGCAGCCATGTTGTGGCACTTTTGCACACACTTTTGGATGCCTTTCACAGCTCCAGTGTGCCTGGAACTCAGGGCTTCCTGATTTTAAAAATCCTAGCCCTAGGCCGAACCCCAACCCTAAGACGAGAAAGGCAAATCAGCCAGGAATTAGGCATGTCCCCAAGGAAAAAGCTGTGGAGGCAGCCATGTTGTGGTACTTTTGCGCTCTTCTTGGCTAGTCCTTCGCAGCTGCTGTGTTCTTGGAACTCAGGTCTTTCTGGTTAATAGAACTCTTACCCTAGACGAAACTCAAACCTTAACCCTAGGAAGGAAAATCTGCCTATGGTTCAGGATGGTCTCATGAGAATAGAAGCAGAGGCAGCCAAGTTGTGTCACTTCTGCGGCCCTCTTGGGATGCCTATAACAGCTGCATATGCCTGGAGCCCAGGGCTTCCTGGTTTTAAAAGTCCTAGGCCTAAGCCTAACAGTAACCCTAGGAAGGTAAATCAGCCGCGTATTAGGGTTCTTCCTAAGGGAAAAGCTGTGAAAGCAGCCATGTTGTGGCACTTTTGCACTCCCTTTGGGATGCCTTTGGCAGATGCAGTAAGCCTGGAACTCAGGGCTTCCTGGTTAAAAAACTCCAAGCCCTAGGCTGAAGCCTAACCCTAACCCTAGGCAGATAAAACAGCCTAGGTATAGAGATGGTGCCAAGGAAAAAGCTGTGAAAGCTGCCATGTTGTTGCACTTTTGTACTCCCCTTGGGATGCCTTGAACAGCTGCAGTGTGCCTGGATCTAAGGGCTTCCTAGTTTTAAAAATCCTAGCCCTAGGCCTAAGCCTAACAGTAACCCTGGGAAGGGAAATCAGCCTGGTGTTAGGCTTCTTGCCAAGGAAAAAGCCGTGAAAGCAGCCATGTTGTGGCACTTTTGCACACACTTTTGGATGCCTTTCACAGCTCCAGTGTGCCTGGAACTCAGGGCTTCCTAGTTAAAAAAATCCTAGCCCTAGGCTGAACCCCAACCCTAAGACGAGAAAGGCAAATCAGCCAGGAATTAGGCATGTCCCCAAGGAAAAAGCTGTGGAGGCAGGCATGTTGTGGTACTTTTGCGCTCTCCTTGGCTAGTCCTTCGCAGCTGCTGTGTTCTTGGAACTCAGGGCTTTCTGGTTAATAGAACCCTTACCCTAGGCGTAACTCAAGCCTTAACCCTAGGAAGGAAAATCAGCCGATGGTTCGGGATGGTCTCATGGAAATATCAGTGGTGGCAGCCAAGTTGTGTCACTTTTGCGCTCCCCTTGGGATGCCTTTCGCAGCTGCAGTGTGCCTGGAGCCCAGGGCTTCCTGGTTTTAAAAGTCCTAGGCCTAAGCCTAACAGTAACCCTAGGAAGGTAAATCAGCCGCGTATTAGGGTTCTTCCTAAGGGAAAAGCCGTGAAAGCAGCCATGTTGTGGCACTTTTGCACACCCTTTGGGATGCCTTTGGCAGATGAAGTAAGCCTGGAACTCAGGGCTTCCTAGTTAAAAAAATCCTAGCCCTAGGCCGAACCCCAACCCTAAGACGAGAAAGGCAAATCAGCCAGGAATTAGGCATGTCCCCAAGGAAAAAGCTGTGGAGGCAGGCACGTTGTGGTACTTTTGCGCTCTTCTTGGGTAGTCCTTCGCAGCTGCTGTGTTCTTGGAACTCAGGTCTTTCTGGTTAATAGAACTCTTACCCTAGGCGAAACTCAAACCTTAACCCTAGGAAGGAAAATCAGCCTATGGTTCAGGATGGTCTCATGAGAATAGAAGCAGAGGCAGCCAAGTTGTGTCACTTCTGCGGCCCTCTTGGGATGCCTTTAACAGCTGCAGTGTGCCTGGAGCCCAGGGCTTCCTGGTTTTAAAAGTCCTAGGCCTAAGCCTAACAGTAACCCTAGGAAGGTAAATCAGCCGCGTATTAGGGTTCTTCCTAAGGGAAAAGCTGTGAAAGCAGCCATGTTGTGGCACTTTTGCACTCCCTTTGGGATGCCTTTGGCAGATGCAGTAAGCCTGGAACTCAGGGCTTCCTGGTTAAAAAACTCCAAGCCCTAGGCTGAAGCCTAACCCTAACCCTAGGCAGATAAAACAGCCTAGGTATAGAGATGGTGCCAAGGAAAAAGCTGTGAAAGCTGCCATGTTGTTGCACTTTTGTACTCCCCTTGAGATGCCTTGAACAGCTGCAGTGTGCCTGGATCTAAGGGCTTCCTAGTTTTAAAAATCCTAGCCCTAGGCCTAAGCCTAACAGTAACCCTGGGAAGGGAAATCAGCCTGGTGTTAGGCTTCTTGCCAAGGAAAAAGCCGTGAAAGCAGCCATGTTGTGGCACTTTTGCACACACTTTTGGATGCCTTTCACAGCTCCAGTGTGCCTGGAACTCAGGGCTTCCTGATTTTAAAAATCCTAGCCCTAGGCCGAACCCCAACCCTAAGACGAGAAAGGCAAATCAGCCAGGAATTAGGCATGTCCCCAAGGAAAAAGCTGTGGAGGCACGCATGTTGTGGTACTTTTGCGCTCTTCTTGGGAAGTCCTTCACAGCTGCTGTGTTCTTGGAACTCAGGGCTTTCTGGTTAATAGAACCCTTACCCTAGGCGTAACTCAAACCTTAACCCTAGGAAGGAAAATCAGCCTATGGTTCGGGATGGTCTCATGAGAATAGAAGCAGAGGCAGCCAAGTTGTGTCACTTCAGCAGCCCTCTTTGGATGCCTTTAACAGCTGCATGTGCCTGGAGCCCAGGGCTTCCTGGTTTTAAAAGTCCTAGGCCTAAGCCTAACAGTAACCCTAGGAAGGTAAATCAGCCGCATATTAGGGTTCTTCCTAAGGGAAAAGCCGTGAAAGCAGCAATGTTTTGGCACTTTTGCACTCCCTTTGGGATGACTTTGGCAGATGAAGTAAGCCTGGAACTCAGGGCTTCCTAGTTAAAAAAATCCTAGCCCTAGGCCGAACCCCAACCCTAAGACGAGAAAGGCAAATCAGCCAGGAATTAGGCATGTCCCCAAGGAAAAAGCTGTGGAGGCAGGCATGTTGTGGTACTTTTGCGCTCTTCTTGGCTAGTCCTTCGCAGCTGCTGTGTTCTTGGAACTCAGGGCTTTCTGGTTAATAGAACTCTTACCCTAGACGAAACTCAAACCTTAACCCTAGGAAGGAAAATCTGCCTATGGTTCAGGATGGTCTCATGAGAATAGAAGCAGAGGCAGCCAAGTTGTGTCACTTCTGCGGCCCTCTTGGGATGCCTATAACAGCTGCATATGCCTGGAGCCCAGGGCTTCCTGGTTTTAAAAGTCCTAGGCCTAAGCCTAACAGTAACCCTAGGAAGGTAAATCAGCCGCGTATTAGGGTTCTTCCTAAGGGAAAAGCTGTGAAAGCAGCCATGTTGTGGCACTTTTGCACTCCCTTTGGGATGCCTTTGGCAGATGCAGTAAGCCTGGAACTCAGGGCTTCCTGGTTAAAAAACTCCAAGCCCTAGGCTGAAGCCTAACCCTAACCCTAGGCAGATAAAACAGCCTAGGTATAGAGATGGTGCCAAGGAAAAAGCTGTGAAAGCTGCCATGTTGTTGCACTTTTGTACTCCCCTTGGGATGCCTTGAACAGCTGCAGTGTGCCTGGATCTAAGGGCTTCCTAGTTTTAAAAATCCTAGCCCTAGGCCTAAGCCTAACAGTAACCCTGGGAAGGGAAATCAGCCTGGTGTTAGGCTTCTTGCCAAGGAAAAAGCCGTGAAAGCAGCCATGTTGTGGCACTTTTGCACACACTTTTGGATGCCTTTCACAGCTCCAGTGTGCCTGGAACTCAGGGCTTCCTAGTTAAAAAAATCCTAGCCCTAGGCTGAACCCCAACCCTAAGACGAGAAAGGCAAATCAGCCAGGAATTAGGCATGTCCCCAAGGAAAAAGCTGTGGAGGCAGGCATGTTGTGGTACTTTTGCGCTCTCCTTGGCTAGTCCTTCGCAGCTGCTGTGTTCTTGGAACTCAGGGCTTTCTGGTTAATAGAACCCTTACCCTAGGCGTAACTCAAGCCTTAACCCTAGGAAGGAAAATCAGCCGATGGTTCGGGATGGTCTCATGGAAATATCAGTGGTGGCAGCCAAGTTGTGTCACTTTTGCGCTCCCCTTGGGATGCCTTTCGCAGCTGCAGTGTGCCTGGAGCCCAGGGCTTCCTGGTTTTAAAAGTCCTAGGCCTAAGCCTAACAGTAACCCTAGGAAGGTAAATCAGCCGCGTATTAGGGTTCTTCCTAAGGGAAAAGCCGTGAAAGCAGCCATGTTGTGGCACTTTTGCACACCCTTTGGGATGCCTTTGGCAGATGAAGTAAGCCTGGAACTCAGGGCTTCCTAGTTAAAAAAATCCTAGCCCTAGGCCGAACCCCAACCCTAAGACGAGAAAGGCAAATCAGCCAGGAATTAGGCATGTCCCCAAGGAAAAAGCTGTGGAGGCAGGCACGTTGTGGTACTTTTGCGCTCTTCTTGGGTAGTCCTTCGCAGCTGCTGTGTTCTTGGAACTCAGGTCTTTCTGGTTAATAGAACTCTTACCCTAGGCGAAACTCAAACCTTAACCCTAGGAAGGAAAATCAGCCTATGGTTCAGGATGGTCTCATGAGAATAGAAGCAGAGGCAGCCAAGTTGTGTCACTTCTGCGGCCCTCTTGGGATGCCTTTAACAGCTGCAGTGTGCCTGGAGCCCAGGGCTTCCTGGTTTTAAAAGTCCTAGGCCTAAGCCTAACAGTAACCCTAGGAAGGTAAATCAGCCGCGTATTAGGGTTCTTCCTAAGGGAAAAGCTGTGAAAGCAGCCATGTTGTGGCACTTTTGCACTCCCTTTGGGATGCCTTTGGCAGATGCAGTAAGCCTGGAACTCAGGGCTTCCTGGTTAAAAAACTCCAAGCCCTAGGCTGAAGCCTAACCCTAACCCTAGGCAGATAAAACAGCCTAGGTATAGAGATGGTGCCAAGGAAAAAGCTGTGAAAGCTGCCATGTTGTTGCACTTTTGTACTCCCCTTGAGATGCCTTGAACAGCTGCAGTGTGCCTGGATCTAAGGGCTTCCTAGTTTTAAAAATCCTAGCCCTAGGCCTAAGCCTAACAGTAACCCTGGGAAGGGAAATCAGCCTGGTGTTAGGCTTCTTGCCAAGGAAAAAGCCGTGAAAGCAGCCATGTTGTGGCACTTTTGCACACACTTTTGGATGCCTTTCACAGCTCCAGTGTGCCTGGAACTCAGGGCTTCCTGATTTTAAAAATCCTAGCCCTAGGCCGAACCCCAACCCTAAGACGAGAAAGGCAAATCAGCCAGGAATTAGGCATGTCCCCAAGGAAAAAGCTGTGGAGGCACGCATGTTGTGGTACTTTTGCGCTCTTCTTGGGAAGTCCTTCACAGCTGCTGTGTTCTTGGAACTCAGGGCTTTCTGGTTAATAGAACCCTTACCCTAGGCGTAACTCAAACCTTAACCCTAGGAAGGAAAATCAGCCTATGGTTCGGGATGGTCTCATGAGAATAGAAGCAGAGGCAGCCAAGTTGTGTCACTTCAGCAGCCCTCTTTGGATGCCTTTAACAGCTGCATGTGCCTGGAGCCCAGGGCTTCCTGGTTTTAAAAGTCCTAGGCCTAAGCCTAACAGTAACCCTAGGAAGGTAAATCAGCCGCATATTAGGGTTCTTCCTAAGGGAAAAGCCGTGAAAGCAGCAATGTTTTGGCACTTTTGCACTCCCTTTGGGATGACTTTGGCAGATGAAGTAAGCCTGGAACTCAGGGCTTCCTAGTTAAAAAAATCCTAGCCCTAGGCCGAACCCCAACCCTAAGACGAGAAAGGCAAATCAGCCAGGAATTAGGCATGTCCCCAAGGAAAAAGCTGTGGAGGCAGGCATGTTGTGGTACTTTTGCGCTCTTCTTGGCTAGTCCTTCGCAGCTGCTGTGTTCTTGGAACTCAGGGCTTTCTGGTTAATAGAACCCTTACCCTAGACGAAACTCAAACCTTAACCCTAGGAAGGAAAATCTGCCTATGGTTCAGGATGGTCTCATGAGAATAGAAGCAGAGGCAGCCAAGTTGTGTCACTTCTGCGGCCCTCTTGGGATGCCTTTAACAGCTGCATATGCCTGGAGCCCAGGGCTTCCTGGTTTTAAAAGTCCTAGGCCTAAGCCTAACAGTAACCCTAGGAAGGTAAATCAGCCGCGTATTAGGGTTCTTCCTAAGGGAAAAGCTGTGAAAGCAGCCATGTTGTGGCACTTTTGCACTCCCTTTGGGATGCCTTTGGCAGATGCAGTAAGCCTGGAACTCAGGGCTTCCTGGTTAAAAAACTCCAAGCCCTAGGCTGAAGCCTAACCCTAACCCTAGGCAGATAAAACAGCCTAGGTATAGAGATGGTGCCAAGGAAAAAGCTGTGAAAGCTGCCATGTTGTTGCACTTTTGTACTCCCCTTGGGATGCCTTGAACAGGTGCAGTGTGCCTGGATCTAAGGGCTTCCTAGTTTTAAAAATCCTAGCCCTAGGCCTAAGCCTAACAGTAACCCTGGGATGGGAAATCAGCCTGGTGTTAGGCTTCTTGCCAAGGAAAAAGCCGTGAAAGCAGCCATGTTGTGGCACTTTTGCACACACTTTTGGATGCCTTTCACAGCTCCAGTGTGCCTGGAACTCAGGGCTTCCTGATTTTAAAAATCCTAGCCCTAGGCCGAACCCCAACCCTAAGACGAGAAAGGCAAATCAGCCAGGAATTAGGCATGTCCCCAAGGAAAAAGCTGTGGAGGCAGCCATGTTGTGGTACTTTTGCGCTCTTCTTGGCTAGTCCTTCGCAGCTGCTGTGTTCTTGGAACTCAGGTCTTTCTGGTTAATAGAACTCTTACCCTAGACGAAACTCAAACCTTAACCCTAGGAAGGAAAATCAGCCTATGGTTCAGGATGGTCTCATGAGAATAGAAGCAGAGGCAGCCAAGTTGTGTCACTTCTGCGGCCCTCTTGGGATGCCTTTAACAGCTGCATATGCCTGGAGCCCAGGGCTTCCTGGTTTTAAAAGTCCTAGGCCTAAGCCTAACAGTAACCCTAGGAAGGTAAATCAGCCGCGTATTAGGGTTCTTCCTAAGGGAAAAGCTGTGAAAGCAGCCATGTTGTGGCACTTTTGCACTCCCTTTGGGATGCCTTTGGCAGATGCAGTAAGCCTGGAACTCAGGGCTTCCTGGTTAAAAAACTCCAAGCCCTAGGCTGAAGCCTAACCCTAACCCTAGGCAGATAAAACAGCCTAGGTATAGAGATGGTGACAAGGAAAAAGCTGTGAAAGCTGCCATGTTGTTGCACTTTTGTACTCCCCTTGGGATGCCTTGAACAGCTGCAGTGTGCCTGGATCTAAGGGCTTCCTAGTTTTAAAAATCCTAGCCCTAGGCCTAAGCCTAACAGTAACCCTGGGAAGGGAAATCAGCCTGGTGTTAGGCTTCTTGCCAAGGAAAAAGCCGTGAAAGCAGCCATGTTGTGGCACTTTTGCACACACTTTTGGATGCCTTTCACAGCTCCAGTGTGCCTGGAACTCAGGGCTTCCTGATTTTAAAAATCCTAGCCCTAGGCCGAACCCCAACCCTAAGACGAGAAAGGCAAATCAGCCAGGAATTAGGCATGTCCCCAAGGAAAAAGCTGTGGAGGCACGCATGTTGTGGTACTTTTGCGCTCTTCTTGGGAAGTCCTTCACAGCTGCTGTGTTCTTGGAACTCAGGGCTTTCTGGTTAATAGAACCCTTACCCTAGGCGTAACTCAAACCTTAACCCTAGGAAGGAAAATCAGCCTATGGTTCGGGATGGTCTCATGAGAATAGCAGCAGAGGCAGCCAAGTTGTGTCACTTCTGCAGCCCTCTTGGGATGCCTTTAACAGCTGCATGTGCCTGGAGCCCAGGGCTTCCTGGTTTTAAAAGTCCTAGGCCTAAGCCTAACAGTAACCCTAGGAAGGTAAATCAGCCGCATATTAGGGTTCTTCCTAAGGGAAAAGCCGTGAAAGCAGCAATGTTGTGGCACTTTTGCACTCCCTTTGGGATGACTTTGGCAGATGAAGTAAGCCTGGAACTCAGGGCTTCCTAGTTAAAAAAATCCTAGCCCTAGGCCGAACCCCAACCCTAAGACGAGAAAGGCAAATCAGCCAGGAATTAGGCATGTCCCCAAGGAAAAAGCTGTGGAGGCAGGCATGTTGTGGTACTTTTGCGCTCTTCTTGGCTAGTCCTTCGCAGCTGCTGTGTTCTTGGAACTCAGGGCTTTCTGGTTAATAGAACCCTTACCCCAGGCGTAACTCAAACCTTAACCCTAGGAAGGAAAATCAGCCTATGGTTCGGGATGGTCTCATGAGAATATCAGTGGTGGCAGCCAAGTTGTGTCACTTTTGCGCTCCCCTTGGGATGCCTTTCGCAGCTGCAGAGTGCCTGGAGCCCAGGGCTTCCTGGTTTTAAAAGTCCTAGGCCTAAGCCTAACAGTAACCCTAGGAAGGTAAATCAGCTGGGTATTAGGGTTCTTCCTAAGGGAAAAGCCGTGAAAGCAGCCATGTTGTGGCACTTCTGCACTCCCTTTGGGATGCCTTTGGCAGATGCAGTAAGCCTGGAACTCAGGGCTTCCTAGTTAAAAAAATCCTAGCCCTAGGCCGAACCCCAACCCTAAGACGAGAAAGGCAAATCAGCCAGGAATTAGGCATGTCCCCAAGGAAAAAGCTGTGGAGGCAGGCATGTTGTGGTACTTTTGCGCTCTTCTTGGCTAGTCCTTCGCAGCTGCTGTGTTCTTGGAACTCAGGTCTTTCTGGTTAATAGAACTCTTACCCTAGACGAAACTCAAACCTTAACCCTAGGAAGGAAAATCTGCCTATGGTTCAGGATGGTCTCATGAGAATAGAAGCAGAGGCAGCCAAGTTGTGTCACTTCTGCGGCCCTCTTGGGATGCCTTTAACAGCTGCATATGCCTGGAGCCCAGGGCTTCCTGGTTTTAAAAGTCCTAGGCCTAAGCCTAACAGTAACCCTAGGAAGGTAAATCAGCCGCGTATTAGGGTTCTTCCTAAGGGAAAAGCTGTGAAAGCAGCCATGTTGTGGCACTTCTTCACTCCCTTTGGGATGCCTTTGGCAGATGCAGTAAGCCTGGAACTCAGGGCTTCCTGGTTAAATAACTCCAAGCCCGAGGCTGAACCCTAACCTTAGCCCTAGGCAGATAAATCAGCCTAGGTATAGGGATGGTGCCAAGGAAAAAGCTGTGAAAGCTGCCATGTTGTTGCACTTTTGCACTCCCTTTTGGATGCCTTTCACAGCTCCAGTGTGCCTGGAACTCAGGGCTTCCTGATTTTAAAAATCCTAGCCCTAGGCCGAACCGCAACCCTAAGACGAGAAAGGCAAATCAGCCAGGAATTAGGCATGTCCCCAAGGAAAAGCTGTGGAGGCACGCATGTTGTGGTACTTTTGCGCTCTTCTTGGCTAGTCCTTCGCAGCTGCTGTGTTCTTGGAACTCAGGGCTTTCTGGTTAATAGAACCCTTACCCTAGGCGTAACTCAAACCTTAACCCTAGGAAGGAAAATCAGCCTATGGTTCGGGATGGTCTCATGGAAATATCAGTGGTGGCAGCCAAGTTGCGTTACTTTTGCGCTCCCCTTGGGATGCCTTTCGCAGCTGCAGAGTGCCTGGAGCCCAGGACTTCCTGGTTTTAACAGTCCTAGGCCTAAGCCTCACAGTAACCCTAGGAAGGTAAATCTGCCGGGTATTAGGGTTCTTCCTAAGGGAAAAGCCGTGAAAGCAGCCATGTTGTGGCACTTCTGCACTCCCTTTGGGATGCCTTTGGCAGATGAAGTAAGCCTGGAACTCAGGGCTTCCTGGTTAAAAAAATCCTAGCCCTAGGCCGAACCCCAACCTTAAGACGAGAAAGGCAAATCAGCCAGGAATTAGGCATGTCCCCAAGGAAAAAGCTGTGGAGGCAGGCATGTTGTGGTACTTTTGCGCTCTCCTTGGCTAGTCCTTCGCAGCTGCTGTGTTCTTGGAACTCAGGGCTTTCTGGTTAATAGAACCCTTACCCTAGGCGTAACTCAAACCTTAACCCTAGGAAGGAAAATCAGCCTATGGTTCGGGATGGTCTCATGGAAATATCAGTGGTGGCAGCCAAGTTGTGTCACTTTTGCGCTCCCCTTGGGATGCCTTTCGCAGCTGCAGTGTGCCTGGAGCCCAGGGCTTCCTGGTTTTAAAAGTCCTAGGCCTAAGCCTAACAGTAACCCTAGGAAGGTAAATCAGCCGCGTATTAGGGTTCTTCCTAAGGGAAAAGCCGTGAAAGCAGCCATGTTGTGGCACTTTTGCACACCCTTTGGGATGCCTTTGGCAGATGCAGTAAGCCTGGAACTCAGGGCTTCCTAGTTAAAAAAATCCTAGCCCTAGGCCGAACCCCAACCCTAAGACGAGAAAGGCAAATCAGCCAGGAATTAGGCATGTCCCCAAGGAAAAAGCTGTGGAGGCAGGCATGTTGTGGTACTTTTGCGCTCTTCTTGGCTAGTCCTTCGCAGCTGCTGTGTTCTTGGAACTCAGGTCTTTCTGGTTAATAGAACTCTTACCCTAGACGAAACTCAAACCTTAACCCTAGGAAGGAAAATCTGCCTATGGTTCAGGATGGTCTCATGAGAATAGAAGCAGAGGCAGCCAAGTTGTGTCACTTCTGCGGCCCTCTTGGGATGCCTTTAACAGCTGCATATGCCTGGAGCCCAGGGCTTCCTGGTTTTAAAAGTCCTAGGCCTAAGCCTAACAGTAACCCTAGGAAGGTAAATCAGCCGCGTATTAGGGTTCTTCCTAAGGGAAAAGCTGTGAAAGCAGCCATGTTGTGGCACTTCTTCACTCCCTTTGGGATGCCTTTGGCAGATGCAGTAAGCCTGGAACTCAGGGCTTCCTGGTTAAAAAACTCCAAGCCCTAGGCTGAACCCTAACCTTAACCCTAGGCAGATAAATCAGCCTAGGTATAGGGATGGTGCCAAGGAAAAAGCTGTGAAAGCTGCCATGTTGTTGCACTTTTTTACTCCCCTTGGGATGCCTTTCGCAGCTGCTGTGTGCCTGGAACTAAGGGCTTCCTAGTTTTAAAAATCCTAGCCCTAGGCCTAAGCCTAACAGTAACCCTGGGAAGGGAAATCAGCCTGGTGTTAGGCTTCTTGCCAAGGAAAAAGCCGTGAAAGCAGCCATGTTGTGGCACTTTTGCACTCCCTTTTGGATGCCTTTCACAGCTCCAGTGTGCCTGGAACTCAGGGCTTCCTGATTTTAAAAATCCTAGCCCTAGGCCGAACCCCAACCCTAAGACGAGAAAGGCAAATCAGCCAGGAATTAGGCATGTCCCCAAGGAAAAAGCTGTGGAGGCAGGCATGTTGTGGTACTTTTGCGCTCTTCTTGGGTAGTCCTTCGCAGCTGCTGTGTTCTTGGAACTCAGGGCTTTCTGGTTAATAGAACCCTTACCCTAGGCGTAACTCAAACCTTAACCCTAGGAAGGAAAATCAGCCTATGGTTCGGGATGGTCTCATGGAAATATCAGTGGTGACAGCCAAGTTGCGTTACTTTTGCGCTCCCCTTGGGATGCCTTTCGCAGCTGCAGAGTGCCTGGAGCCCAGGGCTTCCTGGTTTTAAAAGTCCTAGGCCTAAGCCTAACAGTAACCCTAGGAAGGTAACTCTGCCGGGTATTAGGGTTCTTCCTAAGGGAAAAGCCGTGAAAGCAGCCATGTTGTGGCACTTCTGCACTCCCTTTGGGATGCCTTTGGCAGATGCAGTAAGCCTGGAACTCAGGGCTTCCTAGTTAAAAAAATCCTAGCCCTAGGCCGAACCCCAACCCTAAGACGAGAAAGGCAAATCAGCCAGGAATTAGGCATGTCCCCAAGGAAAAAGCTGTGGAGGCAGGCATGTTGTGGTACTTTTGCGCTCTTCTTGGCTAGTCCTTCGCAGCTGCTGAGTTCTTGGAACTCAGCTCTTTCTGGTTAATAGAACCCTTACCCTAGGCGTAACTCAAACCTTAACCCTAGGAAGGAAAATCAGCCTATGGTTCAGGATGGTCTCATGAGAATAGAAGCAGAGGCAGCCAAGTTGTGTCACTTCTGCGGCCCTCTTGGGATGCCTTTAACAGCTGCAGTGTGCCTGGAGCCCAGGGCTTCCTGGTTTTAAAAGTCCTAGGCCTAAGCCTAACAGTAACCCTAGGAAGGTAAATCAGCCGGGTATTAGGGTTCTTCCTAAGGGAAAAGCTGTGAAAGCAGCCATGTTGTGGCACTTTTGCACTCCCTTTGGGATGCCTTTGGCAGATGCAGTAAGCCTGGAACTCAGGGCTTCCTGGTTAAAAAACTCCAAGCCCTAGGCTGAAGCCTAACCCTAACCCTAGGCAGATAAAACAGCCTAGGTATAGAAATGGTGCCAAGGAAAAAGCTGTGAAAGCTGCCATGTTGTTGCACTTTTGTACTCCCCTTGGGATGCCTTGAACAGGTGCAGTGTGCCTGGATCTAAGGGCTTCCTAGTTTTAAAAATCCTAGCCCTAGGCCTAAGCCTAACAGTAACGCTGGGAAGGGAAATCAGCCTGGTGTTAGGCTTCTTGCCAAGGAAAAAGCCGTGAAAGCAGCCATGTTGTGGCACTTTTGCACTCCCTTTTGGACGCCTTTCACAGCTACAGTGTGCCTGGAACTCAGGGCTTCCTGATTTTAAAAATCCTAGCCCTAGGCCGAACCCCAACCCTAAGACGAGAAAGGCAAATCAGCCAGGAATTAGGCATGTCCCCAAGGAAAAAGCTGTGGAGGCAGGCATGTTGTGGTACTTTTGCGCTCTTCTTGGCTAGTCCTTCGCAGCTGCTGTGTTCTTGGAACTCAGGGCTTTCTGGTTAATAGAACCCTTACCCTAGGCGTAACTCAAACCTTAACCCTAGGAAGGAAAATCAGCCTATTGTTCGGGATGGTCTCATGGAAATATCAGTGGTGGCAGCCAAGTTGCGTCACTTTTGCGCTCCCCTTGGGATGCCTTTCGCAGCTGCAGAGTGCCTGGAGCCCAGGGCTTCCTGGTTTTAAAAGTCCTAGGCCTAAGCCTAACAGTAACCCTAGGAAGGTAAATCAGCCGCGTATTAGGGTTCTTCCTAAGGGAAAAGCTGTGAAAGCAGCCATGTTGTGGCACTTTTGCACTCCCTTTGGGATGCCTTTGGCAGATGCAGTAAGCTTGGAACTCAGGGCTTCCTGGTTAAAAAACTCCAAGCCCTAGGCTGAAGCCTAACCTTAACCCTAGGCAGATAAAACAGCCTAGGTATAGAGATGGTGCCAAGGAAAAAGCTGTGAAAGCTGCCATGTTGTTGCACTTTTGTACTCCCCTTGGGATGCCTTGAACAGCTGCAGTGTGCCTGGATCTAAGGGCTTCCTAGTTTTAAAAATCCTAGCCCTAGGCCTAAGCCTAACAGTAACCCTGGGAAGGGAAATCAGCCTGGTGTTAAGCTTCTTGCCAAGGAAAAAGCCGTGAAAGCAACCATGTTGTGGCACTTTTGCACTCCCTTTTGGATGCCTTTCACAGCTCCAGTGTGCCTGGAACTCAGGGCTTCCTGATTTTAAAAATCCTAGCCCTAGGCCGAACCCCAACCCTAAGACGAGAAAGGCAAATCAGCCAGGAATTAGGCATGTCCCCAAGGAAAAAGCTGTGGAGGCAGGCATGTTGTGGTACTTTTGCGCTCTCCCTGGCTAGTCCTTCGCAGCTGCTGTGTTCTTGGAACTCAGGGCTTTCTGGTTAATAAAACCCTTACCCTAGGCGTAACTCAAGCCTTAACCCTAGGAAGGAAAATCAGCCTATGGTTCGGGATGGTCTCATGGAAATATCAGTGGTGGCAGCCAAGTTGCGTTACTTTTGCGCTCCCCTTGGGATGCCTTTCGCAGCTGCAGAGTGCCTGGAGCCCAGGGCTTCCTGGTTTTAACAGTCCTAGGCCTAAGCCTAACAGTAACCCTAGGAAGGTAAATCTGCCGGGTATTAGGGTTCTTCCTAAGGGAAAAGCCGTGAAAGCAGCCATGTTGTGGCACTTCTGCACTCCCTTTGGGATGCCTTTGGCAGATGAAGTAAGCCTGGAACTCAGGGCTTCCTAGTTAAAAATATCCTAGCCCTAGGCCGAACCCCAACCCTAAGACGAGAAAGGCAAATCAGCCAGGAATTAGGCATGTCCCCAAGGAAAAAGCTGTGGAGGCAGGCATGTTGTGGTACTTTTGCGCTCTCCTTGTCTAGTCCTTCGCAGCTGCTGTGTTCTTGGAACTCAGGGCTTTCTGGTTAATAGAACCCTTACCCTAGGCGTAACTCAAACCTTAACCCTAGGAAGGAAAATCAGCCTATGGTTCGGGATGGTCTCATGGAAATATCAGTGGTGGCAGCCAAGTTGCGTCACTTTTGCGCTCCCCTTGGGATGCCTTTCGCAGCTGCAGTGTGCCTGGAGCCCAGGGCTTCCTGGTTTTAAAAGTCCTAGGCCTAAGCCTAACAGTAACCCTAGGAAGGTAAATCAGCCGCGTATTAGGGTTCTTCCTAAGGGAAAAGCCGTGAAAGCAGCCATGTTGTGGCACTTTTGCACACCCTTTGGGATGCCTTTGGCAGATGAAGTAAGCCTGGAACTCAGGGCTTCCTGGTTAAAAATATCCTAGCCCTAGGCCGAACCCCAACCCTAAGACGAGAAAGGCAAATCAGCCAGGAATTAGGCATGTCCCCAAGGAAAAAGCTGTGGAGGCAGGCACGTTGTGGTACTTTTGCGCTCTTCTTGGGTAGTCCTTCGCAGCTGCTGTGTTCTTGGAACTCAGGTCTTTCTGGTTAATAGAACTCTTACCCTAGGCGAAACTCAAACCTTAACCCTAGGAAGGAAAATCAGCCTATGGTTCAGGATGGTCTCTTGAGAATAGAAGCAGAGGCAGCCAAGTTGTGTCACTTCTGCATCCCTCTTGGGATGCCTTTAACAGCTGCAGTGTGCCTGGAGCCCAGGGCTTCCTGGTTTTAAAAGTCCTAGGCCTAAGCCTAACAGTAACCCTAGGAAGGTAAATCAGCCGCGTATTAGGGTTCTTCCTAAGGGAAAAGCTGTGAAAGCAGCCATGTTGTGGCACTTTTGCACTCCCTTTGGGATGCCTTTGGCAGATGCAGTAAGCCTGGAACTCAGGGCTTCCTGGTTAAAAAACTCCAAGCCCTAGTCTGAAGCCTAACCCTAGCCATAGGCAGATAAAACAGCCTAGGTATAGAGATGGTGACAAGGAAAAAGCTGTGAAAGCTGCCATGTTGTTGCACTTTTGTACTCCCCTTGGGATGCCTTGAACAGCTGCAGTGTGCCTGGATCTAAGGGCTTCCTAGTTTTAAAAATCCTAGCCCTAGTCCTAAGCCTAACAGTAACGCTGGGAAGGGAAATCAGCCTGGTGTTAGGCTTCTTGCCAAGGAAAAAGCCGTGAAAGCAGCCATGTTGTGGCACTTTTGCACTCCCTTTTGGATGCCTTTCACAGCTCCACTGTGCCTGGAACTCAGGGCTTCCTGATTTTAAAAATCCTAGCCCTAGGCCGAACCCCAACCCTAAGACGAGAAAGGCAAATCAGCCAGGAATTAGGCATGTCCCCAAGGAAAAAGCTGTGGAGGCAGGCATGTTGTGGTACTTTTGCGCTCTTCTTGGCTAGTCCTTCGCAGCTGCTGTGTTCTTGGAACTCAGGGCTTTCTGGTTAATAGAACCCTTACCCTAGGCGTAACTCAAACCTTAACCCTAGGAAGGAAAATCAGCCTATTGTTCGGGATGGTCTCATGGAAATATCAGTGGTGGCAGCCAAGTTGCGTCACTTTTGCGCTCCCCTTGGGATGCCTTTCGCAGCGGCAGAGTGCCTGGAGCCCAGGGCTTCCTGGTTTTAAAAGTCCTAGGCCTAAGCCTAACAGTAACCCTAGGAAGGTAAATCAGCCGGGTATTAGGGTTCTTCCTAAGGGAAAAGCCGTGAAAGCAGCCATGTTGTGGCACTTTTGCACACCCTTTGGGATGCCTTTGGCAGATGAAGTAAGCCTGGAACTCAGGGCTTCCTGGTTAAAAATATCCTAGCCCTAGGCTGAACTCCAACCCTAAGACGAGAAAGGCAAATCAGCCAGGAATTAGGCATGTCCCCAAGGAAAAAGCTGTGGAGGCAGGCACGTTGTGGTACTTTTGCGCTCTCCTTGGGTAGTCCTTCGCAGCTGCTGTGTTCTTGGAACTCAGGTCTTTCTGGTTAATAGAACTCTTACCCTAGGCGAAACTCAAACCTTAACCCTAGGAAGGAAAATCAGCCTATGGTTCAGGATGGTCTCATGAGAATAGAAGCAGAGGCAGCCAAGTTGTGTCACTTCTGCGGCCCTCTTGGGATGCCTTTAACAGCTGCAGTGTGCCTGGAGCCCAGGGCTTCCTGGTTTTAAAAGTCCTAGGCCTAAGCCTAACAGTAACCCTAGGAAGGTAAATCAGCCGCGTATTAGGGTTCTTCCTAAGGGAAAAGCTGTGAAAGCAGCCATGTTGTGGCACTTTTGCACTCCCTTTGGGATGCCTTTGGCAGATGCAGTAAGCCTGGAACTCAGGGCTTCCTGGTTAAAAAACTCCAAGCCCTAGGCTGAAGCCTAACCCTAACCCTAGGCAGATAAAACAGCCTAGGTATAGAGATGGTGCCAAGGAAAAAGCTGTGAAAGCTGCCATGTTGTTGCACTTTTGTACTCCCCTTGGGATGCCTTGAACAGCTGCAGTGTGCCTGGATCTAAGGGCTTCCTAGTTTTAAAAATCCTAGCCCTAGGCCTAAGCCTAACAGTAACCCTGGGAAGGGAAATCAGCCTGGTGTTAAGCTTCTTGCCAAGGAAAAAGCCGTGAAAGCAACCATGTTGTGGCACTTTTGCACTCCCTTTTGGATGCCTTTCACAGCTCCAGTGTGCCTGGAACTCAGGGCTTCCTGGTTTAAAAATCCAAGCCCTAAGCCGAACCCCAACCCTAAGACGAGAAAGGCAAATCAGCCAGGAATTAGGCATGTCCCCAAGGAAAAAGCTGTGGAGGCAGCCATGTTGTGGTACTTTTACGCTCTTCTTGGGTAGTCCTTCGCAGCTGCTGTGTTCTTGGAACTCAGGGCTTTCTGGTTAATAGAACCCTTACCCCAGGCGTAACTCAAACCTTAACCCTAGGAAGGAAAATCAGCCTATGGTTCGGGATGGTCTCATGGAAATATCAGTGGTGGCAGCCAAGTTGCTTTACTTTTGCCCTCCCCTTGGGATGCCTTTCGCAGCTGCAGAGTGCCTGGAGCCCAGGGCTTCCTGGTTTTAAAAGTCCTAGGCCTAAGCCTAACAGTAACCCTAGGAAGGTAAATCAGCCGGGTATAAGGGTTCTTCCTAAGGGAAAAGCCGTGAAAGCAGCCATGTTGTGGCACTTTTGCACACCCTTTGGGATGCCTTTGGCAGATGAAGTAAGCCTGGAACTCAGGGCTTCCTGGTTAAAAATATCCTAGCCCTAGGCCGAACCCCAACCCTAAGACGAGAAAGGCAAATCAGCCAGGAATTAGGCATGTCCCCAAGGAAAAAGCTGTGGAGGCAGGCACGTTGTGGTACTTTTGCGCTCTCCTTGGGTAGTCCTTCGCAGCTGCTGTGTTCTTGGAACTCAGGTCTTTCTGGTTAATAGAACTCTTACCCTAGGCGTAACTCAAACCTTAACCCTAGGAAGGAAAATCAGCCTATGGTTCAGGATGGTCTCATGAGAATAGAAGCAGAGGCAGCCAAGTTGTGTCACTTCTGCGGCCCTCTTGGGATGCCTTTAACAGCTGCAGTGTGCCTGGAGCCCAGGGCTTCCTGGTTTTAAAAGTCCTAGGCCTAAGCCTAACAGTAACCCTAGGAAGGTAAATCAGCCGCGTATTAGGGTTCTTCCTAAGGGAAAAGCTGTGAAAGCAGCCATGTTGTGGCACTTTTGCACTCCCTTTGGGATGCCTTTGGCAGATGCAGTAAGCCTGGAACTCAGGGCTTCCTGGTTAAAAAACTCCAAGCCCTAGGCTGAAGCCTAACCCTAGCCATAGGCAGATAAAACAGCCTAGGTATAGAGATGGTGACAAGGAAAAAGCTGTGAAAGCTGCCATGTTGTTGCACTTTTGTACTCCCCTTGGGATGCCTTGAACAGCTGCAGTGTGCCTGGATCTAAGGGCTTCCTAGTTTTAAAAATCCTACCCCTAGTCCTAAGCCTAACAGTAACGCTGGGAAGGGAAATCAGCCTGGTGTTAGGCTTCTTGCCAAGGAAAAAGCCGTGAAAGCAGCCATGTTGTGGCACTTTTGCACTCCCTTTTGGATGCCTTTCACAGCTCCACTGTGCCTGGAACTCAGGGCTTCCTGATTTTAAAAATCCTAGCCCTAGGCCGAACCCCAACCCTAAGACGAGAAAGGCAAATCAGCCAGGAATTAGGCATGTCCCCAAGGAAAAAGCTGTGGAGGCAGGCATGTTGTGGTACTTTTGCGCTCTTCTTGGCTAGTCCTTCGCAGCTGCTGTGTTCTTGGAACTCAGGGCTTTCTGGTTAATAGAACCCTTACCCTAGGCGTAACTCAAACCTTAACCCTAGGAAGGAAAATCAGCCTATTGTTCGGGATGGTCTCATGGAAATATCAGTGGTGGCAGCCAAGTTGCGTCACTTTTGCGCTCCCCTTGGGATGCCTTTCGCAGCGGCAGAGTGCCTGGAGCCCAGGGCTTCCTGGTTTTAAAAGTCCTAGGCCTAAGCCTAACAGTAACCCTAGGAAGGTAAATCAGCAGGGTATTAGGGTTCTTCCTAAGGGAAAAGCCGTGAAAGCAGCCATGTTGTGGCACTTTTGCACACCCTTTGGGATGCCTTTGGCAGATGAAGTAAGCCTGGAACTCAGGGCTTCCTGGTTAAAAATATCCTAGCCCTAGGCCGAACCCCAACCCTAAGACGAGAAAGGCAAATCAGCCAGGAATTAGGCATGTCCCCAAGGAAAAAGCTGTGGAGGCAGGCACGTTGTGGTACTTTTGCGCTCTCCTTGGGTAGTCCTTCGCAGCTGCTGTGTTCTTGGAACTCAGGTCTTTCTGGTTAATAGAACTCTTACCCTAGGCGAAACTCAAACCTTAACCCTAGGAAGGAAAATCAGCCTATGGTTCAGGATGGTCTCATGAGAATAGAAGCAGAGGCAGCCAAGTTGTGTCACTTCTGCGGCCCTCTTGGGATGCCTTTAACAGCTGCAGTGTGCCTGGAGCCCAGGGCTTCCTGGTTTTAAAAGTCCTAGGCCTAAGCCTAACAGTAACCCTAGGAAGGTAAATCAGCCGCGTATTAGGGTTCTTCCTAAGGGAAAAGCTGTGAAAGCAGCCATGTTGTGGCACTTTTGCACTCCCTTTGGGATGCCTTTGGCAGATGCAGTAAGCCTGGAACTCAGGGCTTCCTGGTTAAAAAACTCCAAGCCCTAGGCTGAAGCCTAACCCTAACCCTAGGCAGATAAAACAGCCTAGGTATAGAGATGGTGCCAAGGAAAAAGCTGTGAAAGCTGCCATGTTGTTGCACTTTTGTACTCCCCTTGGGATGCCTTGAACAGCTGCAGTGTGCCTGGATCTAAGGGCTTCCTAGTTTTAAAAATCCTAGCCCTAGGCCTAAGCCTAACAGTAACCCTGGGAAGGGAAATCAGCCTGGTGTTAAGCTTCTTGCCAAGGAAAAAGCCGTGAAAGCAACCATGTTGTGGCACTTTTGCACTCCCTTTTGGATGCCTTTCACAGCTCCAGTGTGCCTGGAACTCAGGGCTTCCTGGTTTAAAAATCCTAGCCCTAGGCCGAACCCCAACCCTAAGACGAGAAAGGCAAATCAGCCAGGAATTAGGCATGTCCCCTAGGAAAAAGCTGTGGAGGCAGCCATGTTGTGGTACTTTTACGCTCTTCTTGGGTAGTCCTTCGCAGCTGCTGTGTTCTTGGAACTCAGGGCTTTCTGGTTAATAGAACCCTTACCCCAGGCGTAACTCAAACCTTAACCCTAGGAAGGAAAATCAGCCTATGGTTCGGGATGGTCTCATGGAAATATCAGTGGTGGCAGCCAAGTTGCTTTACTTTTGCGCTCCCCTTGGGATGCCTTTCGCAGCTACAGAGTGCCTGGAGCCCAGGGCTTCCTGGTTTTAAAAGTCCTAGGCCTAAGCCTAACAGTAACCCTAGGAAGGTAAATCAGCCGGGTATTAGGGTTCTTCCTAAGGGAAAAGCCGTGAAAGCAGCCATGTTGTGGCACTTTTGCACACCCTTTGGGATGCCTTTGGCAGATGAAGTAAGCCTGGAACTCAGGCCTTCCTAGTTAAAAATATCCTAGCCCTAGGCCGAACCCCAACCCTAAGACGAGAAAGGCAAATCAGCCAGGAATTAGGCATGTCCCCAAGGAAAAAGCTGTGGAGGCAGGCACGTTGTGGTACTTTTGCGCTCTCCTTGGGTAGTCCTTCGCAGCTGCTGTGTTCTTGGAACTCAGGTCTTTCTGGTTAATAGAACTCTTACCCTAGGCGAAACTCAAACCTTAACCCTAGGAAGGAAAATCAGCCTATGGTTCAGGATGGTCTCATGAGAATAGAAGCAGAGGCAGCCAAGTTGTGTCACTTCTGCGGCCCTCTTGGGATGCCTTTAACAGCTGCATATGCCTGGAGCCCAGGGCTTCCTGGTTTTAAAAGTCCTAGGCCTAAGCCTAACAGTAACCCTAGGAAGGTAAATCAGCCGCGTATTAGGGTTCTTCCTAAGGGAAAAGCTGTGAAAGCAGCCATGTTGTGGCACTTTTGCACTCCCTTTGGGATGCCTTTGGCAGATGCAGTAAGCCTGGAACTCAGGGCTTCCTGGTTAAAAAACTCCAAGCCCTAGGCTGAAGCCTAACCCTAACCCTAGGCAGATAAAACAGCCTAGGTATAGAGATGGTGCCAAGGAAAAAGCTGTGAAAGCTGCCATGTTGTTGCACTTTTGTACTCCCCTTGGGATGCCTTGAACAGCTGCAGTGTGCCTGGATCTAAGGGCTTCCTAGTTTTAAAAATCCTAGCCCTAGGCCTAAGCCTAACAGTAACCCTGGGAAGGGAAATCAGCCTGGTGTTAAGCTTCTTGCCAAGGAAAAAGCCGTGAAAGCAACCATGTTGTGGCACTTTTGCACTCCCTTTTGGATGCCTTTCACAGCTCCAGTGTGCCTGGAACTCAGGGCTTCCTGGTTTTAAAAATCCAAGCCCTAGGCCGAACCCCAACCCTAAGACGAGAAAGGCAAATCAGCCAGGAATTAGGCATGTCCCCAAGGAAAAAGCTGTGGAGGCAGGCATGTTGTGGTACTTTTACGCTCTTCTTGGGTAGTCCTTCGCAGCTGCTGTGTTCTTGGAACTCAGGGCTTTCTGGTTAATAGAACCCTTAGCCCGGGCGTAACTCAAACCTTAACCCTAGGAAGGAAAATCAGCCTATGGTTCGGGATGGTCTCATGGAAATATCAGTGGTGGCAGCCAAGTTGCGTTACTTTTGCGCTCCCCTTGGGATGCCTTTCGCAGCTGCAGAGTGCCTGGAGCCCAGGGCTTCCTGGTTTTAAAAGTCCTAGGCCTAAGCCTAACAGTAACCCTAGGAAGGTAAATCTGCCGGATATTAGGGTTCTTCCTAAGGGAAAAGCCGTGAAAGCAGCCATGTTGTGGCACTTTTGCACAACCTTTGGGTTGCCTTTGGCAGATGAAGTAAGCCTGGAACTCAGGGCTTCCTAGTTAAAAATATCCTAGCCCTAGGCCGAACCCCAACCCTAAGACGAGAAAGGCAAATCAGCCAGGAATTAGGCATGTCCCCAAGGAAAAAGCTGTGGAGGCAGGCACGTTGTGGTACTTTTGCGCTCTTCTTGGGTAGTCCTTCGCAGCTGCTGTGTTCTTGGAACTCAGCTCTTTCTGGTTAATAGAACTCTTACCCTAGGCGAAACTCAAACCTTAACCCTAGGAAGGAAAATCAGCCTATGGTTCAGGATGGTCTCATGAGAATAGAAGCAGAGGCAGCCAAGTTGTGTCACTTCTGCGGCCCTCTTGGGATGCCTTTAACAGCTGCAGTGTGCCTGGAGCCCAGGGCTTCCTGGTTTTAAAAGTCCTAGGCCTAAGCCTAACAGTAACCCTAGGAAGGTAAATCAGCCGCGTATTAGGGTTCTTCCTAAGGGAAAAGCTGTGAAAGCAGCCATGTTGTGGCACTTCTGCACTCCCTTTGGGATGCCTTTGGCAGATGCAGTAAGCCTGGAACTCAGGGCTTCCTGGTTAAATAACTCCAAGCCCTAGGCTGAAGCCTAACCCTAACCCTAGGCAGATAAAACAGCCTAGGTATAGAGATGGTGCCAAGGAAAAAGCTGTGAAAGCTGCCATGTTGTTGCACTTTTGTACTCCCCTTGGGATGCCTTGAACAGCTGCAGTGTGCCTGGATCTAAGGACTTCCTAGTTTTAAAAATCCTAGCCCTAGGCCTAAGCCTAACAGTAACCCTGGGAAGGGAAATCAGCCTGGTGTTAGGCTTCTTGCCAAGGAAAAAGCCGTGAAAGCAGCCATGTTGTGGCACTTTTGCACTCCCTTTTGGACGCCTTTCACAGCTCCAGTGTGCCTGGAACTCAGGGCTTCCTGATTTTAAAAATCCTAGCCCTAGGCCGAACCCCAACCCTAAGACGAGAAAGGCAAACCAGCCAGGAATTAGGCATGTCCCCAAGGAAAAAGCTGTGGAGGCACGCATGTTGTGGTACTTTTGCGCTCTTCTTGGGAAGTCCTTCACAGCTGCTGTGTTCTTGGAACTCAGGGCTTTCTGGTTAATAGAACCCTTACCCTAGGCGTAACTCAAACCTTAACCCTAGGAAGGAAAATCAGCCTATGGTTCGGGATGGTCTCATGAGAATAGCAGCAGAGGCAGCCAAGTTGTGTCACTTCTGCAGCCCTCTTGGGATGCCTTTAACAGCTGCATGTGCCTGGAGCCCAGGGCTTCCTGGTTTTAAAAGTCCTAGGCCTAAGCCTAACAGTAACCCTAGGAAGGTAAATCAGCCGCGTATTAGGGTTCTTCCTAAGGGAAAAGCCGTGAAAGCAGCCATGTTGTGGCACTTTTGCACTCCCTTTGGGATGCCTTTGGCAGATGCAGTAAGCCTGGAACTCAGGGCTTCCTAGTTAAAATAATCCTAGCCCTAGGCCGAACCCCAACCCTAAGACGAGAAAGGCAAATCAGCCAGGAATTAGGCATGTCCCCAAGGAAAAAGCTGTGGAGGCAGGCATGTTGTGGTACTTTTGCGCTCTCCTTGGCTAGTCCTTCGCAGCTGCTGTGTTCTTGGAACTCAGGGCTTTCTGGTTAATAGAACCCTTACCCTAGGCGTAACTCAAACCTTAACCCTAGGAAGGAAAATCAGCCTATGGTTCGGGATGGTCTCATGGAAATATCAGTGGTGGCAGCCAAGTTGTGTCACTTTTACGCTCCCCTTGGGATGCCTTTCGCAGCTGCAGTGTGCCTGGAGCCCAGGGCTTCCTGGTTTTAAAAGTCCTAGGCCTAAGCCTAACAGTAACCCTAGGAAGGTAAATCAGCCGCGTATTAGGGTTCTTCCTAAGGGAAAAGCCGTGAAAGCAGCCATGTTGTGGCACTTTTGCACACCCTTTGGGATGCCTTTGGCAGATGCAGTAAGCCTGGAACTCAGGGCTTCCTGGTTAAATAACTCCAAGCCCTAGGGTGAAGGCTAACCCTAACCCTAGGCAGATAAAACAGACTAGGTTTAGAGATGTTGATAAGGAAAAAGCTGTGAAAGCTGCCATGTTGTTGCACTTTTGTACTCCCCTTGGGATGCCTTGAACAGTTGCAGTGTGCCTGGATCTAAGGGCTTCCTAGTTTTAAAAATCCTAGCCCTAGGCCTAAGCCTAACAGTAACCCTGGGAAGGGAAATCAGCCTGGTGTTAGGCTTCTTGCCAAGGAAAAAGCCGTGAAAGCTGCCATGTTGTGGCACTTTTGCACACCCTTTTGGATGCCTTTCACAGCTCCAGTGTGCCTGGAACTCAGGGCTTCCTGATTTTAAAAATCCTAGCCCTAGGCCGAACCCCAACCCTAAGACGAGAAAGGCAAACCAGCCAGGAATTAGGCATGTCCCCAAGGAAAAAGCTGTGGAGGCACGCATGTTGTGGTACTTTTGCGCTCTTCTTGGGAAGTCCTTCACAGCTGCTGTGTTCTTGGAACTCAGGGCTTTCTGGTTAATAGAACCCTTACCCTAGGCGTAACTCAAACCTTAACCCTAGGAAGGAAAATCAGCCTATGGTTCGGGATGGTCTCTAGAGAATAGCAGCAGAGGCAGCCAAGTTGTGTCACTTTTGCGCTCCCCTTGGGATGCCTTTAACAGCTGCATGTGCCTGGAGCCCAGGGCTTCCTGGTTTTAAAAGTCCTAGGCCTAAGCCTAACAGTAACCCTAGGAAGGTAAATCAGCCGCGTATTAGGGTTCTTCCTAAGGGAAAAGCCGTGAAAGCAACCATGTTGTGGCACTTTTGCACACCCTTTGGGATGCCTTTGGCAGATGAAGTAAGCCTGGAACTCAGGGCTTCCTAGTTAAAAAAATCCTAGCCCTAGGCCGAACCCCAACCCTAAGACGAGAAAGGCAAATCAGCCAGGAATTAGGCATGTCCCCAAGGAAAAAGCTGTGGAGGCAGGCACGTTGTGGTACTTTTGCGCTCTCCTTGGGTAGTCCTTCGCAGCTGCTGTGTTCTTGGAACTCAGGTCTTTCTGGTTAATAGAACTCTTACCCTAGGCGAAACTCAAACCTTAACCCTAGGAAGGAAAATCAGCCTATGGTTCGGGATGGTCTCATGAGAATAGAAGCAGAGGCAGCCAAGTTGTGTCACTTCTGCGGCCCTCTTGGGATGCCTTTAACAGCTGCAGTGTGCCTGGAGCCCAGGGCTTCCTGGTTTTAAAAGTCCTAGGCCTAAGCCTAACAGTAACCCTAGGAAGGTAAATCAGCCGCGTATTAGGGTTCTTCCTAAGGGAAAAGCTGTGAAAGCAGCCATGTTGTGGCACTTTTGCACTCCCTTTGGGATGCCTTTGGCAGATGCAGTAAGCCTGGAACTCAGGGCTTCCTGGTTAAAAAACTCCAAGCCCTAGGCTGAAGCCTAACCCTAACCCTAGGCAGATAAAACAGCCTAGGTATAGAGATGGTGACAAGGAAAAAGCTGTGAAAGCTGCCATGTTGTTGCACTTTTGTACTCCCCTTGGGATGCCTTGAACAGCTGCAGTGTTCCTGGATCTAAGGGCTTCCTAGTTTTAAAAATCTTAGCCCTACGCCTAAGCCTAACAGTAACCCTGGGAAGGGAAATCAGCCTGGTGTTAAGCTTCTTGCCAAGGAAAAAGCCGTGAAAGCAACCATGTTGTGGCACTTTTGCACTCCCTTTTGGATGCCTTTCACAGCTCCAGTGTGCCTGGAACTCAGGGCTTCCTGATTTTAAAAATCCTAGCCCTAGGCCGAACCCCAACCCTAAGACGAGAAAGGCAAATCAGCCAGGAATTAGGCATGTCCCCAAGGAAAAAGCTGTGGAGGCAGGCATGTTGTGGTGCTTTTGCGCTCTTCTTGGCTAGTCCTTTGCAGCTGCTGTGTTCTTGGAACTCAGGGCTTTCTGGTTAATAGAACCCTTACCCCAGGCGTAACTCAAACCTTAACCCTAGGAAGGAAAATCAGCCTATGGTTCGGGATGGTCTCATGGAAATATCAGTGGTGGCAGCCAAGTTGCGTTACTTTTGCGCTCCCCTTGGGATGCCTTTCACAGCTGCAGAGTGCCTGGAGCCCAGGGCTTCCTGGTTTTAAAAGTCCTAGGCCTAAGCCTAACAGTAACCCTAGGAAGGTAAATCTGCCGGATATTAGGGTTCTTCCTAAGGGAAAAGCCGTGAAAGCAGCCATGTTGTGGCACTTCTGCACTCCCTTTGGGATGCCTTTGGCAGATGCAGTAAGCCTGGAACTCAGGGCTTCCTGGTTAAAAAAATCCTAGCCCTAGGCCGAACCCCAACCCTAAGACGAGAAAGGCAAATCAGCCAGGAATTAGGCATGTCCCCAAGGAAAAAGCTGTGGAGGCAGGCATGTTGTGGTACTTTTGCGCTCTCCTTGGCTAGTCCTTCGCAGCTGCTGTGTTCTTGGAACTCAGGGCTTTCTGGTTAATAGAACCCTTACCCTAGGCGTAACTCAAACCTTAACCCTAGGAAGGAAAATCAGCCTATGGTTCGGGATGGTCTCATGGAAATATCAGTGGTGGCAGTCAAGTTGTGTCACTTTTGCGCTCCCCTTGGGATGCCTTTCGCAGCTGCAGTGTGCCTGGAGCCCAGGGCTTCCTGATTTTAACAATCCTAGCCCTAGGCCGAACCCCAACCCTAAGACGAGAAAGGCAAACCAGCCAGGAATTAGGCATGTCCCCAAGGAAAAAGCTGTGGAGGCAGGCACGTTGTGGTACTTTTGCGCTCTCCTTGGGTAGTCCTTCGCAGCTGCTGTGTTCTTGGAACTCAGGTCTTTCTGGTTAATAGAACTCTTACCCTAGGCGTAACTCAAACCTTAACCCTAGGAAGGAAAATCAGCCTATGGTTCAGGATGGTCTCATGAGAATAGAAGCAGAGGCAGCCAAGTTGTGTCACTTCTGCGGCCCTCTTGGGATGCCTTTAACAGCTGCAGTGTGCCTGGAGCCCAGGGCTTCCTGGTTTTAAAAGTCCTAGGCCTAAGCCTAACAGTAACCCTAGGAAGGTAAATCAGCCGCGTATTAGGGTTCTTCCTAAGGGAAAAGCCGTGAAAGCAGCCATGTTGTGGCACTTCTGCACTCCCTTTGGGATGCCTTTGGCAGATGCAGTAAGCCTGGAACTCAGGGCTTCCTAGTTAAAAAAATCCTAGCCCTAGGCCGAACCCCAACCCTAAGACGAGAAAGGCAAACCAGCCAGGAATTAGGCATGTCCCCAAGGAAAAAGCTGTGGAGGAAGGCATGTTGTGGTACTTTTGCGCTCTCCTTGGCTAGTCCTTCGCAGCTGCTGTGTTCTTGGAACTCAGGGCTTTCTGGTTAATAGAACCCTTACCCTAGGCGTAACTCAAACCTTAACCCTCGGAAGGAAACTCAGCCTATGGTTCGGGATGGTCCCATGGAAATATCAGTGGTGGCAGCCAAGTTGTGTCACTTTTGCGCTCCCCTGGGATGCCTTTAACAGCTGCAGTGTGCATGGAGGCCAGGGCTTCCTGGTTTTAAAAGTCCTAGGCCTAAGCCTAACAGTAACCCTATGAAGGTAAATCAGCCGCGTATTAGGGTTCTTCCTAAGGGAAAAGCCGTGAAAGCAACCATGTTGTGGCACTTTTGCACACCCTTTGGGATGCCTTTTGCAGATGAAGTAAGCCTGGAACTCAGGGCTTCCTAGTTAAAATAATCCTAGCCCTAGGCCGAACCCCAACCCTAAGACGAGAAAGGCAAATCAGCCAGGAATTAGGCATGTCCCCAAGGAAAAAGCTGTGGAGGCAGGCACGTTGTGGTACTTTTGCGCTCTCCTTGGGTAGTCCTTCGCAGCTGCTGTGTTCTTGGAACTCAGGTCTTTCTGGTTAATAGAACTCTTACCCTAGGCGAAACTCAAACCTTAACCCTAGGAAGGAAAATCAGCCTATGGTTCGGGATGGTCTCATGAGAATAGAAGCAGAGGCAGCCAAGTTGTGTCACTTCTGCGGCCCTCTTGGGATGCCTTTAACAGCTGCAGTGTGCCTGGAGCCCAGGGCTTCCTGGTTTTAAAAGTCCTAGGCCTAAGCCTAACAGTAACCCTAGGAAGGTAAATCAGCCGCGTATTAGGGTTCTTCCTAAGGGAAAAGCTGTGAAAGCAGCCATGTTGTGGCACTTTTGCACTCCCTTTGGGATGCCTTTGGCAGATGCAGTAAGCCTGGAACTCAGGGCTTCCTGGTTAAAAAACTCCAAGCCCTAGGCTGAAGCCTAACCCTAACCCTAGGCAGATAAAACAGCCTAGGTATAGAGATGGTGACAAGGAAAAAGCTGTGAAAGCTGCCATGTTGTTGCACTTTTGTACTCCCCTTGGGATGCCTTGAACAGCTGCAGTGTTCCTGGATCTAAGGGCTTCCTAGTTTTAAAAATCTTAGCCCTACGCCTAAGCCTAACAGTAACCCTGGGAAGGGAAATCAGCCTGGTGTTAAGCTTCTTGCCAAGGAAAAAGCCGTGAAAGCAACCATGTTGTGGCACTTTTGCACTCCCTTTTGGATGCCTTTCACAGCTCCAGTGTGCCTGGAACTCAGGGCTTCCTGATTTTAAAAATCCTAGCCCTAGGCCGAACCCCAACCCTAAGACGAGAAAGGCAAATCAGCCAGGAATTAGGCATGTCCCCAAGGAAAAAGCTGTGGAGGCAGGCATGTTGTGGTGCTTTTGCGCTCTTCTTGGCTAGTCCTTTGCAGCTGCTGTGTTCTTGGAACTCAGGGCTTTCTGGTTAATAGAACCCTTACCCCAGGCGTAACTCAAACCTTAACCCTAGGAAGGAAAATCAGCCTATGGTTCGGGATGGTCTCATGGAAATATCAGTGGTGGCAGCCAAGTTGCGTTACTTTTGCGCTCCCCTTGGGATGCCTTTCACAGCTGCAGAGTGCCTGGAGCCCAGGGCTTCCTGGTTTTAAAAGTCCTAGGCCTAAGCCTAACAGTAACCCTAGGAAGGTAAATCAGCCGCGTATTAGGGTTCTTCCTAAGGGAAAAGCTGTGAAAGCAGCCATGTTGTGGCACTTCTGCACTCCCTTTGGGATGCCTTTGGCAGATGCAGTAAGCCTGGAACTCAGGGCTTCCTGGTTAAAAAACTCCAAGCCCTAGGCTGAAGCCTAACCCTAACCCTAGGCAGATAAAACAGCCTAGGTATAGAGATGGTGACAAGGAAAAAGCTGTGAAAGCTGCCATGTTGTTGCACTTTTGTACTCCCCTTGGGATGCCTTGAACAGCTGCAGTGTGCCTGGATCTAAGGGCTTCCTAGTTTTAAAAATCCTAGCCCTAGGCCTAAGCCTAACAGTAACCCTGGGAAGGGAAATCAGCCTGGTGTTAAGCTTCCTGCCAAGGAAAAAGCCGTGAAAGCAACCATGTTGTGGCACTTTTGCACTCCCTTTTGGATGCCTTTCACAGCTCCAGTGTGCCTGGAACTCAGGGCTTCCTGATTTTAAAAATCCTAGCCCTAGGCCGAACCCCAACCCTAAGACGAGAAAGGCAAATCAGCCAGGAATTAGGCATGTCCCCAAGGAAAAAGCTGTGGAGGCAGGCATGTTGTGGTACTTTTACGCTCTTCTTGGGTAGTCCTTTGCAGCTGCTGTGTTCTTGGAACTCAGGGCTTTCTGGTTAATAGAACCCTTAGCCCAGGCGTAACTCAAACCTTAACCCTAGGAAGGAAAATCAGCCTATGGTTCGGGATGGTCTCATGGAAATATCAGTGGTGGCAGCCAAGTTGCGTTACTTTTGCGCTCCCCTTGGGATGCCTTTCACAGCTGCAGAGTGCCTGGAGCCCAGGGCTTCCTGGTTTTAAAAGTCCTAGGCCTAAGCCTAACAGTAACCCTAGGAAGGTAAATCTGCCGGATATTAGGGTTCTTCCTAAGGGAAAAGCCGTGAAAGCAGCCATGTTGTGGCACTTCTGCACTCCCTTTGGGATGCCTTTGGCAGATGCAGTAAGCCTGGAACTCAGGGCTTCCTGGTTAAAAAAATCCTAGCCCTAGGCCGAACCCCAACCCTAAGACGAGAAAGGCAAATCAGCCAGGAATTAGGCATGTCCCCAAGGAAAAAGCTGTGGAGGCAGGCATGTTGTGGTACTTTTGCGCTCTCCTTGGCTAGTCCTTCGCAGCTGCTGTGTTCTTGGAACTCAGGGCTTTCTGGTTAATAGAACCCTTACCCTAGGCGTAACTCAAACCTTAACCCTAGGAAGGAAAATCAGCCTATGGTTCGGGATGGTCTCATGGAAATATCAGTGGTGGCAGCCAAGTTGTGTCACTTTTGCGCTCCCCTTGGGATGCCTTTCGCAGCTGCAGTGTGCCTGGATCTAAGGGCTTCCTAGTTTTAAAAATCCTAGCCCTAGGCCTAAGCCTAACAGTAACCCTGGGAAGGGAAATCAGCCTGGTGTTAAGCTTCTTGCCAAGGAAAAAGCCGTGAAAGCAACCATGTTGTGGCACTTTTGCACTCCCTTTTGGATGCCTTTCACAGCTCCAGTGTGCCTGGAACTCAGGGCTTCCTGATTTTAAAAATCCTAGCCCTAGGCCGAACCCCAACCCTAAGACGAGAAAGGCAAATCAGCCAGGAATTAGGCATGTCCCCACGGAAAAAGCTGTGGAGGCACGCATGTTGTGGTACTTTTGCGCTCTTCTTGGGAAGTCCTTCACAGCTGCTGTGTTCTTGGAACTCAGGGCTTTCTGGTTAATAGAACCCTTACCCTAGGCGTAACTCAAACCTTAACCCTAGGAAGGAAAATCAGCCTATGGTTCGGGATGGTCCCATGAGAATAGCAGCAGAGGCAGCCAAGTTGTGTCACTTCTGCAGCCCTCTTGGGATGCCTTTAACAGCTGCATGTGCCTGGAGCCCAGGGCTTCCTGGTTTTAAAAGTCCTAGGCCTAAGCCTAACAGTAACCCTAGGAAGGTAAATCAGCCGGGCATTAGGGTTCTTCCTAAGGCAAAAGCCGTGAAAGCAGCCATGTTGTGGCACTTATGCACTCCCTTTGGGAAACTTTTGGCAGATGAAGTAAGCCTGGAACTCAGGGCTTCCTAGTTAAAAAAATCCTAGCCCTAGGCCGAACCCCAACCCTAAGACGAGAAAGGCAAATCAGCCAGGAATTAGGCATGTCCCCAAGGAAAAAGCTGTGGAGGCAGGCATGTTGTGGTACTTTTGCGCTCTCCTTGGCTAGTCCTTCGCAGCTGCTGTGTTCTTGGAACTCAGGGCTTTCTGGTCAATAGAACCCTTACCCTAGGCGTAACTCAAACCTTAACCCTCGGAAGGAAAATCAGCCTATGGTTCGGGATGGTCTCATGAGAATATCAGTGGTGGCAGCCAAGTTGTGTCACTTTTGCGCTCCCCTTGGGATGCCTTTCGCAGCTGCAGTGTGCCTGGAGCCCAGGGCTTCCTGGTTTTAAAAGTCCTAGGCCTAAGCCTAACTGTAACCCTAGGAAGGTAAATCAGCCGGGTATTAGGGTTCTTCCTAAGGGAAAAGCCGTGAAAGCAGCCATGTTGTGGCACTTTTGCACTCCCTTTGGGATGCCTTTGGCAGATGCAGTAAGCCTGGAACTCAGGGCTTCCTAGTTAAAAAAATCCTAGCCCTAGGCCGAACCCCAACCCTAAGACGAGAAAGGCAAATCAGCCAGGAATTAGGCATGTCCCCAAGGAAAAAGCTGTGGAGGCAGGCACGTTGTGGTACTTTTGCGCTCTTCTTGGCTAGTCCTTCGCAGCTGCTGTGTTCTTGGAACTCAGCTCTTTCTGGTTAATAGAACTCTTACCCTAGGCGAAACTCAAACCTTAACCCTAGGAAGGAAAATCAGCCTATGGTTCAGGATGGTCTCATGAGAATAGAAGCAGAGGCAACCAAGTTGTGTCACTTCTGCGGCCCTCTTGGGATGCCTTTAACAGCTGCATGTGCCTGGAGCCCAGGGCTTCCTGGTTTTAAAAGTCCTAGGCCTAAGCCTAACAGTAACCCTAGGAAGGTAAATCAGCCGCGTATTAGGGTTCTTCCTAAGGGAAAAGCCGTGAAAGCAGCCATGTTGTGGCACTTCTGCACTCCCTTTGGGATGCCTTTGGCAGATGCAGTAAGCCTGGAACTCAGGGCTTCCTAGTTAAAAAAATCCTAGCCCTAGGCCGAACCCCAACCCTAAGACGAGAAAGGCAAATCAGCCAGGAATTAGGCATGTCCCCAAGGAAAAAGCTGTGGAGGCAGGCATGTTGTGGTACTTTTGCGCTCTCCTTGGCTAGTCCTTCGCAGCTGCTGTGTTCTTGGAACTCAGGGCTTTCTGGTTAATAGAACCCTTACCCTAGGCGTAACTCAAACCTTAACCCTCGGAAGGAAAATCAGCCTATGGTTCGGGATGGTCCCATGGAAATATCAGTGGTGGCAGCCAAGTTGTGTCACTTTTGCGCTCCCCTTGGGATGCCTTTAACAGCTGCAGTGTGCCTGGAGCCCAGGGCTTCCTGGTTTTAAAAGTCCTAGGCCTAAGCCTAACAGTAACCCTAGGAAGGTAAATCAGCCGCGTATTAGGGTTCTTCCTAAGGGAAAAGCTGTGAAAGCAGCCATGTTGTGGCACTTTTGCACTCCCTTTGGGATGCCTTTGGCAGATGCAGTAAGCCTGGAACTCAGGGCTTCCTGGTTAAAAAACTCCAAGCCCTAGGCTGAAGCCTAACCCTAACCCTAGGCAGATAAAACAGCCTAGGTATAGAGATGGTGACAAGGAAAAAGCTGTGAAAGCTGCCATGTTGTTGCACTTTTGTACTCCCCTTGGGATGCCTTGAACAGCTGCAGTGTTCCTGGATCTAAGGGCTTCCTAGTTTTAAAAATCTTAGCCCTACGCCTAAGCCTAACAGTAACCCTGGGAAGGGAAATCAGCCTGGTGTTAAGCTTCTTGCCAAGGAAAAAGCCGTGAAAGCAACCATGTTGTGGCACTTTTGCACTCCCTTTTGGATGCCTTTCACAGCTCCAGTGTGCCTGGAACTCAGGGCTTCCTGATTTTAAAAATCCTAGCCCTAGGCCGAACCCCAACCCTAAGACGAGAAAGGCAAATCAGCCAGGAATTAGGCATGTCCCCAAGGAAAAAGCTGTGGAGGCAGGCATGTTGTGGTGCTTTTGCGCTCTTCTTGGCTAGTCCTTTGCAGCTGCTGTGTTCTTGGAACTCAGGGCTTTCTGGTTAATAGAACCCTTACCCCAGGCGTAACTCAAACCTTAACCCTAGGAAGGAAAATCAGCCTATGGTTCGGGATGGTCTCATGGAAATATCAGTGGTGGCAGCCAAGTTGCGTTACTTTTGCGCTCCCCTTGGGATGCCTTTCACAGCTGCAGAGTGCCTGGAGCCCAGGGCTTCCTGGTTTTAAAAGTCCTAGGCCTAAGCCTAACAGTAACCCTAGGAAGGTAAATCAGCCGCGTATTAGGGTTCTTCCTAAGGGAAAAGCTGTGAAAGCAGCCATGTTGTGGCACTTCTGCACTCCCTTTGGGATGCCTTTGGCAGATGCAGTAAGCCTGGAACTCAGGGCTTCCTGGTTAAAAAACTCCAAGCCCTAGGCTGAAGCCTAACCCTAACCCTAGGCAGATAAAACAGCCTAGGTATAGAGATGGTGACAAGGAAAAAGCTGTGAAAGCTGCCATGTTGTTGCACTTTTGTACTCCCCTTGGGATGCCTTGAACAGCTGCAGTGTGCCTGGATCTAAGGGCTTCCTAGTTTTAAAAATCCTAGCCCTAGGCCTAAGCCTAACAGTAACCCTGGGAAGGGAAATCAGCCTGGTGTTAAGCTTCCTGCCAAGGAAAAAGCCGTGAAAGCAACCATGTTGTGGCACTTTTGCACTCCCTTTTGGATGCCTTTCACAGCTCCAGTGTGCCTGGAACTCAGGGCTTCCTGATTTTAAAAATCCTAGCCCTAGGCCGAACCCCAACCCTAAGACGAGAAAGGCAAATCAGCCAGGAATTAGGCATGTCCCCAAGGAAAAAGCTGTGGAGGCAGGCATGTTGTGGTACTTTTACGCTCTTCTTGGGTAGTCCTTTGCAGCTGCTGTGTTCTTGGAACTCAGGGCTTTCTGGTTAATAGAACCCTTAGCCCAGGCGTAACTCAAACCTTAACCCTAGGAAGGAAAATCAGCCTATGGTTCGGGATGGTCTCATGGAAATATCAGTGGTGGCAGCCAAGTTGCGTTACTTTTGCGCTCCCCTTGGGATGCCTTTCACAGCTGCAGAGTGCCTGGAGCCCAGGGCTTCCTGGTTTTAAAAGTCCTAGGCCTAAGCCTAACAGTAACCCTAGGAAGGTAAATCTGCCGGATATTAGGGTTCTTCCTAAGGGAAAAGCCGTGAAAGCAGCCATGTTGTGGCACTTCTGCACTCCCTTTGGGATGCCTTTGGCAGATGCAGTAAGCCTGGAACTCAGGGCTTCCTGGTTAAAAAAATCCTAGCCCTAGGCCGAACCCCAACCCTAAGACGAGAAAGGCAAATCAGCCAGGAATTAGGCATGTCCCCAAGGAAAAAGCTGTGGAGGCAGGCATGTTGTGGTACTTTTGCGCTCTCCTTGGCTAGTCCTTCGCAGCTGCTGTGTTCTTGGAACTCAGGGCTTTCTGGTTAATAGAACCCTTACCCTAGGCGTAACTCAAACCTTAACCCTAGGAAGGAAAATCAGCCTATGGTTCGGGATGGTCTCATGGAAATATCAGTGGTGGCAGCCAAGTTGTGTCACTTTTGCGCTCCCCTTGGGATGCCTTTCGCAGCTGCAGTGTGCCTGGATCTAAGGGCTTCCTAGTTTTAAAAATCCTAGCCCTAGGCCTAAGCCTAACAGTAACCCTGGGAAGGGAAATCAGCCTGGTGTTAAGCTTCTTGCCAAGGAAAAAGCCGTGAAAGCAACCATGTTGTGGCACTTTTGCACTCCCTTTTGGATGCCTTTCACAGCTCCAGTGTGCCTGGAACTCAGGGCTTCCTGATTTTAAAAATCCTAGCCCTAGGCCGAACCCCAACCCTAAGACGAGAAAGGCAAATCAGCCAGGAATTAGGCATGTCCCCACGGAAAAAGCTGTGGAGGCACGCATGTTGTGGTACTTTTGCGCTCTTCTTGGGAAGTCCTTCACAGCTGCTGTGTTCTTGGAACTCAGGGCTTTCTGGTTAATAGAACCCTTACCCTAGGCGTAACTCAAACCTTAACCCTAGGAAGGAAAATCAGCCTATGGTTCGGGATGGTCCCATGAGAATAGCAGCAGAGGCAGCCAAGTTGTGTCACTTCTGCAGCCCTCTTGGGATGCCTTTAACAGCTGCATGTGCCTGGAGCCCAGGGCTTCCTGGTTTTAAAAGTCCTAGGCCTAAGCCTAACAGTAACCCTAGGAAGGTAAATCAGCCGGGCATTAGGGTTCTTCCTAAGGCAAAAGCCGTGAAAGCAGCCATGTTGTGGCACTTATGCACTCCCTTTGGGAAACTTTTGGCAGATGAAGTAAGCCTGGAACTCAGGGCTTCCTAGTTAAAAAAATCCTAGCCCTAGGCCGAACCCCAACCCTAAGACGAGAAAGGCAAATCAGCCAGGAATTAGGCATGTCCCCAAGGAAAAAGCTGTGGAGGCAGGCATGTTGTGGTACTTTTGCGCTCTCCTTGGCTAGTCCTTCGCAGCTGCTGTGTTCTTGGAACTCAGGGCTTTCTGGTCAATAGAACCCTTACCCTAGGCGTAACTCAAACCTTAACCCTCGGAAGGAAAATCAGCCTATGGTTCGGGATGGTCTCATGAGAATATCAGTGGTGGCAGCCAAGTTGTGTCACTTTTGCGCTCCCCTTGGGATGCCTTTCGCAGCTGCAGTGTGCCTGGAGCCCAGGGCTTCCTGGTTTTAAAAGTCCTAGGCCTAAGCCTAACTGTAACCCTAGGAAGGTAAATCAGCCGGGTATTAGGGTTCTTCCTAAGGGAAAAGCCGTGAAAGCAGCCATGTTGTGGCACTTTTGCACTCCCTTTGGGATGCCTTTGGCAGATGCAGTAAGCCTGGAACTCAGGGCTTCCTAGTTAAAAAAATCCTAGCCCTAGGCCGAACCCCAACCCTAAGACGAGAAAGGCAAATCAGCCAGGAATTAGGCATGTCCCCAAGGAAAAAGCTGTGGAGGCAGGCACGTTGTGGTACTTTTGCGCTCTTCTTGGCTAGTCCTTCGCAGCTGCTGTGTTCTTGGAACTCAGCTCTTTCTGGTTAATAGAACTCTTACCCTAGGCGAAACTCAAACCTTAACCCTAGGAAGGAAAATCAGCCTATGGTTCAGGATGGTCTCATGAGAATAGAAGCAGAGGCAACCAAGTTGTGTCACTTCTGCGGCCCTCTTGGGATGCCTTTAACAGCTGCATGTGCCTGGAGCCCAGGGCTTCCTGGTTTTAAAAGTCCTAGGCCTAAGCCTAACAGTAACCCTAGGAAGGTAAATCAGCCGCGTATTAGGGTTCTTCCTAAGGGAAAAGCCGTGAAAGCAGCCATGTTGTGGCACTTCTGCACTCCCTTTGGGATGCCTTTGGCAGATGCAGTAAGCCTGGAACTCAGGGCTTCCTAGTTAAAAAAATCCTAGCCCTAGGCCGAACCCCAACCCTAAGACGAGAAAGGCAAATCAGCCAGGAATTAGGCATGTCCCCAAGGAAAAAGCTGTGGAGGCAGGCATGTTGTGGTACTTTTGCGCTCTCCTTGGCTAGTCCTTCGCAGCTGCTGTGTTCTTGGAACTCAGGGCTTTCTGGTTAATAGAACCCTTACCCTAGGCGTAACTCAAACCTTAACCCTCGGAAGGAAAATCAGCCTATGGTTCGGGATGGTCCCATGGAAATATCAGTGGTGGCAGCCAAGTTGTGTCACTTTTGCGCTCCCCTTGGGATGCCTTTAACAGCTGCAGTGTGCCTGGAGGCCAGGGCTTCCTGGTTTTAAAAGTCCTAGGCCTAAGCCTAACAGTAACCCTATGAAGGTAAATCAGCCGCGTATTAGGGTTCTTCCTAAGGGAAAAGCCGTGAAAGCAACCATGTTGTGGCACTTTTGCACACCCTTTGGGATGCCTTTTGCAGATGAAGTAAGCCTGGAACTCAGGGCTTCCTAGTTAAAAAAATCCTAGCCCAAGGCCGAACCCCAACCCTAAGACGAGAAAGGCAAATCAGCCAGGAATTAGGCATATCCCCAAGGAAAAAGCTGTGGAGGCAGGCACGTTGTGGTACTTTTGCGCTCTCCTTGGGTAGTCCTTCGCAGCTGCTGTGTTCTTGGAACTCAGGTCTTTCTGGTTAATAGAACTCTTACCCTAGGCGAAACTCAAACCTTAACCCTAGGAAGGAAAATCAGCCTATGGTTCGGGATGGTCTCATGAGAATAGAAGCAGAGGCAGCCAAGTTGTGTCACTTCTGCGGCCCTCTTGGGATGCCTTTAACAGCTGCAGTGTGCCTGGAGCCCAGGGCTTCCTGGTTTTAAAAGTCCTAGGCCTAAGCCTAACAGTAACCCTAGGAAGGTAAATCAGCCGCGTATTAGGGTTCTTCCTAAGGGAAAAGCTGTGAAAGCAGCCATGTTGTGGCACTTTTGCACTCCCTTTGGGATGCCTTTGGCAGATGCAGTAAGCCTGGAACTCAGGGCTTCCTGGTTAAAAAACTCCAAGCCCTAGGCTGAAGCCTAACCCTAACCCTAGGCAGATAAAACAGCCTAGGTATAGAGATGGTGACAAGGAAAAAGCTGTGAAAGCTGCCATGTTGTTGCACTTTTGTACTCCCCTTGGGATGCCTTGAACAGCTGCAGTGTTCCTGGATCTAAGGGCTTCCTAGTTTTAAAAATCTTAGCCCTACGCCTAAGCCTAACAGTAACCCTGGGAAGGGAAATCAGCCTGGTGTTAAGCTTCTTGCCAAGGAAAAAGCCGTGAAAGCAACCATGTTGTGGCACTTCTGCACTCCCTTTGGGATGCCTTTGGCAGATGCAGTAAGCCTGGAACTCAGGGCTTCCTGGTTAAAAAAATCCTAGCCCTAGGCCGAACCCCAACCCTAAGACGAGAAAGGCAAATCAGCCAGGAATTAGGCATGTCCCCAAGGAAAAAGCTGTGGAGGCAGGCATGTTGTGGTACTTTTGCGCTCTCCTTGGCTAGTCCTTCGCAGCTGCTGTGTTCTTGGAACTCAGGGCTTTCTGGTTAATAGAACCCTTACCCTAGGCGTAACTCAAACCTTAACCCTAGGAAGGAAAATCAGCCTATGGTTCGGGATGGTCTCATGGAAATATCAGTGGTGGCAGTCAAGTTGTGTCACTTTTGCGCTCCCCTTGGGATGCCTTTCGCAGCTGCAGTGTGCCTGGAGCCCAGGGCTTCCTGATTTTAACAATCCTAGCCCTAGGCCGAACCCCAACCCTAAGACGAGAAAGGCAAACCAGCCAGGAATTAGGCATGTCCCCAAGGAAAAAGCTGTGGAGGCAGGCACGTTGTGGTACTTTTGCGCTCTCCTTGGGTAGTCCTTCGCAGCTGCTGTGTTCTTGGAACTCAGGTCTTTCTGGTTAATAGAACTCTTACCCTAGGCGTAACTCAAACCTTAACCCTAGGAAGGAAAATCAGCCTATGGTTCAGGATGGTCTCATGAGAATAGAAGCAGAGGCAGCCAAGTTGTGTCACTTCTGCGGCCCTCTTGGGATGCCTTTAACAGCTGCAGTGTGCCTGGAACCCAGGGCTTCCTGGTTTTAAAAGTCCTAGGCCTAAGCCTAACAGTAACCCTAGGAAGGTAAATCAGCCGCGTATTAGGGTTCTTCCTAAGGGAAAAGCCGTGAAAGCAGCCATGTTGTGGCACTTCTGCACTCCCTTTGGGATGCCTTTGGCAGATGCAGTAAGCCTGGAACTCAGGGCTTCCTAGTTAAAAAAATCCTAGCCCTAGGCCGAACCCCAACCCTAAGACGAGAAAGGCAAACCAGCCAGGAATTAGGCATGTCCCCAAGGAAAAAGCTGTGGAGGAAGGCATGTTGTGGTACTTTTGCGCTCTCCTTGGCTAGTCCATTCGCAGCTGCTGTGTTCTTGGAACTCAGGGCTTTCTGGTTAATAGAACCCTTACCCTAGGCGTAACTCAAACCTTAACCCTAGGAAGGAAAATCAGCCTATGGTTCGGGATGGTCTCATGGAAATATCAGTGGTGGCAGCCAAGTTGCGTTACTTTTGCGCTCCCCTTGGGATGCCTTTCGCAGCTGCCGAGTGCCTGGAGCCCAGGGCTTCCTGGTTTTAAAAGTCCTAGGCCTAAGCCTAACAGTAACCCTAGGAAGGTAAATCTGCCGGATATTAGGGTTCTTCCTAAGGGAAAAGCCGTGAAAGCAGCCATGTTGTGGCACTTCTGCACTCCCTTTGGGATGCCTTTGGCAGATGCAGTAAGCCTGGAACTCAGGGCTTCCTGGTTAAAAAAATCCTAGCCCTAGGCCGAACCCCAACCCTAAGACGAGAAAGGCAAATCAGCCAGGAATTAGGCATGTCCCCAAGGAAAAAGCTGTGGAGGCAGGCATGTTGTGGTACTTTTGCGCTCTCCTTGGCTAGTCCTTCGCAGCTGCTGTGTTCTTGGAACTCAGGGCTTTCTGGTTAATAGAACCCTTACCCTAGGCGTAACTCAAACCTTAACCCTAGGAAGGAAAATCAGCCTATTGTTCGGGATGGTCTCATGGAAATATCAGTGGTGGCAGTCAAGTTGTGTCACTTTTGCGCTCCCCTTGGGATGCCTTTCGCAGCTGCAGTGTGCCTGGAGCCCAGGGCTTCCTGATTTTAACAATCCTAGCCCTAGGCCGAACCCCAACCCTAAGACGAGAAAGGCAAACCAGCCAGGAATTAGGCATGTCCCCAAGGAAAAAGCTGTGGAGGCAGGCACGTTGTGGTACTTTTGCGCTCTCCTTGGGTAGTCCTTCGCAGCTGCTGTGTTCTTGGAACTCAGGTCTTTCTGGTTAATAGAACTCTTACCCTAGGCGTAACTCAAACCTTAACCCTAGGAAGGAAAATCAGCCTATGGTTCAGGATGGTCTCATGAGAATAGAAGCAGAGGCAGCCAAGTTGTGTCACTTCTGCGGCCCTCTTGGGATGCCTTTAACAGCTGCAGTGTGCCTGGAGCCCAGGGCTTCCTGGTTTTAAAAGTCCTAGGCCTAAGCCTAACAGTAACCCTAGGAAGGTAAATCAGCCGCGTATTAGGGTTCTTCCTAAGGGAAAAGCTGTGAAAGCAGCCATGTTGTGGCACTTTTGCACTCCCTTTGGGATGCCTTTGGCAGATGCAGTAAGCCTGGAACTCAGGGCTTCCTGGTTAAAAAACTCCAAGCCCTAGGCTGAAGCCTAACCCTAACCCTAGGCAGATAAAACAGCCTAGGTATAGAGATGGTGAGAAGGAAAAAGCTGTGAAAGCTGCCATGTTGTTGCACTTTTGTACTCCCCTTGGGATGCCTTGAACAGCTGCAGTGTGCCTGGATCTAAGGGCTTCCTAGTTTTAAAAATCCTAGCCCTAGGCCTAAGCCTAACAGTAACCCTGGGAAGGGAAATCAGCCTGGTGTTAAGCTTCCTGCCAAGGAAAAAGCCGTGAAAGCAACCATGTTGTGGCACTTTTGCACTCCCTTTTGGATGCCTTTCACAGCTCCAGTGTGCCTGGAACTCAGGGCTTCCTGATTTTAAAAATCCTAGCCCTAGGCCGAACCCCAACCCTAAGACGAGAAAGGCAAATCAGCCAGGAATTAGGCATGTCCCCAAGGAAAAAGCTGTGGAGGCAGGCATGTTGTGGTACTTTTACGCTCTTCTTGGGTAGTCCTTTGCAGCTGCTGTGTTCTTGGAACTCAGGGCTTTCTGGTTAATAGAACCCTTAGCCCAGGCGTAACTCAAACCTTAACCCTAGGAAGGAAAATCAGCCTATGGTTCGGGATGGTCTCATGGAAATATCAGTGGTGGCAGCCAAGTTGCGTTACTTTTGCGCTCCCCTTGGGATGCCTTTCACAGCTGCAGAGTGCCTGGAGCCCAGGGCTTCCTGGTTTTAAAAGTCCTAGGTCTAAGCCTAACAGTAACCCTAGGAAGGTAAATCTGCCGGATATTAGGGTTCTTCCTAAGGGAAAAGCCGTGAAAGCAGCCATGTTGTGGCACTTCTGCACTCCCTTTGGGATGCCTTTGGCAGATGCAGGAAGCCTGGAACTCAGGGCTTCCTGGTTAAAAAAATCCTAGCCCTAGGCCGAACCCCAACCCTAAGACGAGAAAGGCAAATCAGCCAGGAATTAGGCATGTCCCCAAGGAAAAAGCTGTGGAGGCAGGCATGTTGTGGTACTTTTGCGCTCTCCTTGGCTAGTCCTTCGCAGCTGCTGTGTTCTTGGAACTCAGGGCTTTCTGGTTAATAGAACCCTTACCCTAGGCGTAACTCAAACCTTAACCCTAGGAAGGAAAATCAGCCTATGGTTCGGGATGGTCTCATGGAAATATCAGTGGTGGCAGCCAAGTTGTGTCACTTTTGCGCTCCCCTTGGGATGCCTTTCGCAGCTGCAGTGTGCCTGGATCTAAGGGCTTCCTAGTTTTAAAAATCCTAGCCCTAGGCCTAAGCCTAACAGTAACCCTGGGAAGGGAAATCAGCCTGGTGTTAAGCTTCTTGCCAAGGAAAAAGCCGTGAAAGCAACCATGTTGTGGCACTTTTGCACTCCCTTTTGGATGCCTTTCACAGCTCCAGTGTGCCTGGAACTCAGGGCTTCCTGATTTTAAAAATCCTAGCCCTAGGCCGAACCCCAACCCTAAGACGAGAAAGGCAAATCAGCCAGGAATTAGGCATGTCCCCACGGAAAAAGCTGTGGAGGCACGCATGTTGTGGTACTTTTGCGCTCTTCTTGGGAAGTCCTTCACAGCTGCTGTGTTCTTGGAACTCAGGGCTTTCTGGTTAATAGAACCCTTACCCTAGGCGTAACTCAAACCTTAACCCTAGGAAGGAAAATCAGCCTATGGTTCGGGATGGTCCCATGAGAATAGCAGCAGAGGCAGCCAAGTTGTGTCACTTCTGCAGCCCTCTTGGGATGCCTTTAACAGCTGCATGTGCCTGGAGCCCAGGGCTTCCTGGTTTTAAAAGTCCTAGGCCTAAGCCTAACAGTAACCCTAGGAAGGTAAATCAGCCGGGCATTAGGGTTCTTCCTAAGGCAAAAGCCGTGAAAGCAGCCATGTTGTGGCACTTATGCACTCCCTTTGGGAAACTTTTGGCAGATGAAGTAAGCCTGGAACTCAGGGCTTCCTAGTTAAAAAAATCCTAGCCCTAGGCCGAACCCCAACCCTAAGACGAGAAAGGCAAATCAGCCAGGAATTAGGCATGTCCCCAAGGAAAAAGCTGTGGAGGCAGGCATGTTGTGGTACTTTTGCGCTCTCCTTGGCTAGTCCTTCGCAGCTGCTGTGTTCTTGGAACTCAGGGCTTTCTGGTCAATAGAACCCTTACCCTAGGCGTAACTCAAACCTTAACCCTCGGAAGGAAAATCAGCCTATGGTTCGGGATGGTCTCATGAGAATATCAGTGGTGGCAGCCAAGTTGTGTCACTTTTGCGCTCCCCTTGGGATGCCTTTCGCAGCTGCAGTGTGCCTGGAGCCCAGGGCTTCCTGGTTTTAAAAGTCCTAGGCCTAAGCCTAACTGTAACCCTAGGAAGGTAAATCAGCCGGGTATTAGGGTTCTTCCTAAGGGAAAAGCCGTGAAAGCAGCCATGTTGTGGCACTTTTGCACTCCCTTTGGGATGCCTTTGGCAGATGCAGTAAGCCTGGAACTCAGGGCTTCCTAGTTAAAAAAATCCTAGCCCTAGGCCGAACCCCAACCCTAAGACGAGAAAGGCAAATCAGCCAGGAATTAGGCATGTCCCCAAGGAAAAAGCTGTGGAGGCAGGCACGTTGTGGTACTTTTGCGCTCTTCTTGGCTAGTCCTTCGCAGCTGCTGTGTTCTTGGAACTCAGCTCTTTCTGGTTAATAGAACTCTTACCCTAGGCGAAACTCAAACCTTAACCCTAGGAAGGAAAATCAGCCTATGGTTCAGGATGGTCTCATGAGAATAGAAGCAGAGGCAACCAAGTTGTGTCACTTCTGCGGCCCTCTTGGGATGCCTTTAACAGCTGCAGTGTGCCTGGAGGCCAGGGCTTCCTGGTTTTAAAAGTCCTAGGCCTAAGCCTAACAGTAACCCTATGAAGGTAAATCAGCCGCGTATTAGGGTTCTTCCTAAGGGAAAAGCCGTGAAAGCAACCATGTTGTGGCACTTTTGCACACCCTTTGGGATGCCTTTTGCAGATGAAGTAAGCCTGGAACTCAGGGCTTCCTAGTTAAAAAAATCCTAGCCCAAGGCCGAACCCCAACCCTAAGACGAGAAAGGCAAATCAGCCAGGAATTAGGCATGTCCCCAAGGAAAAAGCTGTGGAGGCAGGCACGTTGTGGTACTTTTGCGCTCTCCTTGGGTAGTCCTTCGCAGCTGCTGTGTTCTTGGAACTCAGGTCTTTCTGGTTAATAGAACTCTTACCCTAGGCGAAACTCAAACCTTAACCCTAGGAAGGAAAATCAGCCTATGGTTCCGGATGGTCTCATGAGAATAGAAGCAGAGGCAGCCAAGTTGTGTCACTTCTGCGGCCCTCTTGGGATGCCTTTAACAGCTGCAGTGTGCCTGGAGCCCAGGGCTTCCTGGTTTTAAAAGTCCTAGGCCTAAGCCTAACAGTAACCCTAGGAAGGTAAATCAGCCGCGTATTAGGGTTCTTCCTAAGGGAAAAGCTGTGAAAGCAGCCATGTTGTGGCACTTTTGCACTCCCTTTGGGATGCCTTTGGCAGATGCAGTAAGCCTGGAACTCAGGGCTTCCTGGTTAAAAAACTCCAAGCCCTAGGCTGAAGCCTAACCCTAACCCTAGGCAGATAAAACAGCCTAGGTATAGAGATGGTGACAAGGAAAAAGCTGTGAAAGCTGCCATGTTGTTGCACTTTTGTACTCCCCTTGGGATGCCTTGAACAGCTGCAGTGTTCCTGGATCTAAGGGCTTCCTAGTTTTAAAAATCTTAGCCCTACGCCTAAGCCTAACAGTAACCCTGGGAAGGGAAATCAGCCTGGTGTTAAGCTTCTTGCCAAGGAAAAAGCCGTGAAAGCAACCATGTTGTGGCACTTTTGCACTCCCTTTTGGATGCCTTTCACAGCTCCAGTGTGCCTGGAACTCAGGGCTTTCTGATTTTAAAAATCCTAGCCCTAGGCCGAACCCCAACCCTAAGACGAGAAAGGCAAATCAGCCAGGAATTAGGCATGTCCCCAAGGAAAAAGCTGTGGAGGCAGGCATGTTGTGGTACTTTTACGCTCTTCTTGGGTAGTCCTTTGCAGCTGCTGTGTTCTTGGAACTCAGGGCTTTCTGGTTAATAGAACCCTTACCCCAGGCGTAACTCAAACCTTAACCCTAGGAAGGAAAATCAGCCTATGGTTCGGGATGGTCTCATGGAAATATCAGTGGTGGCAGCCAAGTTGCGTTACTTTTGCGCTCCCCTTGGGATGCCTTTCACAGCTGCAGAGTGCCTGGAGCCCAGGGCTTCCTGGTTTTAAAAGTCCTAGGCCTAAGCCTAACAGTAACCCTAGGAAGGTAAATCTGCCGGATATTAGGGTTCTTCCTAAGGGAAAAGCCGTGAAAGCAGCCATGTTGTGGCACTTCTGCACTCCCTTTGGGATGCCTTTGGCAGATGCAGTAAGCCTGGAACTCAGGGCTTCCTGGTTAAAAAAATCCTAGCCCTAGGCCGAACCCCAACCCTAAGACGAGAAAGGCAAATCAGCCAGGAATTAGGCATGTCCCCAAGGAAAAAGCTGTGGAGGCAGGCATGTTGTGGTACTTTTGCGCTCTCCTTGGCTAGTCCTTCGCAGCTGCTGTGTTCTTGGAACTCAGGGCTTTCTGGTTAATAGAACCCTTACCCTAGGCGTAACTCAAACCTTAACCCTAGGAAGGAAAATCAGCCTATGGTTCGGGATGGTCTCATGGAAATATCAGTGGTGGCAGTCAAGTTGTGTCACTTTTGCGCTCCCCTTGGGATGCCTTTCGCAGCTGCAGTGTGCCTGGAGCCCAGGGCTTCCTGATTTTAACAATCCTAGCCCTAGGCCGAACCCCAACCCTAAGACGAGAAAGGCAAACCAGCCAGGAATTAGGCATGTCCCCAAGGAAAAAGCTGTGGAGGCAGGCACGTTGTGGTACTTTTGCGCTCTCCTTGGGTAGTCCTTCGCAGCTGCTGTGTTCTTGGAACTCGGGTCTTTCTGGTTAATAGAACTCTTACCCTAGGCGTAACTCAAACCTTAACCCTAGGAAGGAAAATCAGCCTATGGTTCAGGATGGTCTCAGGAGAATAGAAGCAGAGGCAGCCAAGTTGTGTCACTTCTGCGGCCCTCTTGGGATGCCTTTAACAGCTGCAGTGTGCCTGGAGCCCAGGGCTTCCTGGTTTTAAAAGTCCTAGGCCTAAGCCTAACAGTAACCCTAGGAAGGTAAATCAGCCGCGTATTAGGGTTCTTCCTAAGGGAAAAGCAGTGAAAGCAGCCATGTTGTGGCACTTTTGCACTCCCTTTGGGATGCCTTTGGCAGATGCAGTAAGCCTGGAACTCAGGGCTTCCTGGTTAAAAAACTCCAAGCCCTAGGCTGAAGCCTAACCCTAACCCTAGGCAGATAAAACAGCCTAGGTATAGAGATGGTGACAAGGAAAAAGCTGTGAAAGCTGCCATGTTGTTGCACTTTTGTACTCCCCTTGGGATGCCTTGAACAGCTGCAGTGTGCCTGGATCTAAGGGCTTCCTAGTTTTAAAAATCCTAGCCCTAGGCCTAAGCCTAACAGTAACCCTGGGAAGGGAAATCAGCCTGGTGTTAAGCTTCCTGCCAAGGAAAAAGCCGTGAAAGCAACCATGTTGTGGCACTTTTGCACTCCCTTTTGGATGCCTTTCACAGCTCCAGTGTGCCTGGAACTCAGGGCTTCCTGATTTTAAAAATCCTAGCCCTAGGCCGAACCCCAACCCTAAGACGAGAAAGGCAAATCAGCCAGGAATTAGGCATGTCCCCAAGGAAAAAGCTGTGGAGGCAGGCATGTTGTGGTACTTTTACGCTCTTCTTGGGTAGTCCTTTGCAGCTGCTGTGTTCTTGGAACTCAGGGCTTTCTGGTTAATAGAACCCTTACCCCAGGCGTAACTCAAACCTTAACCCTAGGAAGGAAAATCAGCCTATGGTTCGGGATGGTCTCATGGAAATATCAGTGGTGGCAGCCAAGTTGCGTTACTTTTGCGCTCCCCTTGGGATGCCTTTCACAGCTGCAGAGTGCCTGGAGCCCAGGGCTTCCTGGTTTTAAAAGTCCTAGGCCTAAGCCTAACAGTAACCCTAGGAAGGTAAATCTGCCGGATATTAGGGTTCTTCCTAAGGGAAAAGCCGTGAAAGCAGCCATGTTGTGGCACTTCTGCACTCCCTTTGGGATGCCTTTGGCAGATGCAGTAAGCCTGGAACTCAGGGCTTCCTGGTTAAAAAAATCCTAGCCCTAGGCCGAACCCCAACCCTAAGACGAGAAAGGCAAATCAGCCAGGAATTAGGCATGTCCCCAAGGAAAAAGCTGTGGAGGCAGGCATGTTGTGGTACTTTTGCGCTCTCCTTGGCTAGTCCTTCGCAGCTGCTGTGTTCTTGGAACTCAGGGCTTTCTGGTTAATAGAACCCTTACCCTAGGCGTAACTCAAACCTTAACCCTAGGAAGGAAAATCAGCCTATGGTTCGGGATGGTCTCATGGAAATATCAGTGGTGGCAGCCAAGTTGTGTCACTTTTGCGCTCCCCTTGGGATGCCTTTCGCAGCTGCAGTGTGCCTGGATCTAAGGGCTTCCTAGTTTTAAAAATCCTAGCCCTAGGCCTAAGCCTAACAGTAACCCTGGGAAGGGAAATCAGCCTGGTGTTAAGCTTCTTGCCAAGGAAAAAGCCGTGAAAGCAACCATGTTGTGGCACTTTTGCACTCCCTTTTGGATGCCTTTCACAGCTCCAGTGTGCCTGGAACTCAGGGCTTCCTGATTTTAAAAATCCTAGCCCTAGGCCGAACCCCAACCCTAAGACGAGAAAGGCAAATCAGCCAGGAATTAGGCATGTCCCCACGGAAAAAGCTGTGGAGGCACGCATGTTGTGGTACTTTTGCGCTCTTCTTGGGAAGTCCTTCACAGCTGCTGTGTTCTTGGAACTCAGGGCTTTCTGGTTAATAGAACCCTTACCCTAGGCGTAACTCAAACCTTAACCCTAGGAAGGAAAATCAGCCTATGGTTCGGGATGGTCCCATGAGAATCGCAGCAGAGGCAGCCAAGTTGTGTCACTTCTGCAGCCCTCTTGGGATGCCTTTAACAGCTGCATGTGCCTGGAGCCCAGGGCTTCCTGGTTTTAAAAGTCCTAGGCCTAAGCCTAACAGTAACCCTAGGAAGGTAAATCAGCCGGGCATTAGGGTTCTTCCTAAGGCAAAAGCCGTGAAAGCAGCCATGTTGTGGCACTTCTGCACTCCCTTTGGGAAACTTTTGGCAGATGAAGTAAGCCTGGAACTCAGGGCTTCCTAGTTAAAAAAATCCTAGCCCTAGGCCGAACCCCAACCCTAAGACGAGAAAGGCAAATCAGCCAGGAATTAGGCATGTCCCCAAGGAAAAAGCTGTGGAGGCAGGCATGTTGTGGTACTTTTGCGCTCTTCTTGGGAAGTCCTTCGCAGCTGCTGTGTTCTTGGAACTCAGGGCTTTCTGGTTAATAGAACCCTTACCCTAGGCGTAACTCAAACCTTAACCCTCGGAAGGAAAATCAGCCTATGGTTCGGGATGGTCTCATGAGAATATCAGTGGTGGCAGCCAAGTTGTGTCACTTTTGCGCTCCCCTTGGGATGCCTTTCGCAGCTGCAGTGTGCCTGGAGCCCAGGGCTTCCTGGTTTTAAAAGTCCTAGGCCTAAGCCTAACTGTAATCCTAGGAAGGTAAATCAGCCGCGTATTAGGGTTCTTCCTAAGGGAAAAGCCGTGAAAGCAGCCATGTTGTGGCACTTTTGCACTCCCTTTGGGATGCCTTTGGCAGATGCAGTAAGCCTGGAACTCAGGGCTTCCTAGTTAAAAAAATCCTAGCCCTAGGCCGAACCCCAACCCTAAGACGAGAAAGGCAAATCAGCCAGGAATTAGGCATGTCCCCAAGGAAAAAGCTGTGGAGGCAGGCATGTTGTGGTACTTTTACGCTCTTCTTGGGTAGTCCTTTGCAGCTGCTGTGTTCTTGGAACTCAGGGCTTTCTGGTTAATAGAACCCTTACCCCAGGCGTAACTCAAACCTTAACCCTAGGAAGGAAAATAGGCCTATGGTTCGGGATGGTCTCATGGAAATATCAGTGGTGACAGCCAAGTTGCGTTACTTTTGCGCTCCCCTTGGGATGCCTTTCACAGCTGCAGAGTGCCTGGAGCCCAGGGCTTCCTGGTTTTAAAAGTCCTAGGCCTAAGCCTAACAGTAACCCTAGGAAGGTAAATCTGCCGGATATTAGGGTTCTTCCTAAGGGAAAAGCCGTGAAAGCAGCCATGTTGTGGCACTTCTGCACTCCCTTTGGGATGCCTTTGGCAGATGCAGTAAGCCTGGAACTCAGGGCTTCCTGGTTAAAAAAATCCTAGCCCTAGGCCGAACCCCAACCCTAAGACGAGAAAGGCAAATCAGCCAGGAATTAGGCATGTCCCCAAGGAAAAAGCTGTGGAGGCAGGCACGTTGTGGTACTTTTGCGCTCTCCTTGGCTAGTCCTTCGCAGCTGCTGTGTTCTTGGAACTCAGGGCTTTCTGGTTAATAGAACCCTTACCCTAGGCGTAACTCAAACCTTAAGCCTAGGAAGGAAAATCAGCCTATGGTTCGGGATGGTCTCATGGAAATATCAGTGGTGGCAGCCAAGTTGTGTCACTTTTGCGCTCCCCTTGGGATGCCTTTCGCAGCTGCAGTGTGCCTGGAGCCCAGGGCTTCCTGGTTTTAAAAGTCCAAGGCCTAAGCCTAACAGTAACCCTAGGAAGGTAAATCAGCCGCGTATTAGGGTTCTTCCTAAGGGAAAAGCCGTGAAAGCAGCCATGTTGTGGCACTTTTGCACTCCCTTTGGGATGCCTTTGGCAGATGCAGTAAGCCTGGAACTCAGGGCTTCCTGGTTAAAAAACTCCAAGCCCTAGGCTGAAGCCTAACCCTAACCCTAGGCAGATAAAACAGCCTAGGTATAGAGATGGTGACAAGGAAAAAGCTGTGAAAGCTGCCATGTTGTTGCACTTTTGTACTCCCCTTGGGATGCCTTGAACAGCTGCAGTGTGCCTGGATCTAAGGGCTTCCTAGTTTTAAAAATCCTAGCCCTAGGCCTAAGCCTAACAGTAACCCTGGGAAGGGAAATCAGCCGGGTATTAAGCTTCTTGCCAAGGAAAAAGCCGTGAAAGCAACCATGTTGTGGCACTTTTGCACTCCCTTTTGGATGCCTTTCACAGCTCCAGTGTGCCTGGAACTCAGGGCTTCCTGATTTTAACAATCCTAGCCCTAGGCCGAACCCCAACCCTAAGACGAGAAAGGCAAACCAGCCAGGAATTAGGCATGTCCCCAAGGAAAAAGCTGTGGAGGCAGGCACGTTGTGGTACTTTTGCGCTCTCCTTGGGTAGTCCTTCGCAGCTGCTGTGTTCTTGCAACTCAGGTCTTTCTGGTTAATAGAACTGTTACCCTAGGCGAAACTCAAACCTTAACCCTAGGAAGGAAAATCAGCCTATGGTTCAGGATGGTCTCATTAGAATAGAAGCAGAGGCAGCCAAGTTGTGTCACTTCTGCGGCCCTCTTGGGATGCCTTTAACAGCTGCAGTGTGCCTGGAGCCCAGGGCTTCCTGGTTTTAAAAGTCCTAGGCCTAAGCCTAACAGTAACCCTAGGAAGGTAAATCAGCCGCGTATTAGGGTTCTTCCTAAGGGAAAAGCCGTGAAAGCAGCCATGTTGTGGCACTTTTGCACACCCTTTGGGATGCCTTTTGCAGATGAAGTAAGCCTGGAACTCAGGGCTTCCTAGTTAAAAATATCCTAGCCCTAGGCCGAACCCCAACCCTAAGACGAGAAAGGCAAATCAGCCAGGAATTAGGCATGTCCCCAAGGAAAAAGCTGTGGAGGCAGGCACGTTGTGGTACTTTTGCGCTCTCCTTGGGTAGTCCTTCGCAGCTGCAGTGTGCCTGGAGCCCAGGGCTTCCTGGTTTTAAAAGTCCTAGGCCTATGCCTAACAGTAACCCTAGGAAGGTAAATCAGCCGCGTATTAGGGTTCTTCCTAAGGGAAAAGCTGTGAAAGCAGCCATGTTGTGGCACTTTTGCACTCCCTTTGGGATGCCTTTGGCAGATGCAGTAAGCCTGGAACTCAGGGCTTCCTAGTTAAATAACTCCAAGCCCTAGGCTGAAGCCTAACCCTAACCCTAGGCAGATAAAACAGCCTAGGTATAGAGATGGTGACAAGGAAAAAGCTGTGAAAGCTGCCATGTTGTTGCAATTTGTACTCCCCTTGGGATGCCTTGAACAGCTGCAGTGTGCCTGGATCTAAGGGCTTCCTAGTTTTAAAAATCCTAGCCCTAGGCCTAAGCCTAACAGTAACCCTGGGAAGGGAAATCAGCCTGGTGTTAAGCTTCTTGCCAAGGAAAAAGCCGTGAAAGCAACCATGTTGTGGCACTTTTGCACTCCCTTTTGGATGCTTTCACAGCTCCAGTGTGCCTGGAACTCAGGGCTTCCTGATTTTAAAAATCCTAGCCCTAGGCCGAACCCCAACCCTAAGACGAGAAAGGCAAACCAGCCAGGAATTAGGCATGTCCCCAAGGAAAAAGCTGTGGAGGCAGGCACGTTGTGGTACTTTTGCGCTCTCCTTGGGTAGTCCTTCGCAGCTGCTGTGTTCTTGGAACTCAGGGCTTTCTGGTTAATAGAACTCTTACCCTAGGCGAAACTCAAACCTTAACCCTAGGAAGGAAAATCAGCCTATGGTTCAGGATGGTCTCATGAGAATAGAAGCAGAGGCAGCCAAGTTGTGTCACTTCTGCGGCCCTCTTGGGATGCCTTTAACAGCTGCAGTGTGCCTGGAGCCCAGGGCTTCCTGGTTTTAAAAGTCCTAGGCCTAAGCCTAACAGTAACCCTAGGAAGGTAAATCAGCCGCCTATTAGGGTTCTTCCTAAGGGAAACGCTGTGAAAGCAGCCATGTTGTGGCACTTTTGCACTCCCTTTGGGATGCCTTTGGCAGATGCAGTAAGCCTGGAACTCAGGGCTTCCTGGTTAAAAAACTCCAAGCCCTAGGCTGAAGCCTAACCCTAACCCTAGGCAGTTAACCGCCTAGGTATAGAGATGGTGACAAGGAAAAAGCTGTGAAAGCTGCCATGTTGTTGCACTTTTGTACTCCCCTTGGGATGCCTTGAACAGCTGCAGTGTGCCTGGATCTAAGGGCTTCCTAGTTTTAAAAATCCTAGCCCTAGGCCTAAGCCTAACAGTAACCCTGGGAAGGGAAATCAGCCTGGTGTTAAGCTTCTTGCCAAGGAAAAAGCCGTGAAAGCAACCATGTTGTGGCACTTTTGCACTCCCTTTTGGATGCCTTTCACAGCTCCAGTGTGCCTGGAACTCAGGGCTTCCTGATTTTAAAAATCCTAGCCCTAGGCCGAACCCCAACCCTAAGACGAGAAAGGCAAATCAGCCAGGAATTAGGCATGTCCCCAAGGAAAAAGCTGTGGAGGCACGCATGTTGTGGTACTTTTGCGCTCTTCTTGGGAAGTCCTTCACAGCTGCTGTGTTCTTGGAACTCAGGGCTTTCTGGTTAATAGAACCCTTACCCTAGGCGTAACTCATACCTTAACCCTAGGAAGGAAAATCAGCCTATGGTTCGGGATGGTCCCATGAGAATAGCAGCAGAGGCAGCCAAGTTGTGTCACTTCTGCAGCCCTCTTGGGATGCCTTTAACAGCTGCATGTGCCTGGAGCCCAGGGCTTACTGGTTTTAAAAGTCCTAGGCCTAAGCCTAACAGTAACCCTAGGAAGGTAAATCAGCCGGGCATTAGGGTTCTTCCTAAGGGAAAAGCCGTGAAAGCAGCCATGTTGTGGCACTTTTGCACTCCCTTTGGGATGCCTTTGGCAGATGAAGTAAGCCTGGAACTCAGGGCTTCCTAGTTAAAAAAATCCTAGCCCTAGGCCGAACCCCAACCCTAAGACGAGAAAGGCAAATCAGCCAGGAATTAGGCATGTCCCCAAGGAAAAAGCTGTGAAGGCAGGCATGTTGTGGTACTTTTGCGCTCTCCTTGGGTAGTCCTTCGCAGCTGCTGTGTTCTTGGAACTCAGGTCTTTCTGGTTAATAGAACTCTTACCCTAGGCGAAACTCAAACCTTAACCCTAGGAAGGAAAATCAGCCTATGGTTCGGGATGGTCTCATGAGAATATCAGTGGTGGCAGCCAAGTTGTGTGACTTTTGCGCTCCCCTTGGGATGCCTTTCGCAGCTGCAGTGTGCCTGGAGCCCAGGGCTTCCTGGTTTTAAAAGTCCTAGGCCTAAGCCTAACAGTAACCCTAGGAAGGTAAATCAGCCGCGTATTAGGGTTCTTCCTAAGGGAAAAGCCGTGAAAGCAGCCATGTTGTGGCACTTTTGCACACCCTTTGGGATGCCTTTTGCAGATGCAGTAAGCCTGGAACTCAGGGCTTCCTAGTTAAAAATATCCTAGCCCTAGGCCGAACCCCAACCCTAAGACGAGAAAGGCAAATCAGCCAGGAATTAGGCATGTCCCCAAGGAAAAAGCTGTGGAGGCAGGCACGTTGTGGTACTTTTGCGCTCTCCTTGGGTAGTCCTTCGCAGCTGCTGTGTTCTTGGAACTCAGGTCTTTCTGGTTAATAGAACTCTTACCCTAGGCGAAACTCAAACCTTAACCCTAGGAAGGAAAATCAGCCTATGGTTCGGGATGGTCTCATGAGAATAGAAGCAGAGGCAGCCAAGTTGTGTCACTTCTGCGGCCCTCTTGGGATGCCTTTAACAGCTGCAGTGTGCCTGGAGCCCAGGGCTTCCTGGTTTTAAAAGTCCTAGGCCTAAGCCTAACAGTAACCCTAGGAAGGTAAATCAGCCGCGTATTAGGGTTCTTCCTAAGGGAAAAGCTGTGAAAGCAGCCATGTTGTGGCACTTTTGCACTCCCTTTGGGATGCCTTTGGCAGATGCAGAAAGCCTGGAACTCAGGGCTTCCTGGTTAAAAAACTCCAAGCCCTAGGCTGAAGCCTAACCCTAACCCTAGGCAGATAAAACAGCCTAGGTATAGAGATGGTGACAAGGAAAAAGCTGTGAAAGCTGCCATGTTGTTGCACTTTTGTACTCCCCTTGGGATGCCTTGAACAGCTGCAGTGTTCCTGGATCTAAGGGCTTCCTAGTTTTAAAAATCTTAGCCCTAGGCCTAAGCCTAACAGTAACCCTGGGAAGGGAAATCAGCCTGGTGTTAAGCTTCTTGCCAAGGAAAAAGCCGTGAAAGCAACCATGTTGTGGCACTTTTGCACTCCCTTTTGGATGCCTTTCACAGCTCCAGTGTGCCTGGAACTCAGGGCTTCCTGATTTTAACAATCCTAGCCCTAGGCCGAACCCCAACCCTAAGACGAGAAAGGCAAATCAGCCAGGAATTAGGCATGTCCCCAAGGAAAAAGCTGTGGAGGCAGGCATGTTGTGGTACTTTTACGCTCTTCTTGGGTAGTCCTTTGCAGCTGCTGTGTTCTTGGAACTCAGGGCTTTCTGGTTAATAGAACCCTTACCCCAGGCGTAACTCAAACCTTAACCCTAGGAAGGAAAATCAGCCTATGATTCGGGATGGTCTCATGGAAATATCAGTGGTGGCAGCCAAGTTGCGTTACTTTTGCGCTCCCCTTGGGATGCCTTTCACAGCTGCAGAGTGCCTGGAGCCCAGGGCTTCCTGGTTTTAAAAGTCCTAGGCCTATGCCTAACAGTAACCCTAGGAAGGTAAATCAGCCGCGTATTAGGGTTCTTCCTAAGGGAAAAGCTGTGAAAGCAGCCATGTTGTGGCACTTTTGCACTCCCTTTGGGATGCCTTTGGCAGATGCAGTAAGCCTGGAACTCAGGGCTTCCTAGTTAAATAACTCCAAGCACTAGGCTGAAGCCTAACCCTAACCCTAGGCAGATAAAACAGCCTAGGTATAGAGATGGTGACAAGGAAAAAGCTGTGAAAGCTGCCATGTTGTTGCACTTTTGTACTCCCCTTGGGATGCCTTGAACAGCTGCAGTGTGCCTGGATCTAAGGGCTTCCTAGTTTTAAAAATCCTAGCCCTAGGCCTAAGCCTAACAGTAACCCGGGGAAGGGAAATCAGCCTGGTGTTAAGCTTCTTGCCAAGGAAAAAGCCGTGAAAGCAACCATGTTGTGGCACTTTTGCACTCCCTTTTGGATGCCTTTCACAGCTCCAGTGTGCCTGGAACTCAGGGCTTCCTGATTTTAAAAATCCTAGCCCTAGGCCGAACCCCAACCCTAAGACGAGAAAGGCAAACCAGCCAGGAATTAGGCATGTCCCCAAGGAAAAAGCTGTGGAGGCAGGCACGTTGTGGTACTTTTACGCTCTCCTTGGGTAGTCTTTCGCAGCTGCTGTGTTCTTGGAACTCAGGGCTTTCTGGTTAATAGAACTCTTACCCTAGGCGAAACTCAAACCTTAACCCTAGGAAGGAAAATCAGCCTATGGTTCGGGATGGTCTCATGAGAATAGAAGCAGAGGCAGCCAAGTTGTGTCACTTCTGCGGCCCTCTTGGGATGCCTTTAACAGCTGCAGTGTGCCTGGAGCCCAGGGCTTCCTGGTTTTAAAAGTCCTAGGCCTAAGCCTAACAGTAACCCTAGGAAGGTAAATCAGCCGCCTATTAGGGTTCTTCCTAAGGGAAACGCTGTGAATGCAGCCATGTTGTGGCACTTTTGCACTCCCTTTGGGATGCCTTTGGCAGATGCAGTAAGCCTGGAACTCAAAGCTTCCTGGTTAAAAAACTCCAAGCCCTAGGCTGAAGCCTAACCCTAACCCTAGGCAGTTAACCGCCTAGGTATAGAGATGGTGACAAGGAAAAAGCTGTGAAAGCTGCCATGTTGTTGCACTTTTGTACTCCCCTTGGGATGCCTTGAACAGCTGCAGTGTGCCTGGATCTAAGGGCTTCCTAGTTTTAAAAATCCTAGCCCTAGGCCTAAGCCTAACAGTAACCCTGGGAAGGGAAATCAGCCTGGTGTTAAGCTTCTTGCCAAGGAAAAAGCCGTGAAAGCAACCATGTTGTGGCACTTTTGCACTCCCTTTTGGATGCCTTTCACAGCTCCAGTGTGCCTGGAACTCAGGGCTTCCTGATTTTAAAAATCCTAGCCCTAGGCCGAACCCCAACCCTAAGACGAGAAAGGCAAATCAGCCAGGAATTAGGCATGTCCCCAAGGAAAAAGCTGTGGAGGCACGCATGTTGTGGTACTTTTGCGCTCTTCTTGGGAAGTCCTTCACAGCTGCTGTGTTCTTGGAACTCAGGTCTTTCTGGTTAATAGAACCCTTACCCTAGGCGTAACTCAAACCTTAACCCTAGGAAGGAAAATCAGCCTATGGTTCGGGAAGGTCCCATGAGAATAGCAGCAGAGGCAGCCAAGTTGTGTCACTTCTGCAGCCCTCTTGGGATGTCTTTAACAGCTGCATGTGCCTGGAGCCCAGGGCTTCCTGGTTTTAAAAGTCCTAGGCCTAAGCCTAACAGTAACCCTAGGAAGGTAAATCAGCCGGGCATTAGGGTTCTTCCTAAGGGAAAAGCCGTGAAAGCAGCCATGTTGTGGCACTTTTGCACTCCCTTTGGGATGCCTTTGGCAGATGAAGTAAGCCTGGAACTCAGGGCTTCCTAGTTAAAAAAATCCTAGCCCTAGGCCGAACCCCAACCCTAAGACGAGAAAGGCAAATCAGCCAGGAATTAGGCATGTCCCCAAGGAAAAAGCTGTGGAGGCAGGCATGTTGTGGTACTTTTGCGCTCTTCTTGGGTAGTCCTTCGCAGCTGCTGTGTTCATGGAACTCAGGGCTTTCTGGTTAATAGAACCCTTACCCCAGGCGTAACTCAAACCTTAACCCTAGGAAGGAAAATCAGCCTATGGTTCGGGATGGTCTCATGAGAATATCAGTGGTGGCAGCCAAGTTGTGTCACTTTTGCGCTCCCCTTGGGATGCCTTTCGCAGCTGCAGTGTGCCTGGAGCCCAGGGCTTCCTGGTTTTAAAAGTCCTAGGCCTAAGCCTAACAGTAACCCTAGGAAGGTAAATCAGCCGCGTATTAGGGTTCTTCCTAAGGGAAAAGCCGTGAAAGCAGCCATGTTGTGGCACTTTTGCACACACTTTGGGATGCCTTTTGCAGATGAAGTAAGCCTGGAACTCAGGGCTTCCTAGTTAAAAATATCCTAACCCTAGGCCGAACCCCAACCCTAAGACGAGAAAGGCAAATCAGCCAGGAATTAGGCATGTCCCCAAGGAAAAAGCTGTGGAGGCAGGCACGTTGTGGTACTTTTGCGCTCTCCTTGGGTAGTCCTTCGCAGCTGCTGTGTTCTTGGAACTCAGGTCTTTCTGGTTAATAGAACTCTTACCCTAGGCGAAACTCAAACCTTAACCCTAGGAAGGAAAATCAGCCTATGGTTCGGGATGGTCTCATGAGAATAGAAGCAGAGGCAGCCAAGTTGTGTCACTTCTGCGGCCCTCTTGGGATGCCTTTAACAGCTGCAGTGTGCCTGGAGCCCAGGGCTTCCTGGTTTTAAAAGTCCTAGGCCTAAGCCTAACAGTAACCCTAGGAAGGTAAATCAGCCGCGTATTAGGGTTCTTCCTAAGGGAAAAGCTGTGAAAGCAGCCATGTTGTGGCACTTTTGCACTCCCTTTGGGATGCCTTTGGCAGATGCAGTAAGCCTGAAACTCAGGGCTTCCTGGTTAAATAACTCCAAGCCCTAGGCTGAAGCCTAACCCTAACCCTAGGCAGATAAAACAGCCTAGGTATAGAGATGGTGACAAGGAAAAAGCTGTGAAAGCTGCCATGTTGTTGCACTTTTGTACTCCCCTTGGGATGCCTTGAACAGCTGCAGTGTGCCTGGATCTAAGGGCTTCCTAGTTTTAAAAATCCTAGCCCTAGGCCTAAGCCTAACAGTAACCCTGGGAAGGGAAATCAGCCTGGTGTTAAGCTTCTTGCCAAGGAAAAAGCCGTGAAAGCAACCATGTTGTGGCACTTTTGCACTCCCTTTTGGATGCCTTTCACAGCTCCAGTGTGCCTGGAACTCAGGGCTTCCTGATTTTAAAAATCCTAGCCCTAGGCCGAACCCCAACCCTAAGACGAGAAAGGCAAATCAGCCAGGAATTAGGCATGTCCCCAAGGAAAAAGCTGTGGAGGCAGGCATGTTGTGGTACTTTTACGCTCTTCTTGGGTAGTCCTTTGCAGCTGCTGTGTTCTTGGAACTCAGGGCTTTCTGGTTAATAGAACCCTTACCCTAGGCGTAACTCAAACCTTAACCCTAGGAAGGAAAATCAGCCTATTGTTCGGGATGGTCTCATGGAAATATCAGTGGTGGCAGCCAAGTTGCGTCACTTTTGCGCTCCCCTTGGGATGCCTTTCGCAGCTGCAGAGTGCCTGGAGCCCAGGGCTTCCTGGTTTTAAAAGTCCTAGGCCTAAGCCTAACAGTAACCCTAGGAAGGTAAATCAGCCGGGCATTAGGGTTCTTCCTAAGGGAAAAGCCGTGAAAGCAGCCATGTTGTGGCACTTTTGCACTCCCTTTGGGATGCCTTTGGCAGATGAAGTAAGCCTGGAACTCAGGGCTTCCTGGTTAAAAATATCCTAGCCCTAGGCCGAACCCCAACCCCAAGACGAGAAAGGCAAATCAGCCAGGAATTAGGCATGTCCCCAAGGAAAAAGCTGTGGAGGCAGGCATGTTGTGGTACTTTTGCGCTCTTCTTGGCTAGTCCTTCGCAGCTGCTGTGTTCATGGAACTCAGGGCTTTCTGGTTAATAGAACCCTTACCCTAGGCGTAACTCAAACCTTAACCCTAGGAAGGAAAATCAGCCTATGTTTCGGGATGGTCTCATGAGAATATCAGTGGTGGCAGCCAAGTTGTGTCACTTTTGCGCTCCCCTTGGGATTCCTTTCGCAGCTGCAGTGTGCCTGGAGCCCTGGGCTTCCTGGTTTTAAAAGTCCTAGGCCTAAGCCTAACAGTAACCCTAGGAAGGTAAATCAGCCGCGTATTAGGGTTCTTCCTAAGGGAAAAGCCGTGAAAGCAGCCATGTTGTGGCACTTCTGCACTCCCTTTGGGATGCCTTTGGCAGATGCAGTAAGCCTGGAACTCAGGGCTTCCTAGTGAAAAAAATCCTAGCCCTAGGCCGAACCCCAACCCTAAGACGAGAAAGGCAAATCAGCCAGGAATTAGGCATGTCCCCAAGGAAAAAGCTGTGGAGGCAGGCACGTTGTGGTACTTTTGCGCTCTTCTTGGGTAGTCCTTCGCAGCTGCTGTGTTCTTGGAACTCAGGTCTTTTTGGTTAATAGACCTCTTACCCTAGGCGAAACTCAAACCTTAGCCCTAGGAAGGAAAATCAGCCTATGGTTCAGGATGGTCTCATGAGAATAGAAGCAGAGGCAGCCAAGTTGTGTCACTTCTGCGGCCCTCTTGGGATGCCTTTAACAGCTGCAGTGTGCCTGGAGCCCAGGGCTTCCTGGTTTTAAAAGTCCTAGGCCTAAGCCTAACAGTAACCCTAGGAAGGTAAATCAGCCGCGTATTAGGGTTCTTCCTAAGGGAAAAGCTGTGAAAGCAGCCATGTTGTGGCACTTTTGCTCTCCCTTTGGGATGCCTTTGGCAGATGCAGTAAGCCTGGAACTCAGGGCTTCCTGGTTAAAAAACTCCAAGCCCTAGGCTGAAGCCTAACCCTAACCCTAGGCAGATAAAACAGCCTAGGTATAGGGATGGTGACAAGGAAAAAGCTGTGAAAGCTGCCATGTTGTTGCACTTTTGTACTCCCCTTGGGATGCCTTGAACAGCTGCTGTGTGCCTGGATCTAAGGGCTTCCTAGTTTTAAAAATCCTAGCCCTAGGCCTAAGCCTAACAGTAACCCTGGGATGGGAAATCAGCCTGGTGTTAAGCTTCTTGCCAAGGAAAAAGCCGTGAAAGCAACCATGTTGTGGCACTTTTGCACTCCCTTTTGGATGCCTTTCACAGCTCCAGTGTGCCTGGAACTCAGGGCTTCCTGATTTTAAAAATCCTAGCCCTAGGCCGAACCCCAACCCTAAGACGAGAAAGGCAAATCAGCCAGGAATTAGGCATGTCCCCAAGGAAAAAGCTGTGGAGGCAGGCATGTTGTGGTACTTTTGCGCTCTTCTTGGGTAGTCCTTCGCAGCTGCTGTGTTCTTGGAACTCAGGGCTTTCTGGTTAATAGAACCCTTACCCTAGGCGTAACTCAAACCTTAACCCTAGGAAGGAAAAACAGCCTATGGTTCGGGATGGTCTCATGGAAATATCAGTGCTGGCAACCAAGTTAGGTCACTTTTGCGCTCCCCTTGGGATGCCTTTCACAGCTGCAGTGCGCCTGGAGCCCAGGGCTTCCTGGTTTTAAAAGTCCTAGGTCTAAGCCTAACAGTAACCCTAGGAAGGTAAATCAGCCGGGTATTAGGGTTCTTCCTAAGGGAAAAGCCGTGAAAGCAGCCATGTGTGGCACTTCTGCACTCCCTTTGGGATGCCTTTGGCAGATGCAGTAAGCCTGGAACTCAGGGCTTCCTGGTTAAAAACTCCAAGCCCTAGGATGAAGCCTAACCCTATCCCCAGTAAGGAAAATCAGCCTAAGTATAGGGATGGTGCAACGGCTAGAACACGATGGGATATGTTTTCTGTGCTGGCACAGTTTTTCCTCGCTAGACATAGTAGAAAAGCTTTTTGCTAAGATGTAGACGAGAAGAGACGCTAAAGACGAAGGTACGATGCTGTCCGGAGCTAAGAGCCGCTCCCGGGCGTCTTTCGGCAGAAGCCGCGCTAAGGAGTGCACAGTGAGCGGCACAATCGTCTTTGCGCGAAGAAGCCGCTTCTTCGCCTCCGGGAGCCGGAGAGAGCGGCACCTTCGGAAAGGTGCAGAAGGAAGCTGTACAACACTGGGATTGTGTGCGCAGCTTGCCAGCTGATAGAAAACAGTACCTTTGCACTCTCCTGACTTTTCCAATCACATGAACATTCGATTGGAAGCTGTTTTGGACAACTTTTCTTTCCTTCATGCCAAACACTCGGCACACCACCGTGCAACGTCTAGAACACGATGGGAGATGTTTTCTGCGCTGGCACAGTTTTTCCTCGCCAGACATAGTAGAAAAGCTTTTTGCTAAGATGTAGACGAGAAGAGACGCTAAAGACGAAGGTACGATGCTGTCCGGAGCTAAGAGCCGCTCCCGGGCGTCTTTCGGCAGAAGCCGCGCTAAGGAGTGCACAGTGAGCGGCACAATCGTCTTTGCGCGAAGAAGCCGCTTCTTCGCCTCCGGGAGCCGGAGAGAGCGGCACCTTCGGAAAGGTGAAGAAGGAAGCTGTACAACACTGGGATTGTGTGCGCAGCTTGCCAACTGATAGAAAACAGTACCTTTGCACTCTCCTGACTTTTCCAATCACATGAACATTCGATTGGAAGCTGTTTTGGACAACTTTTCTTTCCTTCATGCCAAACACTCGGCACACCTCCGTGCAACGTCTAGAACACGATAGGAGATGTTTTCTGTGCTGGCACAGTTTTTCCTCGCCAGACATAGTAGAAAAGCTTTTTGCTAAGATGTAGACGAGAAGAGACGCTAAAGACGAAGGTACGATGCTGTCCGGAGCTAAGAGCCGCTCCCGGGCGTCTTTCGGCAGAAGCCGCGCTAAGGAGTGCACAGTGAGCGGCACAATCGTCTTTGCGCGAAGAAGCCGCTTCTTCGCCTCCGGGAGCCGGAGAGAGCGGCACCTTCGGAAAGGTGAAGAAGGAAGCTGTACAACACTGGGATTGTGTGCGCAGCTTGCCAACTGCTAGAAAACAGTACCTTTGCACTCTCCTGACTTTTCCAATCACATGAACATTCGATTGGAAGCTGTTTTGGACAACTTTTCTTTTCCTTCATGCCAAACACTCGGCACACCTCCGTGCAACGTCTAGAACACGATGGGAGATGTTTTCTGTGCTGGCACAGTTTTTCCTCGCCAGACATAGTAGAAAAGCTTTTTGCTAAGATGTAGACGAGAAGAGACGCTAAAGACGAAGGTACGATGCTGTCCGGAGCTAAGAGCCGCTCCCGGGCGTCTTTCGGCAGAAGCCGCGCTAAGGAGTGCACAGTGAGCGGCACAATCGTCTTTGCGCGAAGAAGCCGCCTCTTCGCCTCCGGGAGCCGGAGAGAGCGGCACCTTCGGAAAGGTGAAGAAGGAAGCTGTACAACACTGGGATTGTGTGCGCAGCTTGCCAACTGATAGAAAACAGTACCTTTGCACTCTCCTGACTTTTCCAATCACATGAACATTCGATTGGAAGCTGTTTTGGACAACTTTTCTTTCCTTCATGCCAAACACTCGGCACACCTCCGTGCAACGTCTAGAACACGATGGGAGATGTTTTCTGTGCTGGCACAGTTTTTCCTCGCCAGACATAGTAGAAAAGCTTTTTGCTAAGATGTAGACGAGAAGAGACGCTAAAGACGAAGGTACGATGCTGTCCGGAGCTAAGAGCCGCTCCCGGGCGTCTTTCGGCAGAAGCTGCGCTAAGGAGTGCACAGTGAGCGGCACAATCGTCTTTGCGCGAAGAAGCCGCTTCTTCGCCTCCGGGAGCCGGAGAGAGCGGCACCTTCGGAAAGGTGAAGAAGGAAGCTGTACAACACTGGGATTGTGTGCGCAGCTTGCCAACTGATAGAAAACAGTACCTTTGCACTCTCCTGACTTTTCCAATCACATGAACATTCGATTGGAAGCTGTTTTGGACAACTTTTCTTTCCTTCATGCCAAACACTCGGCACACCTCCGTGCAACGTCTAGAACACGATGGGAGATGTTTTCTGTGCTGGCACAGTTTTTCCTCGCCAGACATAGTAGAAAAGCTTTTTGCTAAGATGTAGACGAGAAGAGACGCTAAAGACGAAGGTACGATGCTGTCCGGAGCTAAGAGCCGCTCCCGGGCGTCTTTCGGCAGAAGCCGCGCTAAGGAGTGCACAGTGAGCGGCACAATCGTCTTTGCGCGAAGAAGCCGCTTCTTCGCCTCCGGGAGCCGGAGAGAGCGGCACCTTCGGAAAGGTGAAGAAGGAAGCTGTACAACACTGGGATTGTGTGCGCAGCTTGCCAGCTGATAGAAAACAGTACCTTTGCACTCTCCTGACTTTTCCAATCACATGAACATTCGATTGGAAGCTGTTTTGGCCAATTTTTCTTTCCTTCATGCCAAACACTCGGCACACCTCCGTGCAACGTCTAGAACACGATGGGAGATGTTTTCTGCGCTGGCACAGTTTTTCCTCGCCAGACATAGTAGAAAAGCTTTTTGCTAAGATGTAGACGAGAAGAGACGCTAAAGACGAAGGTACGATGCTGTCCGGAGCTAAGAGCCGCTCCCGGGCGTCTTTCGGCAGAAGCCGCGCTAAGGAGTGCACAGTGAGCGGCACAATCGTCTTTGCGCGAAGAAGCCGCTTCTTCGGCTCCGGGAGCCGGAGAGAGCGGCACCTTCGGAAAGGTGAAGAAGGAAGCTGTACAACACTGGGATTGTGTGCGCAGCTTGCCAACTGATAGAAAACAGTACCTTTGCACTCTCCTGACTTTTCCAATCACATGAACATTCGATTGGAAGCTGTTTTGGACAACTTTTCTTTCCTTCATGCCAAACACTCGGCACACCTCCGTGCAACGTCTAGAACACGATAGGAGATGTTTTCTGTGCTGGCACAGTTTTTCCTCGCCAGACATAGTAGAAAAGCTTTTTGCTAAGATGTAGACGAGAAGAGACGCTAAAGACGAAGGTACGATGCTGTCCGGAGCTAAGAGCCGCTCCCGGGCGTCTTTCGGCAGAAGCCGCGCTAAGGAGTGCACAGTGAGCGGCACAATCGTCTTTGCGCGAAGAAGCCGCTTCTTCGCCTCCGGGAGCCGGAGAGAGCGGCACCTTCGGAAAGGTGAAGAAGGAAGCTGTACAACACTGGGATTGTGTGCGCAGCTTGCCAGCTGATAGAAAACAGTACCTTTGCACTCTCCTGACTTTTCCAATCACATGAACATTCGATTGGAAGCTGTTTTGGACAACTTTTCTTTCCTTCATGCCAAACACTCGGCACACCTCCGTGCAACGTCTAGAACACGATGGGAGATGTTTTCTGTGCTGGCACAGTTTTTCCTCGCCAGACATAGTAGAAAAGCTTTTTGCTAAGATGTAGACGAGAAGAGACGCTAAAGACGAAGGTACGATGCTGTCCGGAGCTAAGAGCCGCTCCCGGGCGTCTTTCGGCAGAAGCCGCGCTAAGGAGTGCACAGTGAGCGGCACAATCGTCTTTGCGCGAAGAAGCCGCCTCTTCGCCTCCGGGAGCCGGAGAGAGCGGCACCTTCGGAAAGGTGAAGAAGGAAGCTGTACAACACTGGGATTGTGTGCGCAGCTTGCCAGCTGATAGAAAACAGTACCTTTGCACTCTCCTGACTTTTCCAATCACATGAACATTCGATTGGAAGCTGTTTTGGACAACTTTTCTTTCCTTCATGCCAAACACTCGGCACACCTCCGTGCAACGTCTAGAACACGATGGGAGATGTTTTCTGTGCTGGCACAGTTTTTCCTCGCCAGACATAGTAGAAAAGCTTTTTGCTAAGGTGTAGACGAGAAGAGACGCTAAAGACGAAGGTACGATGCTGTCCGGAGCTAAGAGCCGCTCCCGGGCGTCTTTCGGCAGAAGCCGCGCTAAGGAGTGCACAGTGAGCGGCACAATCGTCTTTGCGCGAAGAAGCCGCTTCTTCGGCTCCGGGAGCCGGAGAGAGCGGCACCTTCGGAAAGGTGAAGAAGGAAGCTGTACAACACTGGGATTGTGTGCGCAGCTTGCCAACTGATAGAAAACAGTACCTTTGCACTCTCCTGACTTTTCCAATCACATGAACATTCGATTGGAAGCTGTTTTGGACAACTTTGCTTTTCTTCATGCCAAACACTCGGCACACCTCCGTGCAACGTCTAGAACACGATGGCAGATGTTTTCTGTGCTGGCACAGTTTTTCCTCGCCAGACATAGTAGAAAAGCTTTTTGCTAAGATGTAGACGAGAAGAGACGCTAAAGACGAAGGTACGATGCTGTCCGGAGCTAAGAGCCGCTCCCGGGCGTCTTTCGGCAGAAGCCGCGCTAAGGAGTGCACAGTGAGCGGCACTATCGTCTTTGCGCGAAGAAGCCGCTTCTTCGCCTCCGGGAGCCGGAGAGAGCGGCACCTTCGGAAAGGTGAAGAAGGAAGCTGTACAACACTGGGATTGTGTGCGCAGCTTGCCAGCTGATAGAAAACAGTACCTTTGCACTCTCCTGACTTTTCCAATCACATGAACATTCGATTGGAAGCTGTTTCGGACAACTTTTCTTTCCTTCATGCCAAACACTCGGCACACCTCCGTGCAACGTCTAGAACACGATGGGAGATGTTTTCTGTGCTGGCACAGTTTTTCCTCGCCAGACATAGTAGAAAAGCTTTTTGCTAAGATGTAGACGAGAAGAGACGCTAAAGACGAAGGTACGATGCTGTCCGGAGCTAAGAGCCGCTCCCGGGCGTCTTTCGGCAGAAGCCGCGCTAAGGAGTGCACAGTGAGCGGCACAATCGTCTTTGCGCGAAGAAGCCGCCTCTTCGCCTCCGGGAGCCGGAGAGAGCGGCACCTTCGGAAAGGTGAAGAAGGAAGCTGTACAACACTGGGATTGTGTGCGCAGCTTGCCAACTGATAGAAAACAGTACCTATGCACTCTCCTGACTTTTCCAATCACATGAACATTCGATTGGAAGCTGTTTTGGACAACTTTTCTTTCCTTCATGCCAAACACTCGGAACACCTCCGTGCAACGTCTAGAACACGATGGGAGATGTTTTCTATGCTGGCACAGTTTTTCCTCGCCAGACATAGTAGAAAAGCTTTTTGCTAAGATGTAGACGAGAAGAGACGCTAAAGACGAAGGTACGATGCTGTCCGGAGCTAAGAGCCGCTCCCGGGCGTCTTTCGGCAGAAGCCGCGCTAAGGAGTGCACAGTGAGCGGCACAATCGTCTTTGCGCGAAGAAGCCGCTTCTTCGGCTCCGGGAGCCGGAGAGAGCGGCACCTTCGGAAAGGTGAAGAAGGAAGCTGTACAACACTGGGATTGTGTGCGCAGCTTGCCAACTGATAGAAAACAGTACCTTTGCACTCTCCTGACTTTTCCAATCACATGAACATTCGATTGGAAGCTGTTTTGGACAACTTTTCTTTCCTTCATGCCAAACACTCGGCACACCTCCGTGCAACGTCTAGAACACGATGGGAGATGTTTTCTGTGCTGGCACAGTTTCTCCTCGCCAGACATAGTGGAAAAGCTTTTTGCTAAGATGTAGACGAGAAGAGACGCTAAAGACGAAGGTACGATGCTGTCCGGAGCTAAGAGCCGCTCCCGGGCGTCTTTCGGCAGAAGCCGCGCTAAGGAGTGCACAGTGAGCGGCACAATCGTCTTTGCGCGAAGAAGCCGCCTCTTCGCCTCCGGGAGCCGGAGAGAGCGGCACCTTCGGAAAGGTGAAGAAGGAAGCTGTACAACACTGGGATTGTGTGCGCAGCTTGCCAACTGATAGAAAACAGTACCTTTGCACTCTCCTGACTTTTCCAATCACATGAACATTCGATTGGAAGCTGTTTTGGACAACTTTTCTTTCCTTCATGCCAAACACTCGGCACACCTCCGTGCAACGTCTAGAACACGATGGGAGATGTTTTCTGTGCTGGCACAGTTTTTCCTCGCCAGACATAGTAGAAAAGCTTTTTGCTAAGATGTAGACGAGAAGAGACGCTAAAGACGAAGGTACGATGCTGTCCGGAGCTAAGAGCCGCTCCCGGGCGTCTTTGGGCAGAAGCCGCGCTAAGGAGTGCACAGTGAGCGGCACAATCGTCTTTGCGCGAAGAAGCCGCTTCTTCGCCTCCGGGAGCCGGAGAGAGCGGCACCTTCGGAAAGGTGAAGAAGGAAGCTGTACAACACTGGGATTGTGTGCGCAGCTTGCCAACTGATAGAAAACAGTACCTTTGCACTCTCCTGACTTTTCCAATCACATGAACATTCGATTGGAAGCTGTTTTGGACAACTTTTCTTTTCTTCATGCCAAACACTCGGCACACCTCCGTGCAACGTCTAGAACACGATGGGAGATGTTTTCTGTGCTGGCACAGTTTTTCCTCGCCAGACATAGTAGAAAAGCTTTTTGCTAAGGTGTAGACGAGAAGAGACGCTAAAGACGAAGGTACGATGCTGTCCGGAGCTAAGAGCCGCTCCCGGGCGTCTTTCGGCAGAAGCCGCGCTAAGGAGTGCACAGTGAGCGGCACAATCGTCTTTGCGCGAAGAAGCCGCTTCTTCGCCTCCGGGAGCCGGAGAGAGCGGCACCTTCGGAAAGGTGAAGAAGGAAGCTGTACAACACTGGGATTGTGTGCGCAGCTTGCCAACTGATAGAAAACAGTACCTTTGCACTCTCCTGACTTTTCCAATCACATGAACATTCGATTGGAAGCTGTTTTGGACAACTTTTCTTTCCTTCATGCCAAACACTCGGCACACCTCCGTGCAACGTCTAGAACACGATGGGAGATGTTTTCTGTGCTGGCACAGTTTTTCCTCGCCAGACATAGTGGAAAAGGTTTTTGCTAAGATGTAGACGAGAAGAGACGCTAAAGACGAAGGTACGATGCTGTCCGGAGCTAAGAGCCGCTCCCGGGCGTCTTTCGGCAGAAGCCGCGCTAAGGAGTGCACAGTGAGCGGCACAATCGTCTTTGCGCGAAGAAGCCGCTTCTTCGCCTCCGGGAGCCGGAGAGAGCGGCACCTTCGGAAAGGTGAAGAAGGAAGCTGTACAACACTGGGATTGTGTGCGCAGCTTGCCAACTGATAGAAAACAGTACCTTTGCACTCTCCTGACTTTTCCAATCACATGAACATTCGATTGGAAGCTGTTTTGGACAACTTTTCTTTTCTTCATGCCAAACACTCGGCACACCTCCGTGCAACGTCTAGAACACGATGGCAGATGTTTTCTGTGCTGGCACAGTTTTTCCTCGCCAGACATAGTGGAAAAGCTTTTTGCTAAGATGTAGACGGCAAGAGAGGCTAAGGACTGGATGTAAGCAAATGACACTCATCTTCAAAAAAGGCAATTCGGAGGACTCGCAATCGTACAAACCAGCCAGCCTCTTCTTTATACCCAGGAAGTTGATGAAGCAGCTCTTCCTGGAAAACCTTGCCAGGCACATGAAAGACGACACAATAATGTAGTTAGCATGATTTTTCAGGGGCATTTCATGCTGAACATAACTTTAAACTCCTCTGATGAATCAACTTGACTGGTAGATGAAGGGAATATTATCTGCCTGGGCTTCAGGGAGGTTTTTGACATATCTCTACATGGCAGCACACATCCATATGGAAGCAATAGTGCAAAGGGGAGGGAATCAGTGTCTTTTCAGTGATGCTGAGTGAAAAGACAAGAGGCAGTGGGCACACACTGAAATACAGGAACATCAGGAAATGATTCTTTACTGTGAGGGTGAGTGAACCACGGCACAGACTGCCCAGAAAGATTGTGGAGCCTGGATCTTTGAAGACATTAAAAGTACACCCAGATAGAATCCTGGGCAAGAGGCTCTAGGTATCCTGGTTTAGGCAGGGGGGTTGGGCCTGGTTAGCCCCACCAACCCCTTCCACTCTCATTCATTCTGTGCTAGTGAATTCTCTTCAAGATGCATTTCAAGCACTGGCATGACAAAGTTCTGTGCAGACACAGATCCAAATGGACATGGCATCTAAGTTCCTTAAGCAGTCTTCAAGAAGAATGTAAACCTCTGGGGCAAGTGTCTCTTCCCTAACTGAATCCCTTTCATGGGAAAATTCCCAGCTCTAGAAAGATCTTCTGATACGCATGCTTAAGACTGACACTGGCTGAGCAAATTTCTCCCTATGTGTATCTAAGACCAGTTAGGATCTTCACCCAAAGTGCTGTCAACATAGTCACAGAATGCCTATTGTTAAGAAGTGACAACTTCCATCAGAATGGCAACTATTGGTCCACCAAATGGATGAATGGATGGGAATGATCTGCTTGGGTTAAAAACAAAAAGAAAGAGTTGGTCTTTACTTATCAATTTCATTGCAATATTGATAAGGGAAGAAAAAGACCTAAGTCCTTGACTTTCTTAACTGGAGGAAAGATTTTAAAAATTCCTTGTAAAAATGTATGATCACAATCAGACTATTGAAACCATTTGAGTTGGGAAAAAAGTTCCAAAATTGTCTAGAGAGTGGCAAAGAAGCCAAGAAAATAGGAAAGAAACAAAAAGAGGGCAAAAGAGTAAGCTTCAGTGTACAAGCTCGTTCTAGAAGTAGTCTGCCGGGGAAAGGAAGCCCCAGTTGAATTTCCAATGTATTCCTGAGCTTGATTCAGTAACTGGTCAATGTAAAAACCAATCCTTTTGTATAACTTCTTCCAGCAACAAAAACTCCAACAGGTTGACACTACCATCATGCCTGTTCCAGACATATTTCAATAGGAAATGATGATTTTCTTGAAAACCTACTTGCATAAAAGTTGCAAGATGGTGGAGGGATTGCCACATCCTCCTTCCTCCATCTGGCTTGAAAGTAGATTTGATAAAATATGCAACAAAGCACATGATTTATAAGGTAGAGTCAAATGGATGATTTGGGAATTGATCTCTTGTTGATAGTAAACTTCACATCCACTCTGTGTGACCTTTCTAAAACAAAATGTGGAGCTGAGGCATGAATCTGCCACAACAATTGTAAAGCAAACATACACACTCCCCTTCACATGCCCCCCCTTCCACACACACCTAGGCACACACAGAGATCAGCATAGCAGATCATGAACACCTTGGAAAAGACTGAAATGCTAAATGCCTCTCTTGATGGGCAAAAGAGCTGGTGCAGTAATTCAAATGCCTGGTACAAAAATTCTGTTTCATATTTAGCTCCTATTTAAAACACAGCTTTTCATTTCATTCTATTTACAGAATATTTTCTTTTCATTTGTTTCTTTAAAATTACTTAGTTCTCACCTGTTGTATGTCTAGGAATATTTTCTTCCAAAAATAGAAAAAAATAGATGCTATCTTTTCAGCAGAAAACATTGGTTGATACAATTTTAAACCATCATGATATGGAAGAATTGTTCTGTCCCTCTCGAAGGTGGAAGAAGCATTTGGATCACAGATCATCTACAATGAAATACTTGACATGTTTAAGATGCTTTCAATCAATTTTGATCGTCAATTGCTTCTTCGTTGGAAACAGTCATTTTTCAGTGAAGGGCAAGTGTGTGTGGTATATCTACATGATGTGTTCAAACCCAGTTCCTACTAATGGCCAGGCTGAATTCCAGGAAATAACGTCCCGAATGATATTTTGCCGCCTTCTTTGGCACTTCATGAAATCTTACCATGATGAAGTGCTGAAACACAGAGATTTTCTCTTAGAGAGTGTCTCATGTTGTAACCCATCCCATGGATTTTATGCTGTAATTCTTATCTCTTTTAAAATTTGCTATCTTCTGTACAGTTTTCATGAACCTTTCTGTTACAGTAGTGAATAGCACAGATAAATGTCATTTTGTACAACTTTGAATTTACCCCAAGAGCTGAGAGAAAACTTGCTCCTATACTTCAATCCCAGTTTCTTCTATAGTCCAACTTTGTTTCTCTACCATCAAGCTTCTCCTTTGTTGCTGCTCCAAGCCCCGTCCAAGCTGACCTTGAATACTTTCAGGGATGGGACACCCACAACTTCCCTGGGCAACCTGTTCCAGTGTTCCAGCACTCCCACAGTAAAAAAGGCCTTCCTTTCATCTAATATGTGTAGGAAATCATAAATCTAGGCATAGAAATTTGGAGTGCAAATTTGAAATTCTTTTGATTTGAAGCACATTTTATATGAATACTGACTTACAGATGACTAAAAGATGTTGATGGGCATTTGAGGTGACAAGTTTTGAAAAAGTGTACGGAAATTAACATTGAAACCACTAAAATTAAAAACTTCTTCCCATTTTCTTTCTCCTCTCCTATTCAAAATTGCAAATGTCAGATATCAGTGCTTCATGCAAACCTCTCAGATGCTCTCAGGGAAAAAGCATTTATTTCAGACTAAGTTGCGGTTGACGTAGAACACTGCCTTTAACAGCTGCAGTGTGCCTGGAATTCAGGGCTTCCTGTTTGAAAAAATCCTATCTCTAGGCTGAACCCTAACCCTAACCCTAGGCAGATAAATCAGCCTGGGTATAGGGATGTTCCCAAGGAAAAAAGCACTGGAAAGAGCATGTTGAGGCAATTTTTGGCTGCCCTTGGGAAGCCTTTTGCAGCTGCACTGGGTCTGGAGCTAGGGGGTTACTGATTTAAAATCCCTATCCCTTGGCGTGACCATAGGTGCAACTGGAGGCAAGTAAATCAGCCTAGGTTCAATGATGGTCCCAAGGAAAAAGCGCTGGAGGCAGCCATGTTGTGGCACTTTTCCCCTCCTCTTGGGTAGTCCTTGGCAGCTGCTGTGTTCTTGGAACTCAGGGCTTTCTGGTTAAAAAAACACTAACCCTAGGCGTAACTCTAACCCTCACCCTAGGAAGGAAAATCAGCCTATGGTTCGGGATGGACTCATGAGAATAGCAGCAGAGGCAGCCAAGTTGTGTCACTTCTGCGGCCCACTTGGGATGCCTTTAACAGCTGCAGTGTGCCTGGAGCTAAGGGCTTCCTAGTTTTAAAAATCCTAGCCCTAGGCCTAAGCCTTACAGTAACCCTGGGAAGGGAAATCAGCCTGGTGTTAGGCTTCTTGCCAAGGAAAAAGCCGTGAAAGCAGCCATGTTGTGGCACTTTTGCACTCCCTTTTGGATGCCTTTCACAGCTCCAGTGTGCCTGGATCTCAGGGCTTCCTGATTTTAAAAATCCTAGCCCTAGGCCGAACCCCAACCCTAAGACGAGAAAGGCAAATCAGCCAGGAATTAGGAATGTCCCCAAGGAAAAAGCTGTGGAGGCAGGCGTGTTGTGGTACTTTTGCGCTCTTCTTGGCTAGTCCTTCGCAGCTGCTGTGTTCTTGGAACTCAGGGCTTTCTGGTTAATAGAACCCTTACACTAGGCGTAACTCAAACCTTAACCCTAGGAAGGAAAATCAGCCTATGGTTCGGGATGGTCTCATGGGAATAGAAGCAGAGGCAGCCACGTTGTGTCACTTCTGCGGCCCTCTTGGGATGCCTTTAACAGCTGCAGAGTGCCTGGAGCCCAGGGCTTCCTGGTTTTAAAAGTCCTAGGCCTAAGCCTAACAGTAACCCTAGGAAGGTAAATCAGCCGCGTATTAGGGTTCTTCCTAAGGGAAAAGCTGTGAAAGCAGCCATGTTGTGGCACTTTTGCACTCCCTTTGGGATGCCTTTGGCAGATGCAGTAAGCCTGGAACTCAGGGCTTCCTGGTTAAAAAACTCCAAGCCCTAGGCTGAACCCTAACCCTAACCCTAGGCAGATAAATCAGCCTAGGTATAGGGATGGTGACAAGGAAAAAGCTGTGAAAGCTGCCATGTTGTTGCACTTTTGTACTCCCCTTGGGATGCCTTGAACAGCTGCAGTGTGCCTGGATCTAAGGGCTTCCTAGTTTTAAAAATCCTAGCCCTAGGCCTAAGCCTAACAGTAACCCTGGGAAGGGAAATCAGCCTGGTGTTAAGCTTCTTGCCAAGGAAAAAGCCGTGAAAGCAACCATGTTGTGGCACTTTTGCACTCCCTTTTGGATGCCTTTCACAGCTCCAGTGTGCCTGGAACTCAGGGCTTCCTGATTTTAAAAAAGCTAGCCCTAGGCCGAACCCCAACCCTAAGACGAGAAAGGCAAATCAGCCAGGAATTAGGCATGTCCCCAAGGAAAAAGCTGTGGAGGCAGGCATGTTGTGGTACTTTTGCGCTCTTCTTGGGTAGTCCTTCGCAGCTGCTGTGTTCTTGGAACTCAGGGCTTTCTGGTTAATAGAACCCTTACCCTAGGCGTAACTCAAACCTTAACCCTAGGAAGGAAAATCAGCCTATGGTTCGGGATGGTCTCATGAGAATAGCAGCAGAGGCAGCCAAGTTGTGTCACTTCTGCAGCCCTCTTGGGATGCCTTTCGCAGCTGCAGTGTGCCTGGATCTAAGGGCTTCCTGGTTTTAAAAGTCCTAGGCCTAAGCCTAACAGTAACCCTAGGAAGGTAAATCAGCCGCGTATTAGGGTTCTTCCTAAGGGAAAAGCCGTGAAAGCAGCCATGTTGTGGCACTTCTGCACTCCCTTTGGGATGCCTTTGGCAGATGCAGTAAGCCTGGAACTCAGGGCTTCCTAGTTAAAAAAATCCTAGCCCTAGGCCGAACCCCAACCCTAAGACGAGAAAGGCAAATCAGCCAGGAATTAGGCATGTCCCCAAGGAAAAAGCTGTGGAGGCAGGCACGTTGTGGTACTTTTGCGCTCTTCTTGGCTAGTCCTTCGCAGCTGCTGTGTTCATGGAACTCAGGGCTTTCTGTTTAATAGAACCCTTACCCCAGGCGTAACTCAAAACTTAACCCTCGGAAGGAAAATCAGCCTATGGTTCGGGATGGTCTCATGAGAATATCAGTGGTGGCAGCCAAGTTGTGTCACTTTTGCGCTCCCCTTGGGATGCCTTTCGCAGCTGCAGTGTGCCTGGAGCCCAGGGCTTCCTGGTTTTAAAAGTCCTAGGCCTAAGCCTAACAGTAACCCTAGGAAGGTAAATCAGCCGCGTATTAGGGTTCTTCCTAAGGGAAAAGCCGTGAAAGCAGCCATGTTGTGGCACTTCTGCACTCCCTTTGGGATGCCTTTGGCAGATGCAGTAAGCCTGGAACTTAGGGCTTCCTAGTTAAAAAAATCCTAGCCCTAGGCCGAACCCCAACCCTAAGACGAGAAAGGCAAATCAGCCAGGAATTAGGCATGTCCCCAAGGAAAAAGCTGTGGAGGCAGGCACGTTGTGGTACTTTTGCGCTCTTCTTGGGTAGTCCTTCGCAGCTGCTGTTTTCTTGGAACTCAGGTCTTTTTGGTTAATAGACCTCTTACCCTAGGCGAAACTCAAACCTTAACCCTAGGAAGGAAAATCAGCCTATGGTTCGGGATGGTCTCATGAGAATAGAAGCAGAGGCAGCCAAGTTGTGTCACTTCTGCGGCCCTCTTGGGATGCCTTTAACAGCTGCAGTGTGCCTGGAGCCCAGGGCTTCCTGGTTTTAAAAGTCCTAGGCCTAAGCCTAACAGTAACCCTAGGAAGGTAAATCAGCCGCCTATTAGGGTTCTTCCTAAGGGAAAAGCTGTGAAAGCAGCCATGTTGTGGCACTTTTGCACTCCCTTTGGGATGCCTTTGGCAGATGCAGTAAGCCTGGAACTCAGGGCTTCCTGGTTAAAAAACTCCAAGCCCTAGGCTGAAGCCTAACCCTAACCCTAGGCAGATAAAACAGCCTAGGTATAGAGATGGTGACAAGGAAAAAGCTGTGAAAGCTGCCATGTTGTTGCACTTTTGTACTCCCCTTGGGATGCCTTGAACAGCTGCAGTGTGCCTGGATCTAAGGGCTTCCTAGTTTTAAAAATCCTAGCCCTAGGCCTAAGCCTAACAGAAACCCTGGGAAGGGAAATCTGCCTGGTGTTAAGCTTCTTGCCAAGGAAAAAGCCGTGAAAGCAACCATGTTGTGGCACTTTTGCACTCCCTTTTGGATGCCTTTCACAGCTCCAGTGTGCCTGGAACTCAGGGCTTCCTGATTTTAAAAAAGCTAGCCCTAGGCCGAACCCCAACCCTAAGACGAGAAAGGCAAATCAGCCAGGAATTAGGCATGTCCCCAAGGAAAAAGCTGTGGAGGCACGCATGTTGTGGTACTTTTGCGCTCTTCTTGGGTAGTCCTTCGCAGCTGCTGTGTTCTTGGAACTCAGGGCTTTCTGGTTAATAGAACCCTTACCCTAGGCGTAACTCAAACCTTAAAACTAGGAAGGAAAATCAGCCTATGGTTCGGGATGGTCTCATGAGAATAGCAGCAGAGGCAGCCAAGTTGTGTCACTTCTGCAGCCCTCTTGGGATGCCTTTCGCAGCTGCAGTGTGCCTGGAGCCCAGGGCTTCCTGGTTTTAAAAGTCCTAGGCCTAAGCCTAACAGTAACCCTAGGAAGGTAAATCAGCCGCGTATTAGGGCTCTTCCTAAGGGAAAAGCCGTGAAAGCAGCCATGTTGTGGCACTTCTGCACTCCCTTTGGGATGCTTTTTGCAGATGAAGTAAGCCTGGAACTCAGGGCTTCCTAGTTAAGAAAATCCTAGCCCTAGGCCGAACCCCAACCCTAAGACGAGAAAGGCAAATCAGCCAGGAATTAGGCATGTCCCCAAGGAAAAAGCTGTGGAGGCAGGCATGTTGTGGTACTTTTGCGCTCTTCTTGGCTAGTCCTTCGCAGCTGCTGTGTTCTTGGAACTCAGGGCTTTCTGGTTAATAGAACCCTTACCCCAGGCGTAACTCAAACCTTAACCCTAGGAAGGAAAATCAGCCTATGGTTCGGGATGGTCTCATGGAAATATCAGTGGTGGCAGCCAAGTTGTGTCACTTTTGCGCTCCCCTTGGGATGCCTTTCGCAACTGCAGTGTGCCTGGAGCCCAGGGCTTCCTGGTTTTAAAAGTCCTAGGCCTAAGCCTAACAGTAACCCTAGGAAGGTAAATCAGCCGCGTATTAGGGTTCTTCCTAAGGGAAAAGCTGTGAAAGCAGCCATGTTGTGGCACTTCTGCACTCCCTTTGGGATGCCTTTGGCAGATGCAGTAAGCCTGGAACTCAGGGCTTCCTAGTTAAAAAAATCCTAGCCCTAGGCCGAACCCCAACCCTAAGACGAGAAAGGCAAATCAGCCAGGAATTAGGCATGTCCCCAAGGAAAAAGCTGTGGAGGCAGGCATGTTGTGGTACTTTTGCGCTCTTCTTGGGTAGTCCTTCGCAGCTGCTGTGTTCTTGGAACTCAGGGCTTTCTGGTTAATAGAACCCTTACCCCAGGCGTAACTCAAACCTTAACCCTAGGAAGGAAAATCAGCCTATGGTTCGGGATGGTCTCATGGAAATATCAGTGGTGGCAGCCAAGTTGCGTTACTTTTGCGCTCCCCTTGGGATGCCTTTTGCAGCTGCATGTGCCTGGAGCCCAGGGCTTCCTGGTTTTAAAAGTCCTAGGCCTAAGCCTAACAGTAACCCTAGGAAGGTAAATCAGCCGGGCATTAGGGTTCTTCCTAAGGGAAAAGCCGCGAAAGCAGCCATGTTGTGGCACTTTTGCACTCCCTTTGGGATGCCTTTGGCAGATGAAGTAAGCCTGGAACTCAGGGCTTCCTGGTTAAAAAAATCCTAGCCCTAGGCCGAACCCCAACCCTAAGACGAGAAAGGCAAATCAGCCAGGAATTAGGCATGTCCCCAAGGAAAAAGCTGTGGAGGCAGGCATGTTGTGGTACTTTTGCGCTCTTCTTGGCTAGTCCTTCGCAGCTGCTGTGTTCATGGAACTCAGGGCTTTCTGGTTAATAGAACCCTTACCCCAGGCGTAACTCAAACCTTAACCCTAGGAAGGAAAATCAGCCTATGGTTCGGGATGGTCTCATGAGAATAGCAGCAGAGGCAGCCAAGTTGTGTCACTTTTGCGCTCCCCTTGGGATGCCTTTCGCAGCTGCAGTGTGCCTGGAGCCCAGGGCTTCCTGGTTTTAAAAGTCCTAGGCCTAAGCCTAACAGTAACCCTAGGAAGGTAAATCAGCCGCGTATTAGGGTTCTTCCTAAGGGAAAAGCCGTGAAAGCAGCCATGTTGTGGCACTTCTGCACTCCCTTTGGGATGCTTTTTGCAGATGAAGTAAGCCTGGAACTCAGGGCTTCCTAGTTAAGAAAATCCTAGCCCTAGGCCGAACCCCAACCCTAAGACGAGAAAGGCAAATCAGCCAGGAATTAGGCATGTCCCCAAGGAAAAAGCTGTGGAGGCAGGCATGTTGTGGTACTTTTGCGCTCTTCTTGGGTAGTCCTTCGCAGCTGCTGTGTTCTTGGAACTCAGGGCTTTCTGGTTAATAGAACCCTTACCCCAGGCGTAACTCAAACCTTAACCCTAGGAAGGAAAATCAGCCTATGGTTCGGGATGGTCTCATGGAAATATCAGTGGTGGCAGCCAAGTTGTGTCACTTTTGCGCTCCCCTTGGGATGCCTTTCGCAACTGCAGTGTGCCTGGAGCCCAGGGCTTCCTGGTTTTAAAAGTCCTAGGCCTAAGCCTAACAGTAACCCTAGGAAGGTAAATCAGCCGCGTATTAGGGTTCTTCCTAAGGGAAAAGCTGTGAAAGCAGCCATGTTGTGGCACTTCTGCACTCCCTTTGGGATGCCTTTGGCAGATGCAGTAAGCCTGGAACTCAGGGCTTCCTAGTTAAAAAAATCCTAGCCCTAGGCCGAACCCCAACCCTAAGACGAGAAATGCAAATCAGCCAGGAATTAGGCATGTCCCCAAGGAAAAAGCTGTGGAGGCAGGCATGTTGTGGTACTTTTGCGCTCTTCTTGGGTAGTCCTTCGCAGCTGCTGTGTTCTTGGAACTCAGGGCTTTCTGGTTAATAGAACCCTTACCCCAGGCGTAACTCAAACCTTAACCCTAGGAAGGAAAATCAGCCTATGGTTCGGGATGGTCTCATGGAAATATCAGTGGTGGCAGCCAAGTTGCGTTACTTTTGCGCTCCCCTTGGGATGCCTTTTGCAGCTGCATGTGCCTGGAGCCCAGGGCTTCCTGGTTTTAAAAGTCCTAGGCCTAAGCCTAACAGTAACCCTAGGAAGGTAAATCAGCCGGGCATTAGGGTTCTTCCTAAGGGAAAAGCCGTGAAAGCAGCCATGTTGTGGCACTTTTGCACTCCCTTTGGGATGCCTTTGGCAGATGAAGTAAGCCTGGAACTCAGGGCTTCCTGGTTAAAAAAATCCTAGCCCTAGGCCGAACCCCAACCCTAAGACGAGAAAGGCAAATCAGCCAGGAATTAGGCATGTCCCCAAGGAAAAAGCTGTGGAGGCAGCCATGTTGTGGTACTTTTGCGCTCTTCTTGGCTAGTCCTTCGCAGCTGCTGTGTTCATGGAACTCAGGGCTTTCTGGTTAATAGAACCCTTACCCCAGGCGTAACTCAAACCTTAACCCTAGGAAGGAAAATCAGCCTATGGTTCGGGATGGTCTCATGAGAATAGCAGCAGAGGCAGCCAAGTTGTGTCACTTTTGCGCTCCCCTTGGGATGCCTTTCGCAGCTGCAGTGTGCCTGGAGCCCAGGGCTTCCTGGTTTTAAAAGTCCTAGGCCTAAGCCTAACAGTAACCCTAGGAAGGTAAATCAGCCGCGTATTAGGGTTCTTCCTAAGGGAAAAGCCGTGAAAGCAGCCATGTTGTGGCACTTCTGCACTCCCTTTGGGATGCCTTTGGCAGATGCAGTAAGCCTGGAACTCAGGGCTTCCTAGTTAAAAAAATCCTAGCCCTAGGCCGAACCCCAACCCTAAGACGAGAAAGGCAAATCAGCCAGGAATTAGGCATGTCCCCAAGGAAAAAGCTGTGGAGGCAGGCACGTTGTGGTACTTTTGCGCTCTTCTTGGCTAGTCCTTCGCAGCTGCTGTGTTCATGGAACTCAGGGCTTTCTGGTTAATAGAACCCTTACCCCAGGCGTAACTCAAACCTTAACCCTAGGAAGGAAAATCAGCCTATGGTTCGGGATGGTCTCATGAGAATATCAGTGGTGGCAGCCAAGTTGTGTCCCTTTTGCGCTCCCCTTGGGATGCCTTTCGCAGCTGCAGTGTGCCTGGAGCCCAGGGCTTCCTGGTTTTAAAAGTCCTAGGCCTAAGCCTAACAGTAACCCTAGGAAGGTAAATCAGCCGGGTATTAGGGTTCTTCCTAAGGGAAAAGCCGTGAAAGCAGCCATGTTGTGGCACTTCTGCACTCCCTTTGGGATGCCTTTGGCAGATGCAGTAAGCCTGGAACTTAGGGCTTCCTAGTTAAAAAAATCCTAGCCCTAGGCCGAACCCCAACCCTAAGACGAGAAAGGCAAATCAGCCAGGAATTAGGCATGTCCCCAAGGAAAAAGCTGTGGAGGCAGGCACGTTGTGGTACTTTTGCGCTCTTCTTGGGTAGTCCTTCGCAGCTGCTGTGTTCTTGGAACTCAGGTCTTTTTGGTTAATAGACCTCTTACCCTAGGCGAAACTCAAACCTTAACCCTAGGAAGGAAAATCAGCCTATGGTTCAGGATGGTCTCATGAGAATAGAAGCAGAGGCAGCCAAGTTGTGTCACTTCTGCGGCCCTCTTGGGATGCCTTTAACAGCTGCAGTGTGCCTGGAGCCCAGGGCTTCCTGGTTTTAAAAGTCCTAGGCCTAAGCCTAACAGTAACCCTAGGAAGGTAAATCAGCCGCCTATTAGGGTTCTTCCTAAGGGAAAAGCTGTGAAAGCAGCCATGTTGTGGCACTTTTGCACTCCCTTTGGGATGCCTTTGGCAGATGCAGTAAGCCTGGAACTCAGGGCTTCCTGGTTAAAAAACTCCAAGCCCTAGGCTGAAGCCTAACCCTAACCCTAGGCAGATAAAACAGCCTAGGTATAGGGATGGTGACAAGGAAAAAGCTGTGAAAGCTGCCATGTTGTTGCACTTTTGTACTCCCCTTGGGATGCCTTGAACAGCTGCAGTGTGCCTGGATCTAAGGGCTTCCTAGTTTTAAAAATCCTAGCCCTAGGCCTAAGCCTAACAGTAACCCTGGGAAGGGAAATCAGCCTGGTGTTAAGCTTCTTGCCAAGGAAAAAGCCGTGAAAGCAACCATGTTGTGGCACTTTTGCACTCCCTTTTGGATGCCTTTCACAGCTCCAGTGTGCCTGGAACTCAGGGCTTCCTGATTTTAAAAAAGCTAGCCCTAGGCCGAACCCCAACCCTAAGACGAGAAAGGCAAATCAGCCAGGAATTAGGCATGTCCCCAAGGAAAAAGCTGTGGAGGCAGGCATGTTGTGGTACTTTTGCGCTCTTCTTGGGTAGTCCTTCGCAGCTGCTGTGTTCTTGGAACTCAGGGCTTTCTGGTTAATAGAACCCTTACCCTAGGCGTAACTCAAACCTTAACCCTAGGAAGGAAAATCAGCCTATGGTTCGGGATGGTCTCATGGAAATATCAGTGGTGGCAACCAAGTTAGGTCACTTTTGCGCTCCCCTTGGGATGCCTTTCACAGCTGCAGTGCGCCTGGAGCCCAGGGCTTCCTGGTTTTAAAAGTCCTAGGCCTAAGCCTAACAGTAACCCTAGGAAGGTAAATCAGCCGGGTATTAGGGTTCTTCCTAAGGGAAAAGCCGTGAAAGCAGCCATGTTGTGGCACTTCTGCACTCCCTTTGGGATGCCTTTGGCAGATGCAGTAAGCCTGGAACTCAGGGCTTCCTGGTTAAAAAACTCCATGCCCTAGGATGAAGCCTAACCCTAACCCCAGGAAGGAAAATCAGCCTAGGTATAGGGATTGTGCAACGGCTAGAACACGATGGGATATGTTTTCTGTGCTGGCACAGTTTTTCCTCGCTAGACATAGTAGAAAAGCTTTTTGCCAAGATGTAGACGAGAAGAGACGCTAAAGACGAAGGTACGATGCTGTCCGGAGCTAAGAGCCGCTCCCGGGCGTCTTTCGGCAGAAGCCGCGCTAAGGAGTGCACAGTGAGCGGCACAATCGTCTTTGCGCGAAGAAGCCGCTTCTTCGCCTCCGGGAGCCGGAGATAGCGGCACCTTCGGAAAGGTGCAGAAGGAAGCTGTACAACACTGGGATTGTGTGCGCAGCTTGCCAGCTGATAGAAAACAGTACCTTTGCACTCTCCTGACTTTTCCAATCACATGAACATTCGATTGGAAGCTGTTTTGGACAACTTTTCTTTCCTTCATGCCAAACACTCGGCACACCTCCGTGCAACGTCTAGAACACGATGGGAGATGTTTTCTGCGCTGGCACAGTTTTTCCTCGCCAGACATAGTAGAAAAGCTTTTTGCTAAGATGTAGACGAGAAGAGACGCTAAAGACGAAGGTACGATGCTGTCCGGAGCTAAGAGCCGCTCCCGGGCGTCTTTCGGCAGAAGCCGCGCTAAGGAGTGCACAGTGAGCGGCACAATCGTCTTTGCGCGAAGAAGCCGCTTCTTCGCCTCCGGGAGCCGGAGAGAGCGGCACCTTCGGAAAGGTGAAGAAGGAAGCTGTACAACACTGGGATTGTGTGCGCAGCTTGCCAACTGATAGAAAACAGTACCTTTGCACTCTCCTGACTTTTCCAATCACATGAACATTCGATTGGAAGCTGTTTTGGACAACTTTTCTTCATGCCAAACACTCGGCACACCTCCGTGCAACGTCTAGAACACGATGGGAGATGTTTTCTGTGCTGGCACAGTTTTTCCTCGCCAGACATAGTGGAAAAGCTTTTTGCTATGATGTAGACGGCAAGAGAGGCTAAGGACTGGATGTAAGCAAATGACACTCATCTTCAAAAAAGGCAATTCGGAGGACTCGCAATCGTACAAACCAGCCAGCCTCTTCTTTATACCCAGGAAGTTGATGAAGCAGCTCTTCCTGGAAAACCTTGCCAGGCACATGAAAGACGACACAATAATGTAGTTAGCATGATTTTTCAGGGGCATTTCATGCTGAACATAACTTTAAACTCCTCTGATGAATCAACTTGACTGGTAGATGAAGGGAATATTATCTGCCTGGGCTTCAGGGAGGTTTTTGACATATCTCTACATGGCAGCACACATCCATATGGAAGCAATAGTGCAAAGGGGAGGGAATCAGTGTCTTTTCAGTGATGCTGAGTGAAAAGACAAGAGGCAGTGGGCACACACTGAAATACAGGAACATCAGGAATTGATTCTTTACTGTGAGGGTGAGTGAACCACGGCACAGACTGCCCAGAAAGATTGTGGAGCCTGGATCTTTGAAGACATTAAAAGTACACCCAGATAGAATCCTGGGCAAGAGGCTCTAGGTATCCTGGTTTAGGCAGGGGGGTTGGGCCTGGTTAGCCCCACCAACCCCTTCCACTCTCATTCATTCTGTGCTAGTGAATTCTCTTCAAGATGCATTTCAAGCACTGGCATGACAAAGTTCTGTGCAGACACAGATCCAAATGGACATGGCATCTAAGTTCCTTAAGCAGTCTTCAAGAAGAATGTAAACCTCTGGGGCAAGTGTCTCTTCCCTAACTGAATCCCTTTCATGGGAAAATTCCCAGCTCTAGAAAGATCTTCTGATACGCATGCTTAAGACTGACACTGGCTGAGCAAATTTCTCCCTATGTGTATCTAAGACCAGTTAGGATCTTCACCCAAAGTGCTGTCAACATAGTCACAGAATGCCTATTGTTAAGAAGTGACAACTTCCATCAGAATGGCAACTATTGGTCCACCAAATGGTTGAATGGATGGGAATTATCTGCTTGGGTTAAAAACAAAAAGAAAGAGTTGGTCTTTACTTATCAATTTCATTGCAATATTGATAAGGGAAGAAAAAGACCTAAGTCCTTGACTTTCTTAACTGGAGGAAAGATTTTAAAAATTCCTTGTAAAAATGTATGATCACAATCAGACTATTGAAACCATTTGAGTTGGGAAAAAAGTTCCAAAATTGTCTAGAGAGTGGCAAAGAAGCCAAGAAAATAGGAAAGAAACAAAAAGAGGGCAAAAGAGTAAGCTTCAGTGTACAAGCTCGTTCTAGAAGTAGTCTGCCGGGGAAAGGAAGCCCCAGTTGAATTTCCAATGTATTCCTGAGCTTGATTCAGTAACTGGTCAATGTAAAAACCAATCCTTTTGTATAACTTCTTCCAGCAACAAAAACTCCAACAGGTTGACACTACCATCATGCCTGTTCCAGACATATTTCAATAGGAAATGATGATTTTCTTGAAAACCTACTTGCATAAAAGTTGCAAGATGGTGGAGGGATTGCCACATCCTCCTTCCTCCATCTGGCTTGAAAGTAGATTTGATAAAATATGCAACAAAGCACATGATTTATAAGGTAGAGTCAAATGGATGATTTGGGAATTGATCTCTTGTTGATAGTAAACTTCACATCCACTCTGTGTGACCTTTCTAAAACAAAATGTGGAGCTGAGGCATGAATCTGCCACAACAATTGTAAAGCAAACATACACACTCCCCTTCACATGCCCCCCCTTCCACACACACCTAGGCACACACAGAGATCAGCATAGCAGATCATGAACACCTTGGAAAAGACTGAAATGCTAAATGCCTCTCTTGATGGGCAAAAGAGCTGGTGCAGTAATTCAAATGCCTGGTACAAAAATTCTGTTTCATATTTAGCTCCTATTTAAAACACAGCTTTTCATTTCATTCTATTTACAGAATATTTTCTTTTCATTTGTTTCTTTAAAATTACTTAGTTCTCACCTGTTGTATGTCTAGGAATATTTTCTTCCAAAAATAGAAAAAAATAGATGCTATCTTTTCAGCAGAAAACATTGGTTGATACAATTTTAAACCATCATGATATGGAAGAATTGTTCTGTCCCTCTCGAAGGTGGAAGAAGCATTTGGATCACAGATCATCTACAATGAAATACTTGACATGTTTAAGATGCTTTCAATCAATTTTGATCGTCAATTGCTTCTTCGTTGGAAACAGTCATTTTTCAGTGAAGGGCAAGTGTGTGTGGTATATCTACATGATGTGTTCAAACCCAGTTCCTACTAATGGCCAGGCTGAATTCCAGGAAATAACGTCCCGAATGATATTTTGCCGCCTTCTTTGGCACTTCATGAAATCTTACCATGATGAAGTGCTGAAACACAGAGATTTTCTCTTAGAGAGTGTCTCATGTTGTAACCCATCCCATGGATTTTATGCTGTAATTCTTATCTCTTTTAAAATTTGCTATCTTCTGTACAGTTTTCATGAACCTTTCTGTTACAGTAGTGAATAGCACAGATAAATGTCATTTTGTACAACTTTGAATTTACCCCAAGAGCTGAGAGAAAACTTGCTCCTATACTTCAATCCCAGTTTCTTCTATAGTCCAACTTTGTTTCTCTACCATCAAGCTTCTCCTTTGTTGCTGCTCCAAGCCCCGTCCAAGCTGACCTTGAATACTTTCAGGGATGGGACACCCACAACTTCCCTGGGCAACCTGTTCCAGTGTTCCAGCACTCCCACAGTAAAAAAGGCCTTCCTTTCATCTAATATGTGTAGGAAATCATAAATCTAGGCATAGAAATTTGGAGTGCAAATTTGAAATTCTTTTGATTTGAAGCACATTTTATATGAATACTGACTTACAGATGACTAAAAGATGTTGATGGGCATTTGAGGTGACAAGTTTTGAAAAAGTGTACGGAAATTAACATTGAAACCACTAAAATTAAAAACTTCTTCCCATTTTCTTTCTCCTCTCCTATTCAAAATTGCAAATGTCAGATATCAGTGCTTCATGCAAACCTCTCAGATGCTCTCAGGGAAAAAGCATTTATTTCAGACTAAGTTGCGGTTGACGTAGAACACTGCCTTTAACAGCTGCAGTGTGCCTGGAATTCAGGGCTTCCTGTTTGAAAAAATCCTATCTCTAGGCTGAACCCTAACCCTAACCCTAGGCAGATAAATCAGCCTGGGTATAGGGATGTTCCCAAGGAAAAAAGCACTGGAAAGAGCATGTTGAGGCAATTTTTGGCTGCCCTTGGGAAGCCTTTTGCAGCTGCACTGGGTCTGGAGCTAGGGGGTTACTGATTTAAAATCCCTATCCCTTGGCGTGACCATAGGTGCAACTGGAGGCAAGTAAATCAGCCTAGGTTCAATGATGGTCCCAAGGAAAAAGCGCTGGAGGCAGCCATGTTGTGGCACTTTTCCCCTCCTCTTGGGTAGTCCTTGGCAGCTGCTGTGTTCTTGGAACTCAGGGCTTTCTGGTTAAAAAAACACTAACCCTAGGCGTAACTCTAACCCTCACCCTAGGAAGGAAAATCAGCCTATGGTTCGGGATGGACTCATGAGAATAGCAGCAGAGGCAGCCAAGTTGTGTCACTTTTGCGCTCCCCTTGGGATGCCTTTAACAGCTGCAGTGTGCCTGGAGCTAAGGGCTTCCTAGTTTTAAAAATCCTAGCCCTAGGCCTAAGCCTTACAGTAACCCTGGGAAGGGAAATCAGCCTGGTGTTAGGCTTCTTGCCAAGGAAAAAGCCGTGAAAGCAGCCATGTTGTGGCACTTTTGCACTCCCTTTTGGATGCCTTTATCAGCTCCAGTGTGCCTGGATCTCAGGGCTTCCTGATTTTAAAAATCCTAGCCCTAGGCCGAACCCCAACCCTAAGACGAGAAAGGCAAATCAGCCAGGAATTAGGAATGTCCCCAAGGAAAAAGCTGTGGAGGCAGGCGTGTTGTGGTACTTTTGCGCTCTTCTTGGCTAGTCCTTCACAGCTGCTGTGTTCTTGGAACTCAGGGCTTTCTGGTTAATAGAACCCTTACACTAGGGGTAACTCAAACCTTAACCCTAGGAAGGAAAATCAGCCTATGGTTCGGGATGGTCTCATGAGAATAGAAGCAGAGGCAGCCACGTTGTGTCACTTCTGCGGCCCTCTTGGGATGCCTTTAACAGCTGCAGAGTGCCTGGAGCCCAGGGCTTCCTGGTTTTAAAAGTCCTAGGCCTAAGCCTAACAGTAACCCTAGGAAGGTAAATCAGCCGCGTATTAGGGTTCTTCCTAAGGGAAAAGCTGTGAAAGCAGCCATGTTGTGGCACTTTTGCACTCCCTTTGGGATGCCTTTGGCAGATGCAGTAAGCCTGGAACTCAGGGCTTCCTGGTTAAAAAACTCCAAGCCCTAGGCTGAACCCTAACCCTAACCCTAGGCAGATAAATCAGCCTAGGTATAGGGATGGTGACAAGGAAAAAGCTGTGAAAGCTGCCATGTTGTTGCACTTTTGTACTCCCCTTGGGATGCCTTGAACAGCTGCAGTGTGCCTGGATCTAAGGGCTTCCTAGTTTTAAAAATCCTAGCCCTAGGCCTAAGCCTAACAGTAACCCTGGGAAGGGAAATCAGCCTGGTGTTAAGCTTCTTGCCAAGGAAAAAGCCGTGAAAGCAACCATGTTGTGGCACTTTTGCACTCCCTTTTGGATGCCTTTCACAGCTCCAGTGTGCCTGGAACTCAGGGCTTCCTGATTTTAAAAAAGCTAGCCCTAGGCCGAACCCCAACCCTAAGACGAGAAAGGCAAATCAGCCAGGAATTAGGCATGTCCCCAAGGAAAAAGCTGTGGAGGCAGGCATGTTGTGGTACTTTTGCGCTCTTCTTGGGTAGTCCTTCGCAGCTGCTGTGTTCTTGGAACTCAGGGCTTTCTGGTTAATAGAACCCTTACCCTAGGCGTAACTCAAACCTTAACCCTAGGAAGGAAAATCAGCCTATGGTTCGGGATGGTCTCATGAGAATAGCAGCAGAGGCAGCCAAGTTGTGTCACTTCTGCAGCCCTCTTGGGATGCCTTTCGCAGCTGCAGTGTGCCTGGAGCCCAGGGCTTCCTGGTTTTAAAAGTCCTAGGCCTAAGCCTAACAGTAACCCTAGGAAGGTAAATCAGCCGCGTATTAGGGTTCTTCCTAAGGGAAAAGCCGTGAAAGCAGCCATGTTGTGGCACTTCTGCACTCCCTTTGGGATGCCTTTGGCAGATGCAGTAAGCCTGGAACTCAGGGCTTCCTAGTTAAAAAAATCCTAGCCCTAGGCCGAACCCCAACCCTAAGACGAGAAAGGCAAATCAGCCAGGAATTAGGCATGTCCCCAAGGAAAAAGCTGTGGAGGCAGGCACGTTGTGGTACTTTTGCGCTCTTCTTGGCTAGTCCTTCACAGCTGCTGTGTTCTTGGAACTCAGGGCTTTCTGGTTAATAGAACCCTTACCCCAGGCGTAACTCAAACCTTAACCCTCGGAAGGAAAATCAGCCTATGGTTCGGGATGGTCTCATGAGAATATCAGTGGTGGCAGCCAAGTTGTGTCACTTTTGCGCTCCCCTTGGGATGCCTTTCGCAGCTGCAGTGTGCCTGGAGCCCAGGGCTTCCTGGTTTTAAAAGTCCTAGGCCTAAGCCTAACAGTAACCCTAGGAAGGTAAATCAGCCGGGTATTAGGGTTCTTCCTAAGGGAAAAGCCGTGAAAGCAGCCATGTTGTGGCACTTCTGCACTCCCTTTGGGATGCCTTTGGCAGATGCAGTAAGCCTGGAACTTAGGGCTTCCTAGTTAAAAAAATCCTAGCCCTAGGCCGAACCCCAACCCTAAGACGAGAAAGGCAAATCAGCCAGGAATTAGGCATGTCCCCAAGGAAAAAGCTGTGGAGGCAGGCACGTTGTGGTACTTTTGCGCTCTTCTTGGGTAGTCCTTCGCAGCTGCTGTGTTCTTGGAACTCAGGTCTTTTTGGTTAATAGACCTCTTACCCTAGGCGAAACTCAAACCTTAACCCTAGGAAGGAAAATCAGCCTATGGTTCAGGATGGTCTCATGAGAATAGAAGCAGAGGCAGCCAAGTTGTGTCACTTCTGCGGCCCTCTTGGGATGCCTTTAACAGCTGCAGTGTGCCTGGAGCCCAGGGCTTCCTGGTTTTAAAAGTCCTAGGCCTAAGCCTAACAGTAACCCTAGGAAGGTAAATCAGCCGCCTATTAGGGTTCTTCCTAAGGGAAAAGCTGTGAAAGCAGCCATGTTGTGGCACTTTTGCACTCCCTTTGGGATGCCTTTGGCAGATGCAGTAAGCCTGGAACTCAGGGCTTCCTGGTTAAAAAACTCCAAGCCCTAGGCTGAAGCCTAACCCTAACCCTAGGCAGATAAAACAGCCTAGGTATAGGGATGGTGACAAGGAAAAAGCTGTGAAAGCTGCCATGTTGTTGCACTTTTGTACTCCCCTTGGGATGCCTTGAACAGCTGCAGTGTGCCTGGATCTAAGGGCTTCCTAGTTTTAAAAATCCTAGCCCTAGGCCTAAGCCTAACAGTAACCCTGGGAAGGGAAATCAGCCTGGTGTTAAGCTTCTTGCCAAGGAAAAAGCCGTGAAAGCAACCATGTTGTGGCACTTTTGCACTCCCTTTTGGATGCCTTTCACAGCTCCAGTGTGCCTGGAACTCAGGGCTTCCTGATTTTAAAAAAGCTAGCCCTAGGCCGAACCCCAACCCTAAGACGAGAAAGGCAAATCAGCCAGGAATTAGGCATGTCCCCAAGGAAAAAGCTGTGGAGGCAGGCATGTTGTGGTACTTTTGCGCTCTTCTTGGGTAGTCCTTCGCAGCTGCTGTGTTCTTGGAACTCAGGGCTTTCTGGTTAATAGAACCCTTACCCTAGGCGTAACTCAAACCTTAACCCTAGGAAGGAAAATCAGCCTATGGTTCGGGATGGTCTCATGGAAATATCAGTGGTGGCAACCAAGTTAGGTCACTTTTGCGCTCCCCTTGGGATGCCTTTCACAGCTGCAGTGCGCCTGGAGCCCAGGGCTTCCTGGTTTTAAAAGTCCTAGGCCTAAGCCTAACAGTAACCCTAGGAAGGTAAATCAGCCGGGTATTAGGGTTCTTCCTAAGGGAAAAGCCGTGAAAGCAGCCATGTTGTGGCACTTCTGCACTCCCTTTGGGATGCCTTTGGCAGATGCAGTAAGCCTGGAACTCAGGGCTTCCTGGTTAAAAAACTCCATGCCCTAGGATGAAGCCTAACCCTAACCCCAGGAAGGAAAATCAGCCTAGGTATAGGGATTGTGCAACGGCTAGAACACGATGGGATATGTTTTCTGTGCTGGCACAGTTTTTCCTCGCTAGACATAGTAGAAAAGCTTTTTGCCAAGATGTAGACGAGAAGAGACGCTAAAGACGAAGGTACGATGCTGTCCGGAGCTAAGAGCCGCTCCCGGGCGTCTTTCGGCAGAAGCCGCGCTAAGGAGTGCACAGTGAGCGGCACAATCGTCTTTGCGCGAAGAAGCCGCTTCTTCGCCTCCGGGAGCCGGAGATAGCGGCACCTTCGGAAAGGTGCAGAAGGAAGCTGTACAACACTGGGATTGTGTGCGCAGCTTGCCAGCTGATAGAAAACAGTACCTTTGCACTCTCCTGACTTTTCCAATCACATGAACATTCGATTGGAAGCTGTTTTGGACAACTTTTCTTTCCTTCATGCCAAACACTCGGCACACCTCCGTGCAACGTCTAGAACACGATGGGAGATGTTTTCTGCGCTGGCACAGTTTTTCCTCGCCAGACATAGTAGAAAAGCTTTTTGCTAAGATGTAGACGAGAAGAGACGCTAAAGACGAAGGTACGATGCTGTCCGGAGCTAAGAGCCGCTCCCGGGCGTCTTTCGGCAGAAGCCGCGCTAAGGAGTGCACAGTGAGCGGCACAATCGTCTTTGCGCGAAGAAGCCGCTTCTTCGCCTCCGGGAGCCGGAGAGAGCGGCACCTTCGGAAAGGTGAAGAAGGAAGCTGTACAACACTGGGATTGTGTGCGCAGCTTGCCAACTGATAGAAAACAGTACCTTTGCACTCTCCTGACTTTTCCAATCACATGAACATTCGATTGGAAGCTGTTTTGGACAACTTTTCTTCATGCCAAACACTCGGCACACCTCCGTGCAACGTCTAGAACACGATGGGAGATGTTTTCTGTGCTGGCACAGTTTTTCCTCGCCAGACATAGTGGAAAAGCTTTTTGCTATGATGTAGACGGCAAGAGAGGCTAAGGACTGGATGTAAGCAAATGACACTCATCTTCAAAAAAGGCAATTCGGAGGACTCGCAATCGTACAAACCAGCCAGCCTCTTCTTTATACCCAGGAAGTTGATGAAGCAGCTCTTCCTGGAAAACCTTGCCAGGCACATGAAAGACGACACAATAATGTAGTTAGCATGATTTTTCAGGGGCATTTCATGCTGAACATAACTTTAAACTCCTCTGATGAATCAACTTGACTGGTAGATGAAGGGAATATTATCTGCCTGGGCTTCAGGGAGGTTTTTGACATATCTCTACATGGCAGCACACATCCATATGGAAGCAATAGTGCAAAGGGGAGGGAATCAGTGTCTTTTCAGTGATGCTGAGTGAAAAGACAAGAGGCAGTGGGCACACACTGAAATACAGGAACATCAGGAATTGATTCTTTACTGTGAGGGTGAGTGAACCACGGCACAGACTGCCCAGAAAGATTGTGGAGCCTGGATCTTTGAAGACATTAAAAGTACACCCAGATAGAATCCTGGGCAAGAGGCTCTAGGTATCCTGGTTTAGGCAGGGGGGTTGGGCCTGGTTAGCCCCACCAACCCCTTCCACTCTCATTCATTCTGTGCTAGTGAATTCTCTTCAAGATGCATTTCAAGCACTGGCATGACAAAGTTCTGTGCAGACACAGATCCAAATGGACATGGCATCTAAGTTCCTTAAGCAGTCTTCAAGAAGAATGTAAACCTCTGGGGCAAGTGTCTCTTCCCTAACTGAATCCCTTTCATGGGAAAATTCCCAGCTCTAGAAAGATCTTCTGATACGCATGCTTAAGACTGACACTGGCTGAGCAAATTTCTCCCTATGTGTATCTAAGACCAGTTAGGATCTTCACCCAAAGTGCTGTCAACATAGTCACAGAATGCCTATTGTTAAGAAGTGACAACTTCCATCAGAATGGCAACTATTGGTCCACCAAATGGTTGAATGGATGGGAATTATCTGCTTGGGTTAAAAACAAAAAGAAAGAGTTGGTCTTTACTTATCAATTTCATTGCAATATTGATAAGGGAAGAAAAAGACCTAAGTCCTTGACTTTCTTAACTGGAGGAAAGATTTTAAAAATTCCTTGTAAAAATGTATGATCACAATCAGACTATTGAAACCATTTGAGTTGGGAAAAAAGTTCCAAAATTGTCTAGAGAGTGGCAAAGAAGCCAAGAAAATAGGAAAGAAACAAAAAGAGGGCAAAAGAGTAAGCTTCAGTGTACAAGCTCGTTCTAGAAGTAGTCTGCCGGGGAAAGGAAGCCCCAGTTGAATTTCCAATGTATTCCTGAGCTTGATTCAGTAACTGGTCAATGTAAAAACCAATCCTTTTGTATAACTTCTTCCAGCAACAAAAACTCCAACAGGTTGACACTACCATCATGCCTGTTCCAGACATATTTCAATAGGAAATGATGATTTTCTTGAAAACCTACTTGCATAAAAGTTGCAAGATGGTGGAGGGATTGCCACATCCTCCTTCCTCCATCTGGCTTGAAAGTAGATTTGATAAAATATGCAACAAAGCACATGATTTATAAGGTAGAGTCAAATGGATGATTTGGGAATTGATCTCTTGTTGATAGTAAACTTCACATCCACTCTGTGTGACCTTTCTAAAACAAAATGTGGAGCTGAGGCATGAATCTGCCACAACAATTGTAAAGCAAACATACACACTCCCCTTCACATGCCCCCCCTTCCACACACACCTAGGCACACACAGAGATCAGCATAGCAGATCATGAACACCTTGGAAAAGACTGAAATGCTAAATGCCTCTCTTGATGGGCAAAAGAGCTGGTGCAGTAATTCAAATGCCTGGTACAAAAATTCTGTTTCATATTTAGCTCCTATTTAAAACACAGCTTTTCATTTCATTCTATTTACAGAATATTTTCTTTTCATTTGTTTCTTTAAAATTACTTAGTTCTCACCTGTTGTATGTCTAGGAATATTTTCTTCCAAAAATAGAAAAAAATAGATGCTATCTTTTCAGCAGAAAACATTGGTTGATACAATTTTAAACCATCATGATATGGAAGAATTGTTCTGTCCCTCTCGAAGGTGGAAGAAGCATTTGGATCACAGATCATCTACAATGAAATACTTGACATGTTTAAGATGCTTTCAATCAATTTTGATCGTCAATTGCTTCTTCGTTGGAAACAGTCATTTTTCAGTGAAGGGCAAGTGTGTGTGGTATATCTACATGATGTGTTCAAACCCAGTTCCTACTAATGGCCAGGCTGAATTCCAGGAAATAACGTCCCGAATGATATTTTGCCGCCTTCTTTGGCACTTCATGAAATCTTACCATGATGAAGTGCTGAAACACAGAGATTTTCTCTTAGAGAGTGTCTCATGTTGTAACCCATCCCATGGATTTTATGCTGTAATTCTTATCTCTTTTAAAATTTGCTATCTTCTGTACAGTTTTCATGAACCTTTCTGTTACAGTAGTGAATAGCACAGATAAATGTCATTTTGTACAACTTTGAATTTACCCCAAGAGCTGAGAGAAAACTTGCTCCTATACTTCAATCCCAGTTTCTTCTATAGTCCAACTTTGTTTCTCTACCATCAAGCTTCTCCTTTGTTGCTGCTCCAAGCCCCGTCCAAGCTGACCTTGAATACTTTCAGGGATGGGACACCCACAACTTCCCTGGGCAACCTGTTCCAGTGTTCCAGCACTCCCACAGTAAAAAAGGCCTTCCTTTCATCTAATATGTGTAGGAAATCATAAATCTAGGCATAGAAATTTGGAGTGCAAATTTGAAATTCTTTTGATTTGAAGCACATTTTATATGAATACTGACTTACAGATGACTAAAAGATGTTGATGGGCATTTGAGGTGACAAGTTTTGAAAAAGTGTACGGAAATTAACATTGAAACCACTAAAATTAAAAACTTCTTCCCATTTTCTTTCTCCTCTCCTATTCAAAATTGCAAATGTCAGATATCAGTGCTTCATGCAAACCTCTCAGATGCTCTCAGGGAAAAAGCATTTATTTCAGACTAAGTTGCGGTTGACGTAGAACACTGCCTTTAACAGCTGCAGTGTGCCTGGAATTCAGGGCTTCCTGTTTGAAAAAATCCTATCTCTAGGCTGAACCCTAACCCTAACCCTAGGCAGATAAATCAGCCTGGGTATAGGGATGTTCCCAAGGAAAAAAGCACTGGAAAGAGCATGTTGAGGCAATTTTTGGCTGCCCTTGGGAAGCCTTTTGCAGCTGCACTGGGTCTGGAGCTAGGGGGTTACTGATTTAAAATCCCTATCCCTTGGCGTGACCATAGGTGCAACTGGAGGCAAGTAAATCAGCCTAGGTTCAATGATGGTCCCAAGGAAAAAGCGCTGGAGGCAGCCATGTTGTGGCACTTTTCCCCTCCTCTTGGGTAGTCCTTGGCAGCTGCTGTGTTCTTGGAACTCAGGGCTTTCTGGTTAAAAAAACACTAACCCTAGGCGTAACTCTAACCCTCACCCTAGGAAGGAAAATCAGCCTATGGTTCGGGATGGACTCATGAGAATAGCAGCAGAGGCAGCCAAGTTGTGTCACTTTTGCGCTCCCCTTGGGATGCCTTTAACAGCTGCAGTGTGCCTGGAGCTAAGGGCTTCCTAGTTTTAAAAATCCTAGCCCTAGGCCTAAGCCTTACAGTAACCCTGGGAAGGGAAATCAGCCTGGTGTTAGGCTTCTTGCCAAGGAAAAAGCCGTGAAAGCAGCCATGTTGTGGCACTTTTGCACTCCCTTTTGGATGCCTTTATCAGCTCCAGTGTGCCTGGATCTCAGGGCTTCCTGATTTTAAAAATCCTAGCCCTAGGCCGAACCCCAACCCTAAGACGAGAAAGGCAAATCAGCCAGGAATTAGGAATGTCCCCAAGGAAAAAGCTGTGGAGGCAGGCGTGTTGTGGTACTTTTGCGCTCTTCTTGGCTAGTCCTTCACAGCTGCTGTGTTCTTGGAACTCAGGGCTTTCTGGTTAATAGAACCCTTACACTAGGGGTAACTCAAACCTTAACCCTAGGAAGGAAAATCAGCCTATGGTTCGGGATGGTCTCATGAGAATAGAAGCAGAGGCAGCCACGTTGTGTCACTTCTGCGGCCCTCTTGGGATGCCTTTAACAGCTGCAGAGTGCCTGGAGCCCAGGGCTTCCTGGTTTTAAAAGTCCTAGGCCTAAGCCTAACAGTAACCCTAGGAAGGTAAATCAGCCGCGTATTAGGGTTCTTCCTAAGGGAAAAGCTGTGAAAGCAGCCATGTTGTGGCACTTTTGCACTCCCTTTGGGATGCCTTTGGCAGATGCAGTAAGCCTGGAACTCAGGGCTTCCTGGTTAAAAAACTCCAAGCCCTAGGCTGAACCCTAACCCTAACCCTAGGCAGATAAATCAGCCTAGGTATAGGGATGGTGACAAGGAAAAAGCTGTGAAAGCTGCCATGTTGTTGCACTTTTGTACTCCCCTTGGGATGCCTTGAACAGCTGCAGTGTGCCTGGATCTAAGGGCTTCCTAGTTTTAAAAATCCTAGCCCTAGGCCTAAGCCTAACAGTAACCCTGGGAAGGGAAATCAGCCTGGTGTTAAGCTTCTTGCCAAGGAAAAAGCCGTGAAAGCAACCATGTTGTGGCACTTTTGCACTCCCTTTTGGATGCCTTTCACAGCTCCAGTGTGCCTGGAACTCAGGGCTTCCTGATTTTAAAAAAGCTAGCCCTAGGCCGAACCCCAACCCTAAGACGAGAAAGGCAAATCAGCCAGGAATTAGGCATGTCCCCAAGGAAAAAGCTGTGGAGGCAGGCATGTTGTGGTACTTTTGCGCTCTTCTTGGGTAGTCCTTCGCAGCTGCTGTGTTCTTGGAACTCAGGGCTTTCTGGTTAATAGAACCCTTACCCTAGGCGTAACTCAAACCTTAACCCTAGGAAGGAAAATCAGCCTATGGTTCGGGATGGTCTCATGAGAATAGCAGCAGAGGCAGCCAAGTTGTGTCACTTCTGCAGCCCTCTTGGGATGCCTTTCGCAGCTGCAGTGTGCCTGGAGCCCAGGGCTTCCTGGTTTTAAAAGTCCTAGGCCTAAGCCTAACAGTAACCCTAGGAAGGTAAATCAGCCGCGTATTAGGGTTCTTCCTAAGGGAAAAGCCGTGAAAGCAGCCATGTTGTGGCACTTCTGCACTCCCTTTGGGATGCCTTTGGCAGATGCAGTAAGCCTGGAACTCAGGGCTTCCTAGTTAAAAAAATCCTAGCCCTAGGCCGAACCCCAACCCTAAGACGAGAAAGGCAAATCAGCCAGGAATTAGGCATGTCCCCAAGGAAAAAGCTGTGGAGGCAGGCACGTTGTGGTACTTTTGCGCTCTTCTTGGCTAGTCCTTCACAGCTGCTGTGTTCTTGGAACTCAGGGCTTTCTGGTTAATAGAACCCTTACCCCAGGCGTAACTCAAACCTTAACCCTCGGAAGGAAAATCAGCCTATGGTTCGGGATGGTCTCATGAGAATATCAGTGGTGGCAGCCAAGTTGTGTCACTTTTGCGCTCCCCTTGGGATGCCTTTCGCAGCTGCAGTGTGCCTGGAGCCCAGGGCTTCCTGGTTTTAAAAGTCCTAGGCCTAAGCCTAACAGTAACCCTAGGAAGGTAAATCAGCCGGGTATTAGGGTTCTTCCTAAGGGAAAAGCCGTGAAAGCAGCCATGTTGTGGCACTTCTGCACTCCCTTTGGGATGCCTTTGGCAGATGCAGTAAGCCTGGAACTTAGGGCTTCCTAGTTAAAAAAATCCTAGCCCTAGGCCGAACCCCAACCCTAAGACGAGAAAGGCAAATCAGCCAGGAATTAGGCATGTCCCCAAGGAAAAAGCTGTGGAGGCAGGCACGTTGTGGTACTTTTGCGCTCTTCTTGGGTAGTCCTTCGCAGCTGCTGTGTTCTTGGAACTCAGGTCTTTTTGGTTAATAGACCTCTTACCCTAGGCGAAACTCAAACCTTAACCCTAGGAAGGAAAATCAGCCTATGGTTCAGGATGGTCTCATGAGAATAGAAGCAGAGGCAGCCAAGTTGTGTCACTTCTGCGGCCCTCTTGGGATGCCTTTAACAGCTGCAGTGTGCCTGGAGCCCAGGGCTTCCTGGTTTTAAAAGTCCTAGGCCTAAGCCTAACAGTAACCCTAGGAAGGTAAATCAGCCGCCTATTAGGGTTCTTCCTAAGGGAAAAGCTGTGAAAGCAGCCATGTTGTGGCACTTTTGCACTCCCTTTGGGATGCCTTTGGCAGATGCAGTAAGCCTGGAACTCAGGGCTTCCTGGTTAAAAAACTCCAAGCCCTAGGCTGAAGCCTAACCCTAACCCTAGGCAGATAAAACAGCCTAGGTATAGGGATGGTGACAAGGAAAAAGCTGTGAAAGCTGCCATGTTGTTGCACTTTTGTACTCCCCTTGGGATGCCTTGAACAGCTGCAGTGTGCCTGGATCTAAGGGCTTCCTAGTTTTAAAAATCCTAGCCCTAGGCCTAAGCCTAACAGTAACCCTGGGAAGGGAAATCAGCCTGGTGTTAAGCTTCTTGCCAAGGAAAAAGCCGTGAAAGCAACCATGTTGTGGCACTTTTGCACTCCCTTTTGGATGCCTTTCACAGCTCCAGTGTGCCTGGAACTCAGGGCTTCCTGATTTTAAAAAAGCTAGCCCTAGGCCGAACCCCAACCCTAAGACGAGAAAGGCAAATCAGCCAGGAATTAGGCATGTCCCCAAGGAAAAAGCTGTGGAGGCAGGCATGTTGTGGTACTTTTGCGCTCTTCTTGGGTAGTCCTTCGCAGCTGCTGTGTTCTTGGAACTCAGGGCTTTCTGGTTAATAGAACCCTTACCCTAGGCGTAAATCAAACCTTAACCCTAGGAAGGAAAATCAGCCTATGGTTCGGGATGGTCTCATGGAAATATCAGTGGTGGCAACCAAGTTAGGTCACTTTTGCGCTCCCCTTGGGATGCCTTTCACAGCTGCAGTGCGCCTGGAGCCCAGGGCTTCCTGGTTTTAAAAGTCCTAGGCCTAAGCCTAACAGTAACCCTAGGAAGGTAAATCAGCCGGGTATTAGGGTTCTTCCTAAGGGAAAAGCCGTGAAAGCAGCCATGTTGTGGCACTTCTGCACTCCCTTTGGGATGCCTTTGGCAGATGCAGTAAGCCTGGAACTCAGGGCTTCCTGGTTAAAAAACTCCACGCCCTAGGATGAAGCCTAACCCTATCCCCAGGAAGGAAAATCAGCCTAAGTATAGGGATGGTGCAACGGCTAGAACACGATGGGATATGTTTTCTGTGCTGGCACAGTTTTTCCTCGCTAGACATAGTAGAAAAGCTTTTTGCCAAGATGTAGACGAGAAGAGACGCTAAAGACGAAGGTACGATGCTGTCCGGAGCTAAGAGCCGCTCCCGGGCGTCTTTCGGCAGAAGCCGCGCTAAGGAGTGCACAGTGAGCGGCACAATCGTCTTTGCGCGAAGAAGCCGCTTCTTCGCCTCCGGGAGCCGGAGAGAGCGGCACCTTCGGAAAGGTGCAGAAGGAAGCTGTACAACACTGGGATTGTGTGCGCAGCTTGCCAGCTGATAGAAAACAGTACCTTTGCACTCTCCTGACTTTTCCAATCACATGAACATTCGATTGGAAGCTGTTTTGGACAACTTTTCTTTCCTTCATGCCAAACACTCGGCACACCTCCGTGCAACGTCTAGAACACGATGGGAGATGTTTTCTGCGCTGGCACAGTTTTTCCTCGCCAGACATAGTAGAAAAGCTTTTTGCTAAGATGTAGACGAGAAGAGACGCTAAAGACGAAGGTACGATGCTGTCCGGAGCTAAGAGCCGCTCCCGGGCGTCTTTCGGCAGAAGCCGCGCTAAGGAGTGCACAGTGAGCGGCACAATCGTCTTTGCGCGAAGAAGCCGCTTCTTCGCCTCCGGGAGCCGGAGAGAGCGGCACCTTCGGAAAGGTGAAGAAGGAAGCTGTACAACACTGGGATTGTGTGCGCAGCTTGCCAACTGATAGAAAACAGTACCTTTGCACTCTCCTGACTTTTCCAATCACATGAACATTCGATTGGAAGCTGTTTTGGACAACTTTTCTTTTCTTCATGCCAAACACTTGGCACACCTCCGTGCAACGTCTAGAAAACGATGGGAGATGTTTTCTGTGCTGGCACAGTTTTTCCTCGCCAGACTTAGTGGAAAAGCTTTTTGCTAAGATGTAGACGAGAAGAGACGCTAAAGACGAAGGTACGATGCTGTCCGGAGCTAAGAGCCGCTCCCGGGCGTCTTTCGGCAGAAGCCGCGCTAAGGAGTGCACAGTGAGCGGCACAATGGTCTTTGCGCGAACAAGCCGCCTCTTCGCCTCCGGGAGCCGGAGAGAGCGGCACCTTCGGAAAGGTGAAGAAGGAAGCTGTACAACACTGGGATTGTGTGCGCAGCTTGCCAACTGATAGAAAACAGTACCTTTGCACTCTCCTGACTTTTCCAATCACATGAACATTCGATTGGAAGCTGTTTTGGACAACTTTTCTTTCCTTCATGCCAAACACTCGGCACACCTCCGTGCAACGTCTAGAACACGATGGGAGATGTTTTCTGTGCTGGCACAGTTTTTCCTCGCCAGACATAGTGGAAAAGGTTTTTGCTAAGATGTAGACGAGAAGAGACGCTAAAGACGAAGGTACGATGCTGTCCGGAGCTAAGAGCCGCTCCCGGGCGTCTTTCGGCAGAAGCCGCGCTAAGGAGTGCACAGTGAGCGGCACAATCGTCTTTGCGCGAAGAAGCCGCTTCTTCGCCTCCGGGAGCCGGAGAGAGCGGCACCTTCGGAAAGGTGAAGAAGGAAGCTGTACAACACTGGGATTGTGTGCGCAGCTTGCCAACTGATAGAAAACAGTACCTTTGCACTCTCCTGACTTTTCCAATCACATGAACATTCGATTGGAAGCTGTTTTGGACAACTTTTCTTTCCTTCATGCCAAACACTTGGAAGACCTCCGTGCAACGTCTAGAACACGATGGGAGATGTTTTCTGTGCTGGCACAGTTTTTCCTCGCCAGACATAGTGGAAAAGCTTTTTGCTAAGATGTAGACGAGAAGAGACGCTAAAGACGAAGGTACGATGCTGTCCGGAGCTAAGAGCCGCTCCCGGGCGTCTTTCGGCAGAAGCCGCGCTAAGGAGTGCACAGTGAGCGGCACAATCGTCTTTGCGCGAAGAAGCCGCTTCTTCGCCTCCGGGAGCCGGAGAGAGCGGCACCTTCGGAAAGGTGAAGAAGGAAGCTGTACAACACTGGGATTGTGTGCGCAGCTTGCCAACTGATAGAAAACAGTACCTTTGCACTCTCCTGACTTTTCCAATCACATGAACATTCGATTGGAAGCTGTTTTGGACAACTTTTCTTCATGCCAAACACTCGGCACACCTCCGTGCAACGTCTAGAACACGATGGCAGATGTTTTCTGTGCTGGCACAGTTTTTCCTCGCCAGACATAGTGGAAAAGCTTTTTGCTAAGATGTAGACGGCAAGAGAGGCTAAGGACTGGATGTAAGCAAATGACACTCATCTTCAAAAAAGGCAATTCGGAGGACTCGCAATCGTACAAACCAGCCAGCCTCTTCTTTATACCCAGGAAGTTGATGAAGCAGCTCTTCCTGGAAAACCTTGCCAGGCACATGAAAGACGACACAATAATGTAGTTAGCATGATTTTTCAGGGGCATTTCATGCTGAACATAACTTTAAACTCCTCTGATGAATCAACTTGACTGGTAGATGAAGGGAATATTATCTGCCTGGGCTTCAGGGAGGTTTTTGACATATCTCTACATGGCAGCACACATCCATATGGAAGCAATAGTGCAAAGGGGAGGGAATCAGTGTCTTTTCAGTGATGCTGAGTGAAAAGACAAGAGGCAGTGGGCACACACTGAAATACAGGAACATCAGGAAATGATTCTTTACTGTGAGGGTGAGTGAACCACGGCACAGACTGCCCAGAAAGATTGTGGAGCCTGGATCTTTGAAGACATTAAAAGTACACCCAGATAGAATCCTGGGCAAGAGGCTCTAGGTATCCTGGTTTAGGCAGGGGGGTTGGGCCTGGTTAGCCCCACCAACCCCTTCCACTCTCATTCATTCTGTGCTAGTGAATTCTCTTCAAGATGCATTTCAAGCACTGGCATGACAAAGTTCTGTGCAGACACAGATCCAAATGGACATGGCATCTAAGTTCCTTAAGCAGTCTTCAAGAAGAATGTAAACCTCTGGGGCAAGTGTCTCTTCCCTAACTGAATCCCTTTCATGGGAAAATTCCCAGCTCTAGAAAGATCCTCTGATACGCATGCTTAAGACTGACACTGGCTGAGCAAATTTCTCCCTATGTGTATCTAAGACCAGTTAGGATCTTCACCCAAAGTGCTGTCAACATAGTCACAGAATGCCTATTGTTAAGAAGTGACAACTTCCATCAGAATGGCAACTATTGGTCCACCAAATGGTTGAATGGATGGGAATTATCTGCTTGGGTTAAAAACAAAAAGAAAGAGTTGGTCTTTACTTATCAATTTCATTGCAATATTGATAAGGGAAGAAAAAGACCTAAGTCCTTGACTTTCTTAACTGGAGGAAAGATTTTAAAAATTCCTTGTAAAAATGTATGATCACAATCAGACTATTGAAACCATTTGAGTTGGGAAAAAAGTTCCAAAATTGTCTAGAGAGTGGCAAAGAAGCCAAGAAAATAGGAAAGAAACAAAAAGAGGGCAAAAGAGTAAGCTTCAGTGTACAAGCTCGTTCTAGAAGTAGTCTGCCGGGGAAAGGAAGCCCCAGTTGAATTTCCAATGTATTCCTGAGCTTGATTCAGTAACTGGTCAATGTAAAAACCAATCCTTTTGTATAACTTCTTCCAGCAACAAAAACTCCAACAGGTTGACACTACCATCATGCCTGTTCCAGACATATTTCCAAGAGAAATGATGATTTTCTTGAAAACCTACTTGCATAAAAGTTGCAAGATGGTGGAGGGATTGCCACATCCTCCTTCCTCCATCTGGCTTGAAAGTAGATTTGATAAAATATGCAACAAAGCACATGATTTATAAGGTAGAGTCAAATGGATGATTTGGGAATTGATCTCTTGTTGATAGTAAACTTCACATCCACTCTGTGTGACCTTTCTAAAACAAAATGTGGAGCTGAGGCATGAATCTGCCACAACAATTGTAAAGCAAACATACACACTCCCCTTCACATGCCCCCCCTTCCACACACACCTAGGCACACACAGAGATCAGCATAGCAGATCATGAACACCTTGGAAAAGACTGAAATGCTAAATGCCTCTCTTGATGGGCAAAAGAGCTGGTGCAGTAATTCAAATGCCTGGTACAAAAATTCTGTTTCATATTTAGCTCCTATTTAAAACACAGCTTTTCATTTCATTCTATTTACAGAATATTTTCTTTTCATTTGTTTCTTTAAAATTACTTAGTTCTCACCTGTTGTATGTCTAGGAATATTTTCTTCCAAAAATAGAAAAAAATAGATGCTATCTTTTCAGCAGAAAACATTGGTTGATACAATTTTAAACCATCATGATATGGAAGAATTGTTCTGTCCCTCTCGAAGGTGGAAGAAGCATTTGGATCACAGATCATCTACAATGAAATACTTGACATGTTTAAGATGCTTTCAATCAATTTTGATCGTCAATTGCTTCTTCGTTGGAAACAGTCATTTTTCAGTGAAGGGCAAGTGTGTGTGGTATATCTACATGATGTGTTCAAACCCAGTTCCTACTAATGGCCAGGCTGAATTCCAGGAAATAACGTCCCGAATGATATTTTGCCGCCTTCTTTGGCACTTCATGAAATCTTACCATGATGAAGTGCTGAAACACAGAGATTTTCTCTTAGAGAGTGTCTCATGTTGTAACCCATCCCATGGATTTTATGCTGTAATTCTTATCTCTTTTAAAATTTGCTATCTTCTGTACAGTTTTCATGAACATTTCTGTTACAGTAGTGAATAGCACAGATAAATGTCATTTTGTACAACTTTGAATTTACCCCAAGAGCTGAGAGAAAACTTGCTCCTATACTTCAATCCCAGTTTCTTCTATAGTCCAACTTTGTTTCTCTACCATCAAGCTTCTCCTTTGTTGCTGCTCCAAGCCCCGTCCAAGCTGACCTTGAATACTTTCAGGGATGGGACACCCACAACTTCCCTGGGCAACCTGTTCCAGTGTTCCAGCACTCCCACAGTAAAAAAGGCCTTCCTTTCATCTAATATGTGTAGGAAATCATAAATCTAGGCATAGAAATTTGGAGTGCAAATTTGAAATTCTTTTGATTTGAAGCACATTTTATATGAATACTGACTTACAGATGACTAAAAGATGTTGATGGGCATTTGAGGTGACAAGTTTTGAAAAAGTGTACGGAAATTAACATTGAAACCACTAAAATTAAAAACTTCTTCCCATTTTCTTTCTCCTCTCCTATTCAAAATTGCAAATGTCAGATATCAGTGCTTCATGCAAACCTCTCAGATGCTCTCAGGGAAAAAGCATTTATTTCAGACTAAGTTGCGGTTGACGTAGAACACTGCCTTTAACAGCTGCAGTGTGCCTGGAATTCAGGGCTTCCTGTTTGAAAAAATCCTATCTCTAGGCTGAACCCTAACCCTAACCCTAGGCAGATAAATCAGCCTGGGTATAGGGATGTTCCCAAGGAAAAAAGCACTGGAAAGAGCATGTTGAGGCAATTTTTGGCTGCCCTTGGGAAGCCTTTTGCAGCTGCACTGGGTCTGGAGCTAGGGGGTTACTGATTTAAAATCCCTATCCCTTGGCGTGACCATAGGTGCAACTGGAGGCAAGTAAATCAGCCTAGGTTCAATGATGGTCCCAAGGAAAAAGCGCTGGAGGCAGCCATGTTGTGGCACTTTTCCCCTCCTCTTGGGTAGTCCTTGGCAGCTGCTGTGTTCTTGGAACTCAGGGCTTTCTGGTTAAAAAAACACTAACCCTAGGCGTAACTCTAACCCTCACCCTAGGAAGGAAAATCAGCCTATGGTTCGGGATGGACTCATGAGAATAGCAGCAGAGGCAGCCAAGTTGTGTCACTTTTGCGCTCCCCTTGGGATGCCTTTAACAGCTGCAGTGTGCCTGGAGCTAAGGGCTTCCTAGTTTTAAAAATCCTAGCCCTAGGCCTAAGCCTTACAGTAACCCTGGGAAGGGAAATCAGCCTGGTGTTAGGCTTCTTGCCAAGGAAAAAGCCGTGAAAGCAGCCATGTTGTGGCACTTTTGCACTCCCTTTTGGATGCCTTTCACAGCTCCAGTGTGCCTGGATCTCAGGGCTTCCTGATTTTAAAAATCCTAGCCCTAGGCCGAACCCCAACCCTAAGACGAGAAAGGCAAATCAGCCAGGAATTAGGAATGTCCTCAAGGAAAAAGCTGTGGAGGCAGGCACGTTGTGGTACTTTTGCGCTCTTCTTGGCTAGTCCTTCGCAGCTGCTGTGTTCTTGGAACTCAGGGCTTTCTGGTTAATAGAACCCTTACACTAGGCGTAACTCAAACCTTAACCCTAGGAAGGAAAATCAGCCTATGGTTCGGGATGGTCTCATGAGAATAGAAGCAGAGGCAGCCACGTTGTGTCACTTCTGCGGCCCTCTTGGGATGCCTTTAACAGCTGCAGTGTGCCTGGAGCCCAGGGCTTCCTGGTTTTAAAAGTCCTAGGCCTAAGCCTAACAGTAACCCTAGGAAGGTAAATCAGCTGGGTATTAGGGTTCTTCCTAAGGGAAAAGCCGTGAAAGCAGCCATGTTGTGGCACTTTTGCAGTCCCTTTGGGATGCTTTTGGCAGATGCAGTAAGCCTGGAACTCAGGGCTTCCTAGTTAAAAAAATCCTAGCCCTAGGCCGAACCCCAACCCTAAGACGAGAAAGGCAAATCAGCCAGGAATTAGGCATGTCCCCAAGGAAAAAGCTGTGGAGGCAGGCATGTTGTGGTACTTTTGCGCTCTTCTTGGGAAGTCCTTCGCAGCTGCTGTGTTCTTGGAACTCAGGGCTTTCTGGTTAATAGAACCCTTACCCTAGGCGTAAATCAAACCTTAACCCTAGGAAGGAAAATCAGCCTATGGTTCGGGATGGTCTCATGGAAATATCAGTGGTGGCAGCCAAGTTGTGTCACTTGTGCGCTCCTCTTGGGATGTCTTCAACAGCTGCAGTGTGCCTGGAGCCCAGGGCTTCCTGGTTTTAAAAGTCCTAGGCCTAAGCCTAACAGTAACCCTAGGAAGGTAAATCAGCCGCGTATTAGGGTTCTTCCTAAGGGAAAAGCTGTGAAAGCAGCCATGTTGTGGCACTTTTGCACTCCCTTTGGGATGCCTTTGGCAGATGCAGTAAGCCTGGAACTCAGGGCTTCCTGGTTAAAAAACTCCAAGCCCTAGGCTGAACCCTAACCCTAACCCTAGGCAGATAAAACAGCCTAGGTATAGGGATGGTGCCAAGGAAAAAGCTGTGAAAGCTGCCATGTTGTTGCACTTTTGTACTCCCCTTGGGTTGCCTTTCGCAGCTGCAGTGTGCCTGGAACTAAGGGCTTCCTAGTTTTAAAAATCCTAGCCCTAGGCCTAAGCGTAACAGTAACCCTGGGAAGGGAAATAAGCCTGGTGTTAGGTTTCTTGCCAAGGAAAAAGCCGTGAAAGCAGCCATGTTGTGGCACTTTTGCACTCCCTTTTGGATGCCTTTCACAGCTCCAGTGTGCCTGGAACTCAGGGCTTCCTGATTTTCAAAATCCTAGCCCTAGGCCGAACCCCAACCCTAAGAGGAGAAAGGCAAATCAGCCAGGAATTAGGCATGTCCCCAAGGAAAAAGCTGTAGAGGCAGGCATGTTGTGGTACTTTTGCGCTCTTCTTGGGTAGTCCTTCCCAGCTGCTGTGTTCCCTATGGTTCGGGATGGTCTCATGGAAATATCAGTGGTGGCAGCCAAGTTGCATTACTTTTGTGCTCCCCTTGGGATGCCTTTCGCAGCTGCAGAGTGCCAGGAGCCCAGGGCTTGCTGGTTTTAAAAGTCCTAGGCCTAAGCCTAACAGTAACCCTAGGAAGGTAAATCAGCCGCGTATTAGGGTTCTTCCTAAGGCAAAAGCCGTGAAAGCAGCCATGTTGTGGCACTTCTGCACTCCATTTGGGATGCCTTTGGCAGATGAAGTAAGCCTGGAACTCAGGGCTTCCTAGTTAAAAAAATCCTAGCCCTAGGCCGAACCCCAACCCTAAGACGAGAAAGGCAAATCAGCCTAAGTATAGGGATGGTGCAACGGCTAGAACACGATGGGATATGTTTTCTGTGCTGGCACAGTTTTTCCTCGCTAGACATAGTAGAAAAGCTTTTTGCCAAGATGTAGACGAGAAGAGACGCTAAAGACGAAGGTACGATGCTGTCCGGAGCTAAGAGCCGCTCCCGGGCGTCTTTCGGCAGAAGCCGCGCTAAGGAGTGCACAGTGAGCGGCACAATCGTCTTTGCGCGAAGAAGCCGCTTCTTCGCCTCCGGGAGCCGGAGAGAGCGGCACCTTCGGAAAGGTGCAGAAGGAAGCTGTACAACACTGGGATTGTGTGCGCAGCTTGCCAGCTGATAGAAAACAGTACCTTTGCACTCTCCTGACTTTTCCAATCACATGAACATTCGATTGGAAGCTGTTTTGGACAACTTTTCTTTCCTTCATGCCAAACACTCGGCACACCTCCGTGCAACGTCTAGAACACGATGGGAGATGTTTTCTGCGCTGGCACAGTTTTTCCTCGCCAGACATAGTAGAAAAGCTTTTTGCTAAGATGTAGACGAGAAGAGACGCTAAAGACGAAGGTACGATGCTGTCCGGAGCTAAGAGCCGCTCCCGGGCGTCTTTCGGCAGAAGCCGCGCTAAGGAGTGCACAGTGAGCGGCACAATCGTCTTTGCGCGAAGAAGCCGCTTCTTCGCCTCCGGGAGCCGGAGAGAGCGGCACCTTCGGAAAGGTGAAGAAGGAAGCTGTACAACACTGGGATTGTGTGCGCAGCTTGCCAACTGATAGAAAACAGTACCTTTGCACTCTCCTGACTTTTCCAATCACATGAACATTCGATTGGAAGCTGTTTTGGACAACTTTTCTTTTCTTCATGCCAAACACTTGGCACACCTCCGTGCAACGTCTAGAAAACGATGGGAGATGTTTTCTGTGCTGGCACAGTTTTTCCTCGCCAGACTTAGTGGAAAAGCTTTTTGCTAAGATGTAGACGAGAAGAGACGCTAAAGACGAAGGTACGATGCTGTCCGGAGCTAAGAGCCGCTCCCGGGCGTCTTTGGGCAGAAGCCGCGCTAAGGAGTGCACAGTGAGCGGCACAATGGTCTTTGCGCGAACAAGCCGCCTCTTCGCCTCCGGGAGCCGGAGAGAGCGGCACCTTCGGAAAGGTGAAGAAGGAAGCTGTACAACACTGGGATTGTGTGCGCAGCTTGCCAACTGATAGAAAACAGTACCTTTGCACTCTCCTGACTTTTCCAATCACATGAACATTCGATTGGAAGCTGTTTTGGACAACTTTTCTTTCCTTCATGCCAAACACTCGGCACACCTCCGTGCAACGTCTAGAACACGATGGGAGATGTTTTCTGTGCTGGCACAGTTTTTCCTCGCCAGACATAGTGGAAAAGGTTTTTGCTAAGATGTAGACGAGAAGAGACGCTAAAGACGAAGGTACGATGCTGTCCGGAGCTAAGAGCCGCTCCCGGGCGTCTTTCGGCAGAAGCCGCGCTAAGGAGTGCACAGTGAGCGGCACAATCGTCTTTGCGCGAAGAAGCCGCTTCTTCGCCTCCGGGAGCCGGAGAGAGCGGCACCTTCGGAAAGGTGAAGAAGGAAGCTGTACAACACTGGGATTGTGTGCGCAGCTTGCCAACTGATAGAAAACAGTACCTTTGCACTCTCCTGACTTTTCCAATCACATGAACATTCGATTGGAAGCTGTTTTGGACAACTTTTCTTTCCTTCATGCCAAACACTTGGAAGACCTCCGTGCAACGTCTAGAACACGATGGGAGATGTTTTCTGTGCTGGCACAGTTTTTCCTCGCCAGACATAGTGGAAAAGCTTTTTGCTAAGATGTAGACGAGAAGAGACGCTAAAGACGAAGGTACGATGCTGTCCGGAGCTAAGAGCCGCTCCCGGGCGTCTTTCGGCAGAAGCCGCGCTAAGGAGTGCACAGTGAGCGGCACAATCGTCTTTGCGCGAAGAAGCCGCTTCTTCGCCTCCGGGAGCCGGAGAGAGCGGCACCTTCGGAAAGGTGAAGAAGGAAGCTGTACAACACTGGGATTGTGTGCGCAGCTTGCCAACTGATAGAAAACAGTACCTTTGCACTCTCCTGACTTTTCCAATCACATGAACATTCGATTGGAAGCTGTTTTGGACAACTTTTCTTCATGCCAAACACTCGGCACACCTCCGTGCAACGTCTAGAACACGATGGCAGATGTTTTCTGTGCTGGCACAGTTTTTCCTCGCCAGACATAGTGGAAAAGCTTTTTGCTAAGATGTAGACGGCAAGAGAGGCTAAGGACTGGATGTAAGCAAATGACACTCATCTTCAAAAAAGGCAATTCGGAGGACTCGCAATCGTACAAACCAGCCAGCCTCTTCTTTATACCCAGGAAGTTGATGAAGCAGCTCTTCCTGGAAAACCTTGCCAGGCACATGAAAGACGACACAATAATGTAGTTAGCATGATTTTTCAGGGGCATTTCATGCTGAACATAACTTTAAACTCCTCTGATGAATCAACTTGACTGGTAGATGAAGGGAATATTATCTGCCTGGGCTTCAGGGAGGTTTTTGACATATCTCTACATGGCAGCACACATCCATATGGAAGCAATAGTGCAAAGGGGAGGGAATCAGTGTCTTTTCAGTGATGCTGAGTGAAAAGACAAGAGGCAGTGGGCACACACTGAAATACAGGAACATCAGGAAATGATTCTTTACTGTGAGGGTGAGTGAACCACGGCACAGACTGCCCAGAAAGATTGTGGAGCCTGGATCTTTGAAGACATTAAAAGTACACCCAGATAGAATCCTGGGCAAGAGGCTCTAGGTATCCTGGTTTAGGCAGGGGGGTTGGGCCTGGTTAGCCCCACCAACCCCTTCCACTCTCATTCATTCTGTGCTAGTGAATTCTCTTCAAGATGCATTTCAAGCACTGGCATGACAAAGTTCTGTGCAGACACAGATCCAAATGGACATGGCATCTAAGTTCCTTAAGCAGTCTTCAAGAAGAATGTAAACCTCTGGGGCAAGTGTCTCTTCCCTAACTGAATCCCTTTCATGGGAAAATTCCCAGCTCTAGAAAGATCCTCTGATACGCATGCTTAAGACTGACACTGGCTGAGCAAATTTCTCCCTATGTGTATCTAAGACCAGTTAGGATCTTCACCCAAAGTGCTGTCAACATAGTCACAGAATGCCTATTGTTAAGAAGTGACAACTTCCATCAGAATGGCAACTATTGGTCCACCAAATGGTTGAATGGATGGGAATTATCTGCTTGGGTTAAAAACAAAAAGAAAGAGTTGGTCTTTACTTATCAATTTCATTGCAATATTGATAAGGGAAGAAAAAGACCTAAGTCCTTGACTTTCTTAACTGGAGGAAAGATTTTAAAAATTCCTTGTAAAAATGTATGATCACAATCAGACTATTGAAACCATTTGAGTTGGGAAAAAAGTTCCAAAATTGTCTAGAGAGTGGCAAAGAAGCCAAGAAAATAGGAAAGAAACAAAAAGAGGGCAAAAGAGTAAGCTTCAGTGTACAAGCTCGTTCTAGAAGTAGTCTGCCGGGGAAAGGAAGCCCCAGTTGAATTTCCAATGTATTCCTGAGCTTGATTCAGTAACTGGTCAATGTAAAAACCAATCCTTTTGTATAACTTCTTCCAGCAACAAAAACTCCAACAGGTTGACACTACCATCATGCCTGTTCCAGACATATTTCCAAGAGAAATGATGATTTTCTTGAAAACCTACTTGCATAAAAGTTGCAAGATGGTGGAGGGATTGCCACATCCTCCTTCCTCCATCTGGCTTGAAAGTAGATTTGATAAAATATGCAACAAAGCACATGATTTATAAGGTAGAGTCAAATGGATGATTTGGGAATTGATCTCTTGTTGATAGTAAACTTCACATCCACTCTGTGTGACCTTTCTAAAACAAAATGTGGAGCTGAGGCATGAATCTGCCACAACAATTGTAAAGCAAACATACACACTCCCCTTCACATGCCCCCCCTTCCACACACACCTAGGCACACACAGAGATCAGCATAGCAGATCATGAACACCTTGGAAAAGACTGAAATGCTAAATGCCTCTCTTGATGGGCAAAAGAGCTGGTGCAGTAATTCAAATGCCTGGTACAAAAATTCTGTTTCATATTTAGCTCCTATTTAAAACACAGCTTTTCATTTCATTCTATTTACAGAATATTTTCTTTTCATTTGTTTCTTTAAAATTACTTAGTTCTCACCTGTTGTATGTCTAGGAATATTTTCTTCCAAAAATAGAAAAAAATAGATGCTATCTTTTCAGCAGAAAACATTGGTTGATACAATTTTAAACCATCATGATATGGAAGAATTGTTCTGTCCCTCTCGAAGGTGGAAGAAGCATTTGGATCACAGATCATCTACAATGAAATACTTGACATGTTTAAGATGCTTTCAATCAATTTTGATCGTCAATTGCTTCTTCGTTGGAAACAGTCATTTTTCAGTGAAGGGCAAGTGTGTGTGGTATATCTACATGATGTGTTCAAACCCAGTTCCTACTAATGGCCAGGCTGAATTCCAGGAAATAACGTCCCGAATGATATTTTGCCGCCTTCTTTGGCACTTCATGAAATCTTACCATGATGAAGTGCTGAAACACAGAGATTTTCTCTTAGAGAGTGTCTCATGTTGTAACCCATCCCATGGATTTTATGCTGTAATTCTTATCTCTTTTAAAATTTGCTATCTTCTGTACAGTTTTCATGAACATTTCTGTTACAGTAGTGAATAGCACAGATAAATGTCATTTTGTACAACTTTGAATTTACCCCAAGAGCTGAGAGAAAACTTGCTCCTATACTTCAATCCCAGTTTCTTCTATAGTCCAACTTTGTTTCTCTACCATCAAGCTTCTCCTTTGTTGCTGCTCCAAGCCCCGTCCAAGCTGACCTTGAATACTTTCAGGGATGGGACACCCACAACTTCCCTGGGCAACCTGTTCCAGTGTTCCAGCACTCCCACAGTAAAAAAGGCCTTCCTTTCATCTAATATGTGTAGGAAATCATAAATCTAGGCATAGAAATTTGGAGTGCAAATTTGAAATTCTTTTGATTTGAAGCACATTTTATATGAATACTGACTTACAGATGACTAAAAGATGTTGATGGGCATTTGAGGTGACAAGTTTTGAAAAAGTGTACGGAAATTAACATTGAAACCACTAAAATTAAAAACTTCTTCCCATTTTCTTTCTCCTCTCCTATTCAAAATTGCAAATGTCAGATATCAGTGCTTCATGCAAACCTCTCAGATGCTCTCAGGGAAAAAGCATTTATTTCAGACTAAGTTGCGGTTGACGTAGAACACTGCCTTTAACAGCTGCAGTGTGCCTGGAATTCAGGGCTTCCTGTTTGAAAAAATCCTATCTCTAGGCTGAACCCTAACCCTAACCCTAGGCAGATAAATCAGCCTGGGTATAGGGATGTTCCCAAGGAAAAAAGCACTGGAAAGAGCATGTTGAGGCAATTTTTGGCTGCCCTTGGGAAGCCTTTTGCAGCTGCACTGGGTCTGGAGCTAGGGGGTTACTGATTTAAAATCCCTATCCCTTGGCGTGACCATAGGTGCAACTGGAGGCAAGTAAATCAGCCTAGGTTCAATGATGGTCCCAAGGAAAAAGCGCTGGAGGCAGCCATGTTGTGGCACTTTTCCCCTCCTCTTGGGTAGTCCTTGGCAGCTGCTGTGTTCTTGGAACTCAGGGCTTTCTGGTTAAAAAAACACTAACCCTAGGCGTAACTCTAACCCTCACCCTAGGAAGGAAAATCAGCCTATGGTTCGGGATGGACTCATGAGAATAGCAGCAGAGGCAGCCAAGTTGTGTCACTTTTGCGCTCCCCTTGGGATGCCTTTAACAGCTGCAGTGTGCCTGGAGCTAAGGGCTTCCTAGTTTTAAAAATCCTAGCCCTAGGCCTAAGCCTTACAGTAACCCTGGGAAGGGAAATCAGCCTGGTGTTAGGCTTCTTGCCAAGGAAAAAGCCGTGAAAGCAGCCATGTTGTGGCACTTTTGCACTCCCTTTTGGATGCCTTTCACAGCTCCAGTGTGCCTGGATCTCAGGGCTTCCTGATTTTAAAAATCCTAGCCCTAGGCCGAACCCCAACCCTAAGACGAGAAAGGCAAATCAGCCAGGAATTAGGAATGTCCTCAAGGAAAAAGCTGTGGAGGCAGGCACGTTGTGGTACTTTTGCGCTCTTCTTGGCTAGTCCTTCGCAGCTGCTGTGTTCTTGGAACTCAGGGCTTTCTGGTTAATAGAACCCTTACACTAGGCGTAACTCAAACCTTAACCCTAGGAAGGAAAATCAGCCTATGGTTCGGGATGGTCTCATGAGAATAGAAGCAGAGGCAGCCACGTTGTGTCACTTCTGCGGCCCTCTTGGGATGCCTTTAACAGCTGCAGTGTGCCTGGAGCCCAGGGCTTCCTGGTTTTAAAAGTCCTAGGCCTAAGCCTAACAGTAACCCTAGGAAGGTAAATCAGCTGGGTATTAGGGTTCTTCCTAAGGGAAAAGCCGTGAAAGCAGCCATGTTGTGGCACTTTTGCAGTCCCTTTGGGATGCTTTTGGCAGATGCAGTAAGCCTGGAACTCAGGGCTTCCTAGTTAAAAAAATCCTAGCCCTAGGCCGAACCCCAACCCTAAGACGAGAAAGGCAAATCAGCCAGGAATTAGGCATGTCCCCAAGGAAAAAGCTGTGGAGGCAGGCATGTTGTGGTACTTTTGCGCTCTTCTTGGGAAGTCCTTCGCAGCTGCTGTGTTCTTGGAACTCAGGGCTTTCTGGTTAATAGAACCCTTACCCTAGGCGTAAATCAAACCTTAACCCTAGGAAGGAAAATCAGCCTATGGTTCGGGATGGTCTCATGGAAATATCAGTGGTGGCAGCCAAGTTGTGTCACTTGTGCGCTCCTCTTGGGATGTCTTCAACAGCTGCAGTGTGCCTGGAGCCCAGGGCTTCCTGGTTTTAAAAGTCCTAGGCCTAAGCCTAACAGTAACCCTAGGAAGGTAAATCAGCCGCGTATTAGGGTTCTTCCTAAGGGAAAAGCTGTGAAAGCAGCCATGTTGTGGCACTTTTGCACTCCCTTTGGGATGCCTTTGGCAGATGCAGTAAGCCTGGAACTCAGGGCTTCCTGGTTAAAAAACTCCAAGCCCTAGGCTGAACCCTAACCCTAACCCTAGGCAGATAAAACAGCCTAGGTATAGGGATGGTGCCAAGGAAAAAGCTGTGAAAGCTGCCATGTTGTTGCACTTTTGTACTCCCCTTGGGTTGCCTTTCGCAGCTGCAGTGTGCCTGGAACTAAGGGCTTCCTAGTTTTAAAAATCCTAGCCCTAGGCCTAAGCGTAACAGTAACCCTGGGAAGGGAAATAAGCCTGGTGTTAGGTTTCTTGCCAAGGAAAAAGCCGTGAAAGCAGCCATGTTGTGGCACTTTTGCACTCCCTTTTGGATGCCTTTCACAGCTCCAGTGTGCCTGGAACTCAGGGCTTCCTGATTTTCAAAATCCTAGCCCTAGGCCGAACCCCAACCCTAAGAGGAGAAAGGCAAATCAGCCAGGAATTAGGCATGTCCCCAAGGAAAAAGCTGTAGAGGCAGGCATGTTGTGGTACTTTTGCGCTCTTCTTGGGTAGTCCTTCCCAGCTGCTGTGTTCCCTATGGTTCGGGATGGTCTCATGGAAATATCAGTGGTGGCAGCCAAGTTGCATTACTTTTGTGCTCCCCTTGGGATGCCTTTCGCAGCTGCAGAGTGCCAGGAGCCCAGGGCTTGCTGGTTTTAAAAGTCCTAGGCCTAAGCCTAACAGTAACCCTAGGAAGGTAAATCAGCCGCGTATTAGGGTTCTTCCTAAGGCAAAAGCCGTGAAAGCAGCCATGTTGTGGCACTTCTGCACTCCATTTGGGATGCCTTTGGCAGATGAAGTAAGCCTGGAACTCAGGGCTTCCTAGTTAAAAAAATCCTAGCCCTAGGCCGAACCCCAACCCTAAGACGAGAAAGGCAAATCAGCCAGGAATTAGGCATGTCCCCAAGGAAAAAGCTGTGGAGGCAGGCACGTTGTGGTACTTTTGCGCTCTTCTTGGCTAGTCCTTCGCAGCTGCTGTGTTCTTGGAACTCAGGGCTTTCTGGTTAATAGAACCCTTACCCCAGGCGTAACTCAAACCTTAACCCTAGGAAGGAAAATCAGCCTATGGTTCGGGATGGTCTCATGGAAATATCAGTGGTGGCAGCCAAGTTGTGTCACTTTTGCGCTCCCCTTGGGATGCCTTTCGCAACTGCAGTGTGCCTGGAGGCCAGGGCTTCCTGGTTTTAAAAGTCCTAGGCCTAAGCCTAACAGTAACCCTAGGAAGGTAAATCAGCCGCGTATTAGGGTTCTTCCTAAGGGAAAAGCTGTGAAAGCAGCCATGTTGTGGCACTTTTGCACTCCCTTTGGGATGCCTTTGGCAGATGCAGTAAGCCTGGAACTCAGGGCTTCCTGGTTAAAAAACCCCAAGCCCTAGTCTGAAGCCTAACCCTAACCCTAGGCAGATAAAACAGCCTAGGTATAGGGATGGTGACAAGGAAAAAGCTGTGAAAGCTGCCATGTTGTTGCACTTTTGTACTCCCCTTGGGATGCCTTGAACAGCTGCAGTGTGCCTGGATCTAAGGGCTTCCTAGTTTTAAAAATCCTAGCCCTAGGCCTAAGCCTAACAGTAACCCTGGGAAGGGAAATCAGCCTGGTGTTAAGCTTCTTGCCAAGGAAAAAGCCGTGAAAGCAACCATGTTGTGGCACTTTTGCACTCCCTTTTGGATGCCTTTCACAACTCCAGTGTGCCTGGAATTCAGGGCTTCCTGATTTTAAAAAAGCTAGCCCTAGGCCGAACCCCAACCCTAAGACGAGAAAGGCAAATCAGCCAGGAATTAGGCATGTCCCCAAGGAAAAACTGTGGAGGCAGGCATGTTGTGGTACTTTTGCGCTCTTCTTGGGTAGTCCTTCGCAGCTGCTGTGTTCTTGGAACTCAGGGCTTTCTGGTTAATAGAACCCTTACCCTAGGCGTAACTCAAACCTTAACCCTAGGAAGGAAAATCAGCCTATGGTTCGGGATGGTCTCATGAGAATAGCAGCAGAGGCAGCCAAGTTGTGTCACTTCTGCAGCCCTCTTGGGATGCCTTTCGCAGCTGCAGTGTGCCTGGAGCCCAGGGCTTCCTGGTTTTAAAAGTCCTAGGCCTAAGCCTAACAGTAACCCTAGGAAGGTAAATCAGCCGCGTATTAGGGTTCTTCCTAAGGGAAAAGCCGTGAAAGCAGCCATGTTGTGGCACTTCTGCACTCCCTTTGGGATGCTTTTTGCAGATGAAGTAAGCCTGGAACTCAGGGCTTCATAGTTAAGAAAATCCTAGCCCTAGGCCGAACCCCAACCCTAAGACGAGAAAGGCAAATCAGCCAGGAATTAGGCATGTCCCCAAGGAAAAAGCTGTGGAGGCAGGCACGTTGTGGTACTTTTGCGCTCTTCTTGGGTAGTCCTTCGCAGCTGCTGTGTTCTTGGAACTCAGGTCTTTTTGGTTAATAGACCTCTTACCCTAGGCGAAACTCAAACCTTAACCCTAGGAAGGAAAATTAGCCTATGGTTCAGGATGGTCTCATGAGAATAGGAGCAGAGGCAGCCAAGTTGTGTCACTTCTGCGGCCCTCTTGGGATGCCTTTAACAGCTGCATATGCCTGGAGCCCAGGGCTTCCTGGTTTTAAAAGTCCTAGGCCTAAGCCTAACAGTAACCCTAGGAAGGTAAATCAGCCGCCTATTAGGGTTCTTCCTAAGGGAAAAGCTGTGAAAGCAGCCATGTTGTGGCACTTTTGCACTCCCTTTGGGATGCCTTTGGCAGATGCAGTAAGCCTGGAACTCAGGGCTTCCTGGTTAAAAAACTCCAAGCCCTAGGCTGAAGCCTAACCCTAACCCTAGGCAGATAAAACAGCCTAGGTATAGGGATGGTGACAAGGAAAAAGCTGTGAAAGCTGCCATGTTGTTGCACTTTTGTACTCCCCTTGGGATGCCTTGAACAGCTGCAGTGTGCCTGGATCTAAGGGCTTCCTAGTTTTAAAAATCCTAGCCCTAGGCCTAAGCCTAACAGTAACCCTGGGAAGGGAAATCAGCCTGGTGTTAAGCTTCTTGCCAAGGAAAAAGCCGTGAAAGCAACCATGTTGTGGCACTTTTGCACTCCCTTTTGTATGCCTTTCACAGCTCCAGTGTGCCTGGAACTCAGGGCTTCCTGATTTTAAAAAAGCTAGCCCTAGGCCGAACCCCAACCCTAAGACGAGAAAGGCAAATCAGCCAGGAATTAGGCATGTCCCCAAGGAAAAAGCTGTGGAGGCAGGCATGTTGTGGTACTTTTGCGCTCTTCTTGGGTAGTCCTTCGCAGCTGCTGTGTTCTTGGAACTCAGGGCTTTCTGGTTAATAGAACCCTTACCCCAGGCGTAACTCAAACCTTAACCCTAGGAAGGAAAATCAGCCTATGGTTCGGGATGGTCTCATGAGAATAGCAGCAGAGGCAGCCAAGTTGTGTCACTTCTGCAGCCCTCTTGGGATGCCTTTCGCAGCTGCAATGTGCCTGGAGCCCAGGGCTTCCTGGTTTTAAAAGTCCTAGGCCTAAGCCTAACAGTAACCCTAGGAAGGTAAATCAGCCGCGTATTAGGGTTCTTCCTAAGGGAAAAGCCGTGAAAGCAGCCATGTTGTGGCACTTCTGCACTCCCTTTGGGATGCTTTTTGCAGATGAAGTAAGCCTGGAACTCAGGGCTTCCTAGATAAGAAAATCCTAGCCCTAGGCCGAACCCCAACCCTAAGACGAGAAAGGCAAATCAGCCAGGAATTAGGCATGTCCCCAAGGAAAAAGCTGTGGAGGCAGGCATGTTGTGGTACTTTTGCGCTCTTCTTGGGTAGTCCTTCGCAGCTGCTGTGTTCTTGGAACTCAGGGCTTTCTGGTTAATAGAACCCTTACCCCAGGCGTAACTCAAACCTTAACCCTAGGAAGGAAAATCAGCCTATGGTTCGGGATGGTCTCATGGAAATATCAGTGGTGGCAGCCAAGTTGTGTCACTTTTGCGCTCCCCTTGGGATGCCTTTCGCAACTGCAGTGTGCCTGGAGCCCAGGGCTTCCTGGTTTTAAAAGTCCTAGGCCTAAGCCTAACAGTAACCCTAGGAAGGTAAATCAGCCGCGTATTAGGGTTCTTCCTAAGGGAAAAGCTGTGAAAGCAGCCATGTTGTGGCACTTCTGCACTCCCTTTGGGATGCCTTTGGCAGATGCAGTAAGCCTGGAACTCAGGGTTTCCTAGTTAAAAAAATCCTAGCCCTAGGCCGAACCCCAACCCTAAGACGAGAAAGGCAAATCAGCCAGGAATTAGGCATGTCCCCAAGGAAAAAGCTGTGGAGGCAGGCATGTTGTGGTACTTTTGCGCTCTTCTTGGGTAGTCCTTCGCAGCTGCTGTGTTCTTGGAACTCAGGGCTTTCTGGTTAATAGAACCCTTACCCCAGGCGTAACTCAAACCTTAACCCTAGGAAGGAAAATCAGCCTATGGTTCGGGATGGTCTCATGGAAATATCAGTGATGGCAGCCAAGTTGCGTTACTTTTGCGCTCCCCTTGGGATGCCTTTTGCAGCTGCATGTGCCTGGAGCCCAGGGCTTCCTGGTTTTAAAAGTCCTAGGCCTAAGCCTAACAGTAACCCTAGGAAGGTGAATCAGCCGGGCATTAGGGTTCTTCCTAAGGGAAAAGCCGCGAAAGCAGCCATGTTGTGGCACTTTTGCACTCCCTTTGGGATGCCTTTGGCAGATGCAGTAAGCCTGGAACTCAGGGCTTCCTGGTTAAAAAAATCCTAGCCCTAGGCCGAACCCCAACCCTAAGACGAGAAAGGCAAATCAGCCAGGAATTAGGCATGTCCCCAAGGAAAAAGCTGTGGAGGCAGGCATGTTGTGGTACTTTTGCGCTCTTCTTGGCTAGTCCTTCGCAGCTGCTGTGTTCATGGAACTCAGGGCTTTCTGGTTAATAGAACCCTTACCCCAGGCGTAACTCAAACCTTAACCCTAGGATGGAGAATCAGCCTATGGTTCGGGATGGTCTCATGAGAATATCAGTGGTGGCAGCCAAGTTGTGTCACTTTTGCGCTCCCCTTGGGATGCCTTTCGCAGCTGCAGTGTGCCTGGAGCCCAGGGCTTCCTGGTTTTAAAAGTCCTAGGCCTAAGCCTAACAGTAACCCTAGGAAGGTAAATCAGCCGCGTATTAGGGTTCTTCCTAAGGGAAAAGCCGTGAAAGCAGCCATGTTGTGGCACTTCTGCACTCCCTTTGGGATGCCTTTGGCAGATGCAGTAAGCCTGGAACTCAGGGCTTCCTAGTTAAAAAAATCCTAGCCCTAGGCCGAACCCCAACCCTAAGACGAGAAAGGCAAATCAGCCAGGAATTAGGCATGTCCCCAAGGAAAAAGCTGTGGAGGCAGGCACGTTGTGGTACTTTTGCGCTCTTCTTGGCTAGTCCTTCGCAGCTGCTGTGTTCATGGAACTCAGGGCTTTCTGGTTAATAGAACCTTTACCCCAGGCGTAACTCAAACCTTAACTCTAGGAAGGAAAATCAGCCTATGGTTAGGGATGGTCTCATGAGAATATCAGTGGTGGCAGCCAAGTTGTGTCACTTTTGCGCTCCCCTTGGGATGCCTTTCGCAGCTGCAGTGTGCCTGGAGCCCAGGGCTTCCTGGTTTTAAAAGTCCTAGGCCTAAGCCTAACAGTAACCCTAGGAAGGTAAATCAGCCGCGTATTAGGGTTCTTCCTAAGGGAAAAGCCGTGAAAGCAGCCATGTTGTGGCACTTCTGCACTCCCTTTGGGATGCCTTTGGCAGATGCAGTAAGCCTGGAACTTAGGGCTTCCTAGTTAAAAAAATCCTAGCCCTAGGCCGAACCCCAACCCTAAGACGAGAAAGGCAAATCAGCCAGGAATTAGGCATGTCCCCAAGGAAAAAGCTGTGGAGGCAGGCACGTTGTGGTACTTTTGCGCTCTTCTTGGGTAGTCCTTCGCAGCTGCTGTGTTCTTGGAACTCAGGTCTTTTTGGTTAATAGACCTCTTACCCTAAGCGAAACTCAAACCTTAACCCTAGGAAGGAAAATCAGCCTATGGTTCAGGATGGTCTCATGAGAATAGAAGCAGAGGCAGCCAAGTTGTGTCACTTCTGCGGCCCTCTTGGGATGCCTTTAACAGCTGCAGTGTGCCTGGAGCCCAGGGCTTCCTGGTTTTAAAAGTCCTAGGCCTAAGCCTAACAGTAACCCTAGGAAGGTAAATCAGCCGCCTATTAGGGTTCTTCCTAAGGGAAAAGCTGTGAAAGCAGCCATGTTGTGGCACTTTTGCACTCCCTTTGGGATGCCTTTGGCAGATGCAGTAAGCCTGGAACTCAGGGCTTCCTGGTTAAAAAACTCCAAGCCCTAGGCTGAAGCCTAACCCTAACCCTAGGCAGATAAAACAGCCTAGGTATAGGGATGGTGACAAGGAAAAAGCTGTGAAAGCTGCCATGTTGTTGCACTTTTGTACTCCCCTTGGGATGCCTTGAACAGCTGCAGTGTGCCTGGATCTAAGGGCTTCCTAGTTTTAAAAATCCTAGCCCTAGGCCTAAGCCTAACAGTAACCCTGGGAAGGGAAATCAGCCTGGTGTTAAGCTTCTTGCCAAGGAAAAAGCCGTGAAAGCAACCATGTTGTGGCACTTTTGCACTCCCTTTTGGATGCCTTTCACAGCTCCAGTGTGCCTGGAACTCAGGGCTTCCTGATTTTAAAAAAGCAAGCCCTAGGCCGAACCCCAACCCTAAGACGAGAAAGGCAAATCAGCCAGGAATTAGGCATGTCCCCAAGGAAAAAGCTGTGGAGGCAGGCATGTTGTGGTACTTTTGCGCTCTTCTTGGGTAGTCCTTCGCAGCTGCTGTGTTCTTGGAACTCAGGGCTTTCTGGTTAATAGAACCCTTACCCTAGGCGTAAATCAAACCTTAACCCTAGGAAGGAAAATCAGCCTATGGTTCGGGATGGTCTCATGGAAATATCAGGGGTGGCAGCCAAGTTGTGTCACTTTTGCACTCCATTTTGGATGCCTTTCGCAGCTGCAGTGTGCCTGGAGCCCAGGGCTTGCTGGTTTTAAAAGTCCTAGGCCTAAGCCTAACAGTAACCCTAGGAAGGTAAATCAGCCGGGTATTAGGGTTCTTCCTAAGGGAAAAGCCGTGAAAGCAGCCATGTTGTGGCACTTCTGCACTCCCTTTGGGATGCCTTTGGCAGATGCAGTAAGCCTGGAACTCAGGGCTTCCTAGATAAGAAAATCCTAGCCCTAGGCCGAACCCCAACCCTAAGACGAGAAAGGCAAATCAGCCAGGAATTAGGCATGTCCCCAAGGAAAAAGCTGTGGAGGCAGGCATGTTGTGGTACTTTTGCGCTCTTCTTGGGTAGTCCTTCGCAGCTGCTGTGTTCTTGGAACTCAGGGCTTTCTGGTTAATAGAACCCTTACCCCAGGCGTAACTCAAACCTTAACCCTAGGAAGGAAAATCAGCCTATGGTTCGGGATGGTCTCATGGAAATATCAGTGGTGGCAGCCAAGTTGTGTCACTTTTGCGCTCCCCTTGGGATGCCTTTCGCAACTGCAGTGTGCCTGGAGCCCAGGGCTTCCTGGTTTTAAAAGTCCTAGGCCTAAGCCTAACAGTAACCCTAGGAAGGTAAATCAGCCGCGTATTAGGGTTCTTCCTAAGGGAAAAGCTGTGAAAGCAGCCATGTTGTGGCACTTCTGCACTCCCTTTGGGATGCCTTTGGCAGATGCAGTAAGCCTGGAACTCAGGGTTTCCTAGTTAAAAAAATCCTAGCCCTAGGCCGAACCCCAACCCTAAGACGAGAAAGGCAAATCAGCCAGGAATTAGGCATGTCCCCAAGGAAAAAGCTGTGGAGGCAGGCATGTTGTGGTACTTTTGCGCTCTTCTTGGGTAGTCCTTCGCAGCTGCTGTGTTCTTGGAACTCAGGGCTTTCTGGTTAATAGAACCCTTACCCCAGGCGTAACTCAAACCTTAACCCTAGGAAGGAAAATCAGCCTATGGTTCGGGATGGTCTCATGGAAATATCAGTGATGGCAGCCAAGTTGCGTTACTTTTGCGCTCCCCTTGGGATGCCTTTTGCAGCTGCATGTGCCTGGAGCCCAGGGCTTCCTGGTTTTAAAAGTCCTAGGCCTAAGCCTAACAGTAACCCTAGGAAGGTGAATCAGCCGGGCATTAGGGTTCTTCCTAAGGGAAAAGCCGCGAAAGCAGCCATGTTGTGGCACTTTTGCACTCCCTTTGGGATGCCTTTGGCAGATGCAGTAAGCCTGGAACTCAGGGCTTCCTGGTTAAAAAAATCCTAGCCCTAGGCCGAACCCCAACCCTAAGACGAGAAAGGCAAATCAGCCAGGAATTAGGCATGTCCCCAAGGAAAAAGCTGTGGAGGCAGGCATGTTGTGGTACTTTTGCGCTCTTCTTGGCTAGTCCTTCGCAGCTGCTGTGTTCATGGAACTCAGGGCTTTCTGGTTAATAGAACCCTTACCCCAGGCGTAACTCAAACCTTAACCCTAGGATGGAGAATCAGCCTATGGTTCGGGATGGTCTCATGAGAATATCAGTGGTGGCAGCCAAGTTGTGTCACTTTTGCGCTCCCCTTGGGATGCCTTTCGCAGCTGCAGTGTGCCTGGAGCCCAGGGCTTCCTGGTTTTAAAAGTCCTAGGCCTAAGCCTAACAGTAACCCTAGGAAGGTAAATCAGCCGCGTATTAGGGTTCTTCCTAAGGGAAAAGCCGTGAAAGCAGCCATGTTGTGGCACTTCTGCACTCCCTTTGGGATGCCTTTGGCAGATGCAGTAAGCCTGGAACTCAGGGCTTCCTAGTTAAAAAAATCCTAGCCCTAGGCCGAACCCCAACCCTAAGACGAGAAAGGCAAATCAGCCAGGAATTAGGCATGTCCCCAAGGAAAAAGCTGTGGAGGCAGGCACGTTGTGGTACTTTTGCGCTCTTCTTGGCTAGTCCTTCGCAGCTGCTGTGTTCATGGAACTCAGGGCTTTCTGGTTAATAGAACCTTTACCCCAGGCGTAACTCAAACCTTAACCCTAGGAAGGAAAATCAGCCTATGGTTCGGGATGGTCTCATGAGAATATCAGTGGTGGCAGCCAAGTTGTGTCACTTTTGCGCTCCCCTTGGGATGCCTTTCGCAGCTGCAGTGTGCCTGGAGCCCAGGGCTTCCTGGTTTTAAAAGTCCTAGGCCTAAGCCTAACAGTAACCCTAGGAAGGTAAATCAGCCGCGTATTAGGGTTCTTCCTAAGGGAAAAGCCGTGAAAGCAGCCATGTTGTGGCACTTCTGCACTCCCTTTGGGATGCCTTTGGCAGATGCAGTAAGCCTGGAACTTAGGGCTTCCTAGTTAAAAAAATCCTAGCCCTAGGCCGAACCCCAACCCTAAGACGAGAAAGGCAAATCAGCCAGGAATTAGGCATGTCCCCAAGGAAAAAGCTGTGGAGGCAGGCACGTTGTGGTACTTTTGCTCTCTTCTTGGGTAGTCCTTCGCAGCTGCTGTGTTCTTGGAACTCAGGTCTTTTTGGTTAATAGACCTCTTACCCTAAGCGAAACTCAAACCTTAACCCTAGGAAGGAAAATCAGCCTATGGTTCAGGATGGTCTCATGAGAATAGAAGCAGAGGCAGCCAAGTTGTGTCACTTCTGCGGCCCTCTTGGGATGCCTTTAACAGCTGCAGTGTGCCTGGAGCCCAGGGCTTCCTGGTTTTAAAAGTCCTAGGCCTAAGCCTAACAGTAACCCTAGGAAGGTAAATCAGCCGCCTATTAGGGTTCTTCCTAAGGGAAAAGCTGTGAAAGCAGCCATGTTGTGGCACTTTTGCACTCCCTTTGGGATGCCTTTGGCAGATGCAGTAAGCCTGGAACTCAGGGCTTCCTGGTTAAAAAACTCCAAGCCCTAGGCTGAAGCCTAACCCTAACCCTAGGCAGATAAAACAGCCTAGGTATAGGGATGGTGACAAGGAAAAAGCTGTGAAAGCTGCCATGTTGTTGCACTTTTGTACTCCCCTTGGGATGCCTTGAACAGCTGCAGTGTGCCTGGATCTAAGGGCTTCCTAGTTTTAAAAATCCTAGCCCTAGGCCTAAGCCTAACAGTAACCCTGGGAAGGGAAATCAGCCTGGTGTTAAGCTTCTTGCCAAGGAAAAAGCCGTGAAAGCAACCATGTTGTGGCACTTTTGCACTCCCTTTTGGATGCCTTTCACAGCTCCAGTGTGCCTGGAACTCAGGGCTTCCTGATTTTAAAAAAGCAAGCCCTAGGCCGAACCCCAACCCTAAGACGAGAAAGGCAAATCAGCCAGGAATTAGGCATGTCCCCAAGGAAAAAGCTGTGGAGGCAGGCATGTTGTGGTACTTTTGCGCTCTTCTTGGGTAGTCCTTCGCAGCTGCTGTGTTCTTGGAACTCAGGGCTTTCTGGTTAATAGAACCCTTACCCTAGGCGTAAATCAAACCTTAACCCTAGGAAGGAAAATCAGCCTATGGTTCGGGATGGTCTCATGGAAATATCAGGGGTGGCAGCCAAGTTGTGTCACTTTTGCACTCCATTTTGGATGCCTTTCGCAGCTGCAGTGTGCCTGGAGCCCAGGGCTTGCTGGTTTTAAAAGTCCTAGGCCTAAGCCTAACAGTAACCCTAGGAAGGTAAATCAGCCGGGTATTAGGGTTCTTCCTAAGGGAAAAGCCGTGAAAGCAGCCATGTTGTGGCACTTCTGCACTCCCTTTGGGATGCCTTTGGCAGATGCAGTAAGCCTGGAACTCAGGGCTTCCTGGTTAAAAAACTCCACGCCCTAGGATGGAGCCTAACCCTATCCCCAGGAAGGAAAATCAGCCTAAGTATAGGGATGGTGCAACGTCTAGAACACGATGGGAGATGTTTTCTGCGCTGGCACAGTTTTTCCTCGCCAGACATAGTAGAAAAGCTTTTTGCTAAGATGTAGACGAGAAGAGACGCTAAAGACGAAGGTACGATACTGTCCGGAGCTAAGAGCCGCTCCCGGGCGTCTTTCGGCAGAAGCCGCGCTAAGGAGTGCACAGTGAGCGGCACAATCGTCTTTGCGCGAAGAAGCCGCTTCTTCGCCTCCGGGAGCCGGAGAGAGCGGCACCTTCGGAAAGGTGAAGAAGGAAGCTGTACAACACTGGGATTGTGTGCGCAGCTTGCCAACTGCTAGAAAACAGTACCTTTGCACTCTCCTGACTTTTCCAATCACATGAACATTCGATTGGAAGCTGTTTTGGACAACTTTTCTTTTCTTCATGCCAAACACTCGGCACACCTCCGTGCAACGTCTAGAACACGATGGGAGATGTTTTCTGTGCTGGCACAGTTTTTCCTCGCCAGACATAGTGGAAAAGCTTTTTGCTAAGATGTAGACGAGAAGAGACGCTAAAGACGAAGGTACGATGCTGTCCGGAGCTAAGAGCCGCTCCCGGGCGTCTTTGGGCAGAAGCCGCGCTAAGGAGTGCACAGTGAGCGGCACAATCGTCTTTGCGCGAAGAAGCCGCCTCTTCGCCTCCGGGAGCCGGAGAGAGCGGCACCTTCGGAAAGGTGAAGAAGGAAGCTGTACAACACTGGGATTGTGTGCGCAGCTTGCCAACTGATAGAAAACAGTACCTTTGCACTCTCCTGACTTTTCCAATCACATGAACATTCGATTGGAAGCTGTTTTGGACAACTTTTCTTTCCTTCATGCCAAACACTCGGCACACCTCCGTGCAACGTCTAGAACACGATGGGAGATGTTTTCTGTGCTGGCACAGTTTTTCCTCGCCAGACATAGTAGAAAAGCTTTTTGCTAAGGTGTAGACGAGAAGAGACGCTAAAGACGAAGGTACGATGCTGTCCGGAGCTAAGAGCCGCTCCCGGGCGTCTTTCGGCAGAAGCCGCGCTAAGGAGTGCACAGTGAGCGGCACAATCGTCTTTGCGCGAAGAAGCCGCTTCTTCGCCTCCGGGAGCCGGAGAGAGCGGCACCTTCGGAAAGGTGAAGAAGGAAGCTGTACAACACTGGGATTGTGTGCGCAGCTTGCCAACTGATAGAAAACAGTACCTTTGCACTCTCCTGACTTTTCCAATCACATGAACATTCGATTGGAAGCTGTTTTGGACAACTTTTCTTTCCTTCATGCCAAACACTCGGCACACCTCCGTGCAACGTCTAGAACACGATGGGAGATGTTTTCTGTGCTGGCACAGTTTTTCCTCGCCAGACATAGTGGAAAAGCTTTTTGCTAATATGTAGACGAGAAGAGACGCTAAAGACGAAGGTATGATGCTGTCCGGAGCTAAGAGCCGCTCCCGGGCGTCTTTCGGCAGAAGCCCCGCTAAGGAGTGCACAGTGAGCGGCACAATCGTCTTTGCGCGAAGAAGCCGCTTCTTCGCCTCCGGGAGCCGGAGAGAGCGGCACCTTCGGAAAGGTGAAGAAGGAAGCTGTACAACACTGGGATTGTGTGCGCAGCTTGCCAACTGATAGAAAACAGTACCTTTGCACTCTCCTGACTTTTCCAATCACATGAACATTCGATTGGAAGCTGTTTTGGACAACTTTTCTTCATGCCAAACACTCGGCACACACCCGTGCAACGTCTAGAACACGATGGGAGATGTTTTCTGTGCTGGCACAGTTTTTCCTCGCCAGACATAGTGGAAAAGCTTTTTGCTAAGATGTAGACGGCAAGAGAGGCTAAGGACTGGATGTAAGCAAATGACACTCATCTTCAAAAAAGGCAATTCGGAGGACTCGCAATCGTACAAACCAGCCAGCCTCTTCTTTATACCCAGGAAGTTGATGAAGCAGCTCTTCCTGGAAAACCTTGCCAGGCACATGAAAGACGACACAATAATGTAGTTAGCATGATTTTTCAGGGGCATTTCATGCTGAACATAACTTTAAACTCCTCTGATGAATCAACTTGACTGGTAGATGAAGGGAATATTATCTGCCTGGGCTTCAGGGAGGTTTTTGACATATCTCTACATGGCAGCACACATCCATATGGAAGCAATAGTGCAAAGGGGAGGGAATCAGTGTCTTTTCAGTGATGCTGAGTGAAAAGACAAGAGGCAGTGGGCACACACTGAAATACAGGAACATCAGGAATTGATTCTTTACTGTGAGGGTGAGTGAACCACGGCACAGACTGCCCAGAAAGATTGTGGAGCCTGGATCTTTGAAGACATTAAAAGTACACCCAGATAGAATCCTGGGCAAGAGGCTCTAGGTATCCTGGTTTAGGCAGGGGGGTTGGGCCTGGTTAGCCCCACCAACCCCTTCCACTCTCATTCATTCTGTGCTAGTGAATTCTCTTCAAGATGCATTTCAAGCACTGGCATGACAAAGTTCTGTGCAGACACAGATCCAAATGGACATGGCATCTAAGTTCCTTAAGCAGTCTTCAAGAAGAATGTAAACCTCTGGGGCAAGTGTCTCTTCCCTAACTGAATCCCTTTCATGGGAAAATTCCCAGCTCTAGAAAGATCCTCTGATACGCATGCTTAAGACTGCCACTGGCTGAGCAAATTTCTCCCTATGTGTATCTAAGACCAGTTAGGATCTTCACCCAAAGTGCTGTCAACATAGTCACAGAATGCCTATTGTTAAGAAGTGACAACTTCCATCAGAATGGCAACTATTGGTCCACCAAATGGATGAATGGATGGGAATTATCTGCTTGGGTTAAAAACAAAAAGAAAGAGTTGGTCTTTACTTATCAATTTCATTGCAATATTGATAAGGGAAGAAAAAGACCTAAGTCCTTGACTTTCTTAACTGGAGGAAAGATTTTAAAAATTCCTTGTAAAAATGTATGATCACAATCAGACTATTGAAACCATTTGAGTTGGGAAAAAAGTTCCAAAATTGTCTAGAGAGTGGCAAAGAAGCCAAGAAAATAGGAAAGAAACAAAAAGAGGGCAAAAGAGTAAGCTTCAGTGTACAAGCTCGTTCTAGAAGTAGTCTGCCGGGGAAAGGAAGCCCCAGTTGAATTTCCAATGTATTCCTGAGCTTGATTCAGTAACTGGTCAATGTAAAAACCAATCCTTTTGTATAACTTCTTCCAGCAACAAAAACTCCAACAGGTTGACACTACCATCATGCCTGTTCCAGACATATTTCAATAGGAAATGATGATTTTCTTGAAAACCTACTTGCATAAAAGTTGCAAGATGGTGGAGGGATTGCCACATCCTCCTTCCTCCATCTGGCTTGAAAGTAGATTTGATAAAATATGCAACAAAGCACATGATTTATAAGGTAGAGTCAAATGGATGATTTGGGAATTGATCTCTTGTTGATAGTAAACTTCACATCCACTCTGTGTGACCTTTCTAAAACAAAATGTGGAGCTGAGGCATGAATCTGCCACAACAATTGTAAAGCAAACATACACACTCCCCTTCACATGCCCCCCCTTCCACACACACCTAGGCACACACAGAGATCAGCATAGCAGATCATGAACACCTTGGAAAAGACTGAAATGCTAAATGCCTCTCTTGATGGGCAAAAGAGCTGGTGCAGTAATTCAAATGCCTGGTACAAAAATTCTGTTTCATATTTAGCTCCTATTTAAAACACAGCTTTTCATTTCATTCTATTTACAGAATATTTTCTTTTCATTTGTTTCTTTAAAATTACTTAGTTCTCACCTGTTGTATGTCTAGGAATATTTTCTTCCAAAAATAGAAAAAAATAGATGCTATCTTTTCAGCAGAAAACATTGGTTGATACAATTTTAAACCATCATGATATGGAAGAATTGTTCTGTCCCTCTCGAAGGTGGAAGAAGCATTTGGATCACAGATCATCTACAATGAAATACTTGACATGTTTAAGATGCTTTCAATCAATTTTGATCGTCAATTGCTTCTTCGTTGGAAACAGTCATTTTTCAGTGAAGGGCAAGTGTGTGTGGTATATCTACATGATGTGTTCAAACCCAGTTCCTACTAATGGCCAGGCTGAATTCCAGGAAATAACGTCCCGAATGATATTTTGCCGCCTTCTTTGGCACTTCATGAAATCTTACCATGATGAAGTGCTGAAACACAGAGATTTTCTCTTAGAGAGTGTCTCATGTTGTAACCCATCCCATGGATTTTATGCTGTAATTCTTATCTCTTTTAAAATTTGCTATCTTCTGTACAGTTTTCATGAACCTTTCTGTTACAGTAGTGAATAGCACAGATAAATGTCATTTTGTACAACTTTGAATTTACCCCAAGAGCTGAGAGAAAACTTGCTCCTATACTTCAATCCCAGTTTCTTCTATAGTCCAACTTTGTTTCTCTACCATCAAGCTTCTCCTTTGTTGCTGCTCCAAGCCCCGTCCAAGCTGACCTTGAATACTTTCAGGGATGGGACACCCACAACTTCCCTGGGCAACCTGTTCCAGTGTTCCAGCACTCCCACAGTAAAAAAGGCCTTCCTTTCATCTAATATGTGTAGGAAATCATAAATCTAGGCATAGAAATTTGGAGTGCAAATTTGAAATTCTTTTGATTTGAAGCACATTTTATATGAATACTGACTTACAGATGACTAAAAGATGTTGATGGGCATTTGAGGTGACAAGTTTTGAAAAAGTGTACGGAAATTAACATTGAAACCACTAAAATTAAAAACTTCTTCCCATTTTCTTTCTCCTCTCCTATTCAAAATTGCAAATGTCAGATATCAGTGCTTCATGCAAACCTCTCAGATGCTCTCAGGGAAAAAGCATTTATTTCAGACTAAGTTGCGGTTGACGTAGAACACTGCCTTTAACAGCTGCAGTGTGCCTGGAATTCAGGGCTTCCTGTTTGAAAAAATCCTATCTCTAGGCTGAACCCTAACCCTAACCCTAGGCAGATAAATCAGCCTGGGTATAGGGATGTTCCCAAGGAAAAAAGCACTGGAAAGAGCATGTTGAGGCAATTTTTGGCTGCCCTTGGGAAGCCTTTTGCAGCTGCACTGGGTCTGGAGCTAGGGGGTTACTGATTTAAAATCCCTATCCCTTGGCGTGACCATAGGTGCAACTGGAGGCAAGTAAATCAGCCTAGGTTCAATGATGGTCCCAAGGAAAAAGCGCTGGAGGCAGCCATGTTGTGGCACCTTTCCCCTCCTCTTGGGTAGTCCTTGGCAGCTGCTGTGTTCTTGGAACTCAGGGCTTTCTGGTTAAAAAAACACTAACCCTAGGCGTAACTCTAACCCTCACCCTAGGAAGGAAAATCAGCCTATGGTTCGGGATGGACTCATGAGAATAGCAGCAGAGGCAGCCAAGTTGTGTCACTTTTGCGCTCCCCTTGGGATGCCTTTAACAGCTGCAGTGTGCCTGGAGCTAAGGGCTTCCTAGTTTTAAAAATCCTAGCCCTAGGCCTAAGCCTTACAGTAACCCTGGGAAGGGAAATCAGCCTGGTGTTAGGCTTCTTGCCAAGGAAAAAGCCGTGAAAGCAGCCATGTTGTGGCACTTTTGCACTCCCTTTTGGATGCCTTTCACAGCTCCAGTGTGCCTGGATCTCAGGGCTTCCTGATTTTAAAAATCCTAGCCCTAGGCCGAACCCCAACCCTAAGACGAGAAAGGCAAATCAGCCAGGAATTAGGCATGTCCCCAAGGAAAAAGCTGTGGAGGCAGGCACGTTGTGGTACTATTGCGCTCTTCTTGGCTAGTCCTTCGCAGCTGCTGTGTTCTTGGAACTCAGGGCTTTCTGGTTAATAGAACCCTTACACTAGGCGTAACTCAAACCTTAACCCTAGGAAGGAAAATCAGCCTATGGTTCGGGATGGTCTCATGAGAATAGAAGCAGAGGCAGCCACGTTGTGTCACTTCTGCGGCCCTCTTGGGATGCCTTTAACAGCTGCAGTGTGCCTGGAGCCCAGGGCTTCCTGGTTTTAAAAGTCCTAGGCCTAAGCCTAACAGTAACCCTAGGAAGGTAAATCAGCTGGGTATTAGGGTTCTTCCTAAGGGAAAAGCCGTGAAAGCAGCCATGTTGTGGCACTTTTGCAGTCCCTTTGGGATGCTTTTGGCAGATGCAGTAAGCCTGGAACTCAGGGCTTCCTAGTTAAAAAAATCCTAGCCCTAGGCCGAACCCCAACCCTAAGACGAGAAAGGCAAATCAGCCAGGAATTAGGCATGTCCCCAAGGAAAAAGCTGTGGAGGCAGGCATGTTGTGGTACTTTTGCGCTCTTCTTGGGTAGTCCTTCGCAGCTGCTGTGTTCCCTATGGTTCGGGATGGTCTCATGGAAATATCAGTGGTGGCAGCCAAGTTGCATTACTTTTGCGCTCCCCTTGGGATGCCTTTCGCAGCTGCAGAGTGCCAGGAGCCCTGGGCTTCCTGGTTTTAAAAGTCCTAGGCCTAAGCCTAACAGTAACCCTAGGAAGGAAAATCAGCCGCGTATTAGGGTTCTTCCTAAGGCAAAAGCCGTGAAAGCAGCCATGTTGTGGCACTTCTGCACTCCATTTGGGATGCCTTTGGCAGATGAAGTAAGCCTGGAACTCAGGGCTTCCTAGTTAAAAAAATCCTGGCCCTAGGCCGAACCCCAACCCTAAGACGAGAAAGGCAAATCAGCCAGGAATTAGGCATGTCCCCAAGGAAAAAGCTGTGGAGGCAGGCATGTTGTGGTACTTTTGCGCTCTTCTTGGGTAGTCCTTTGCAGCTGCTGTGTTCTTGGAACTCAGGTCTTTCTGGTTAATAGAACTCTTACCCTAGGCGAAACTCAAATCTTCACCCTAGGAAGGAAAATCAGCCTATGGTTCAGGATGGTCTCATGAGACTAGAAGCAGAGGCAGCCTAGTTGTGTCACTTCTGCGGCCCTCTTCGGATGCCTTTTGCAGCTGCATGTGCCTGGAGCCCAGGGCTTCCTGGTTTTAAAAGTCCTAGGCCTAAGCCTAACAGTAACCCTAGGAAGGTAAATCAGCCGGGTATTAGGGTTCTTCCTAAGGGAAAAGCCGTGAAAGCAGCCATGTTGTGGCACTTCTGCACTCCCTTTGGGATGCCTTTGGCAGATGCAGTAAGCCTGGAACTCAGGGCTTCCTGGTTAAAAAACTCCAAGCCCTAGGCTGAACCCTAACCCTAACCCTAGCAGATAAATCAGCCTAGGTATAGGGATGGTGCCAAGGAAAAAGCTGTGAAAGCTGCCATGTTGTTGCACTTTTGTACTCCCCTTGGGATGCCTTGAACAGCTGCAGTGTGCCTGGAACTAAGGGCTTCCTAGTTTTAAAAATCCTAGCCCTAGGCCTAAGGCTAAGAGTAACCCTGGGAAGGGAAATCAGCCGGGTGTTAGGCTTCTTGCCAAGGAAAAAGCCGTCAAAGCAGCCATGTTGTGGCACTTTTGCACTCCCTTTTGGATGCCTTTCACAGCTCCAGTGTGCCTGGAATTGAGGGCTTCCTGATGTTAAAAATCCTAGCCCTAGGCCGAACCCCAACCCTAAGACGAGAAAGGCAAATCAGCCAGGAATTAGGCATGTCCCCAAGGAAAAAGCTGTGGAGGCAGGCATGTTGTGGTACTTTTGCGCTCTTCTTGGCTAGTCCTTCGCAGCTGCTGTGTTCTTGGAACTCAGGGCTTTCTGGTTAATAGAACCCTTACCCTAGGCGTAACTCAAACCTTAACCCTAGGAAGGAAAATCAGCCTATTGTTCGGGATGGTCTCATGGAAATATCAGTGGTGGCAGCCAAGTTGCGTCACTTTTGCGCTCCCCTTGGGATGCCTTTCGCAGCTGCAGAGTGCCTGGAGCCCAGGGCTTCCTGGTTTTAAAAGTCCTAGGCCTAAGCCTAACAGTAACCCTAGGAAGGTAAAACTGCCGGGTATTAGGGTTCTTCCTAAGGGAAAAGCCGTGAAAGCAGCCATGTTGTGGCACTTCTGCACTCCCTTTGGGATGCTTTTGGCAGATGAAGTAAGCCTGGAACTCAGGGCTTCCTAGTTAAAAAAATCCTAGAACTAGTCCGAACCCCAACCCTAAGACGAGAAAGGCAAATCAGCCAGGAATTAGGCATGTCCCCAAGGAAAAAGCTGTGGAGGCAGGCATGTTGTGGTACTTTTGCGCTCTTCTTGGGTAGTTCTTCGCAGCTGCTGTGTTCTTGGAACTCAGGGCTTTCTGGTTAATAGAACCCTTACCCCAGGCGTAACTCAAACCTTAACCCTAGGAAGGAAAATCAGCCTATGGTTCGGGATGGTCTCATGGAAATATCAGTGGTGGCATCCAAGTTGTGTCACTTTTGCGCTCCCCTTGGGATGCCTTTCGCAGCTGCAGTGTGCCTGGAGCCCAGGGCTTCCTGGTTTTAAAAGTCCTAGGCCTAAGCCTAACAGTAACCCTAGGAAGGTAAATCCGCCGCGTATTAGGGTTCTTCCTAAGGGAAAAGCCGTGAAAGCAGCCATGTTGTGGCACTTCTGCACTCCCTTTGGGATGCCTTTGGCAGATGCAGTAAGCCTGGAACTCAGGGCTTCCTGGTTAAAAAACTCCAAGCCCTAGGCTGAAGCCTAACCCTAACCCTAGGCAGATAAATCAGCCTAGGTATAGGGATGGTGCCAAGGAAAAAGCTGTGAAAGCTGCCATGTTGTTGCACTTTTGTACTCCCCTTGGGATGCCTTGAACAGCTGCAGTGTGCCTGGAACTAAGGGCTTCCTAGTTTTAAAAATCCTAGCCCTAGGCCTAAGCGTAACAGTAACCCTGGGAAGGGAAATCAGCCTGGTGTTAGGCTTCTTGCCAAGGAAAAAGCCGTGAAAGCAGCCATGTTGTGGCACTTTTGCACTCCCTTTTGGATGCCTTTCACAGCTCCAGTGTGCCTGGAACTCAGGGCTTCCTGATTTTAAATATCCTAGCCCTAGGCCGAACCCCAACCCTAAGACGAGAAAGGCAAATCAGCCAGGAATTAGGCATGTCCCCAAGGAAAAAGCTGTGGAGGCAGGCATGTTGTGGTACTTTTGCGCTCTTCTTGGGTAGTCCTTCGCAGCTGCTGTGTTCTTGGAACTCAGGGCTTTCTGGTTAATAGAACCCTTACCCCAGGCGTAACTCAAACCTTAACCCTAGGAAGGAAAATCAGCCTATGGTTCAGGATGGTCTCATGGAAATATCAGTGGTGGCAGCCAAGTTGCATTACTTTTGCTCTCCCCTTGGGATGCCTTTTGCAGCTGCAGAGTGCCTGGAGCCCAGGGCTTCCTGGTTTTAAAAGTCCTAGGCCTAAGCCTAACAGTAACCCTAGGAAGGTAAATCAGCCGGGTATTAGGGTTCTTCCTAAGGGAAAAGCCGTGAAAGCAGCCATGTTGTGGCACTTCTGCACTCTCTTTGGGATGCCTTTGGCAGATGAAGTAAGCCTGGAACTCAGGGCTTCCTAGTTAAAAAAATCCTAGCCCTAGGCCGAACCCCAACCCTAAGACGAGAAAGGCAAATCAGCCAGGAATTAGGCATGTCCCCAAGGAAAATCTGTGGAGGCAGGCATGTTGTGGTACTTTTGCGCTCTTCTTGGGTAGTCCTTCGCAGCTGCTGTGTTCTTGGAACTCAGGGCTTTCTGGTTAATAGAACCCTTACCCTAGGCGAAACTCAAACCTTAACCCTAGGAAGGAAAATCAGCCTATGGTTCGGGATGGTCTCATGGAAATATCAGTGGTGGCAGCCAAGTTGTGTCACTTTTGCGCTCCCCTTGGGATGCCTTTCGCAGCTGCAGTGTGCCTGGAGCCCAGGGCTTCCTGGTTTTAAAAGTCCTAGGCCTAAGCCTAACAGTAACCCTAGGAAGGTAAATCAGCCGCGTATTAGGGTTTTCCTAAGGGAAAAGCTGTGAAAGCAGCCATGTTGTGGCACTTTTGCACTCCCTTTGGGATGCCTTTGGCAGATGCAGTAAGCCTGGAACTCAGGGCTTCCTGGTTAAAAAACTCCAAGCCCTAGGCTGAAGCCTAACCCTATCCCCAGGAAGGAAAATCAGCCTAAGTATAGGGATCGTGCAACGTCTAGAACACGATGGGAGATGTTTTCTGTGCTGGCACAGTTTTTCCTCGCCAGACATAGTAGAAAAGCTTTTTGCTAAGATGTAGACGACAAGAGAGGCTAAGGACTGGATGTAAGCAAATGACACTCATCTTCAAAAAAGGCAATTAGGAGGACTCGCAATTGTACAAACCAGCCAGCCTCTTTTTTATACCCAGGAAGTTGATGAAGCAGCTCTTCCTGGAAAACCTTGCCAGGCACATGGAAGACGACACAATAATGTAGTTAGCATGATTTTTCAGGGGCATTTCATGCTGAACATAACTTTAAACTCCTCTGATGAATCAACTTGACTGGTAGATGAAGGGAATATTATCTGCCTGGGCTTCAGGGAGGTTTTTGACATATCTCTACATGGCAGCACACATCCATATGGAAGCAATAGTGCAAAGGGGAGGGAATCAGTGTCTTTTCAGTGATGCTGAGTGAAAAGACAAGAGGCAGTGGGCACACACTGAAATACAGGAACACCAGTAAATGATTCTTTACTGTGAGGGTGAGTGAACCACGGCACAGACTGCCCAGAAAGATTGTGGAGCCTGGATCTTTGAAGACATTCAAAGTACACCCAGATAGAATCCTGGGCAAGAGGCTCTAGGTATCCTGGTTTAGGCAGGGGGGTTGGGCCTGGTTAGCCCCACCAACCCCTTCCACTCTCATTCATTCTGTGCTAGTGAATTCTCTTCAAGATGCATTTCAAGCACTGGCATGACAAAGTTCTGTGCAGACACAGATCCAAATGGACATGGCATCTAAGTTCCTTAAGCAGTCTTCAAGAAGAATGTAAACCTCTGGGGCAAGTGTCTCTTCCCTAACTGAATCTCTTTCATGGGAAAATTCCCAGCTCTAGAAAGATCTTCTGATACGCATGCTTAAGACTGCCACTGGCTGAGCAAATTTCTCCCTATGTGTATCTAAGACCAGTGAGGATCTTCACCCAAAGTGCTGTCAACATAGTCACAGAATGCCTATTGTTAAGAAGTGACAACTTCCATCAGAATGGCAACCATTGGTCCACCAAATGGATGAATGGATGGGAATGATCTGCTTGGGTTAAAAACAAAAAGAAAGAGTTGGTCTTTACTTATCAATTTCATTGCAATATTGATAAGGGAAGAAAAAGACCTAAGTCCTTGACTTTCTTAACTGGAGGAAAGATTTTAAAAATTCCTTGTAAAAATGTATGATCACAATCAGACTATTGAAACCATTTGAGTTGGGAAAAAAGTTCCAAAATTGTCTAGAGAGTGGCAAAGAAGCCAAGAAAATAGGAAAGAAACAAAAAGAGGGCAAAAGAGTAAGCTTCAGTGTACAAGCTCGTTCTAGAAGTAGTCTGCCGGGGAAAGGAAGCCCCAGTTGAATTTCCAATGTATTCCTGAGCTTGATTCAGTAACTGGTCAATGTAAAAACCAATCCTTTTGTATAACTTCTTCCAGCAACAAAAACTCCAACAGGTTGACACTACCATCATGCCTGTTCCAGACATATTTCCAAGAGAAATGATGATTTTCTTGAAAACCTACTTGCATAAAAGTTGCAAGATGGTGGAGGGATTGCCACATCCTCCTTCCTCCATCTGGCTTGAAAGTAGATTTGATAAAATATGCAACAAAGCACATGATTTATAAGGTAGAGTCAAATGGATGATTTGGGAATTGATCTCTTGTTGATAGTAAACTTCACATCCACTCTGTGTGACCTTTCTAAAACAAAATGTGGAGCTGAGGCATGAATCTGCCACAACAATTGTAAAGCAAACATACACACTCCCCTTCACATGCCCCCCCTTCCACACACACCTAGGCACACACAGAGATCAGCATAGCAGATCATGAACACCTTGGAAAAGACTGAAATGCTAAACGCCTCTCTTGATGGGCAAAAGAGCTGGTGCAGTAATTCAAATGCCTGGTACAAAAATTCTGTTTCATATTTAGCTCCTATTTAAAACACAGCTTTTCATTTCATTCTATTTACAGAATATTTTCTTTTCATTTGTTTCTTTAAAATTACTTAGTTCTCACCTGTTGTATGTCTAGGAATATTTTCTTCCAAAAATAGAAAAAAATAGATGCTATCTTTTCAGCAGAAAACATTGGTTGATACAATTTTAAACCATCATGATATGGAAGAATTGTTCTGTCCCTCTCGAAGGTGGAAGAAGCATTTGGATCACAGATCATCTACAATGAAATACTTGACATGTTTAAGATGCTTTCAATCAATTTTGATCGTCAATTGCTTCTTCGTTGGAAACAGTCATTTTTCAGTGAAGGGCAAGTGTGTGTGGTATATCTACATGATGTGTTCAAACCCAGTTCCTACTAATGGCCAGGCTGAATTCCAGGAAATAACGTCCCGAATGATATTTTGCCGCCTTCTTTGGCACTTCATGAAATCTTACCATGATGAAGTGCTGAAACACAGAGATTTTCTCTTAGAGAGTGTCTCATGTTGTAACCCATCCCATGGATTTTATGCTGTAATTCTTATCTCTTTTAAAATTTGCTATCTTCTGTACAGTTTTCATGAACCTTTCTGTTACAGTAGTGAATAGCACAGATAAATGTCATTTTGTACAACTTTGAATTTACCCCAAGAGCTGAGAGAAAACTTGCTCCTATACTTCAATCCCAGTTTCTTCTATAGTCCAACTTTGTTTCTCTACCATCAAGCTTCTCCTTTGTTGCTGCTCCAAGCCCCGTCCAAGCTGACCTTGAATACTTTCAGGGATGGGACACCCACAACTTCCCTGGGCAACCTGTTCCAGTGTTCCAGCACTCCCACAGTAAAAAAGGCCTTCCTTTCATCTAATATGTGTAGGAAATCATAAATCTAGGCATAGAAATTTGGAGTGCAAATTTGAAATTCTTTTGATTTGAAGCACATTTTATATGAATACTGACTTACAGATGACTAAAAGATGTTGATGGGCATTTGAGGTGACAAGTTTTGAAAAAGTGTACGGAAATTAACATTGAAACCACTAAAATTAAAAACTTCTTCCCATTTTCTTTCTCCTCTCCTATTCAAAATTGCAAATGTCAGATATCAGTGCTTCATGCAAACCTCTCAGATGCTCTCAGGGAAAAAGCATTTATTTCAGACTAAGTTGCGGTTGACGTAGAACACTGCCTTTAACAGCTGCAGTGTGCCTGGAATTCAGGGCTTCCTGTTTGAAAAAATCCTATCTCTAGGCTGAACCCTAACCCTAACCCTAGGCAGATAAATCAGCCAGGGTATAGGGATGTTCCCAAGGAAAAAAGCACTGGAAAGAGCATGTTGAGGCAATTTTTGGCTGCCCTTGGGAAGCCTTTTGCAGCTGCACTGGGTCTGGAGCTAGGGGGTTACTGATTTAAAATCCCTATCCCTTGGCGTGACCATAGGTGCAACTGGAGGCAAGTAAATCAGCCTAGGTTCAATGATGGTCCCAAGGAAAAAGCGCTGGAGGCAGCCATGTTGTGGCACCTTTCCCCTCCTCTTGGGTAGTCCTTGGCAGCTGCTGTGTTCTTGGAACTCAGGGCTTTCTGGTTAAAAAAACACTAACCCTAGGCGTAACTCTAACCCTCACCCTAGGAAGGAAAATCAGCCTATGGTTCGGGATGGACTCATGAGAATAGCAGCAGAGGCAGCCAAGTTGTGTCACTTTTGCGCTCCCCTTGGGATGCCTTTAACAGCTGCAGTGTGCCTGGAGCTAAGGGCTTCCTAGTTTTAAAAATCCTAGCCCTAGGCCTAAGCCTTACAGTAACCCTGGGAAGGGAAATCAGCCTGGTGTTAGGCTTCTTGCCAAGGAAAAAGCCGTGAAAGCAGCCATGTTGTGGCACTTTTGCACTCCCTTTTGGATGCCTTTCACAGCTCCAGTGTGCCTGGATCTCAGGGCTTCCTGATTTTAAAAATCCTAGCCCTAGGCCGAACCCCAACCCTAAGACGAGAAAGGCAAATCAGCCAGGAATTAGGCATGTCCCCAAGGAAAAAGCTGTGGAGGCAGGCGTGTTGTGGTACTTTTGCGCTCTTCTTGGGTAGTCCTTCGCAGCTGCTGTGTTCTTGGAACTCAGGGCTTTCTGGTTAATAGAACCCTTACACTAGGCGTAACTCAAACCTTAACCCTAGGAAGGAAAATCAGCCTATGGTTCGGGATGGTCTCATGAGAATAGAAGCAGAGGCAGCCACGTTGTGTCACTTCTGCGGCCCTCTTGGGATGCCTTTAACAGCTGCAGTGTGCCTGGAGCCCAGGGCTTCCTGGTTTTAAAAGTCCTAGGCCTAAGCCTAACAGTAACCCTAGGAAGGTAAATCAGCTGGGTATTAGGGTTCTTCCTAAGGGAAAAGCCGTGAAAGCAGCCATGTTGTGGCACTTTTGCAGTCCCTTTGGGATGCTTTTGGCAGATGCAGTAAGCCTGGAACTCAGGGCTTCCTAGTTAAAAAAATCCTAGCCCTAGGCCGAACCCCAACCCTAAGACGAGAAAGGCAAATCAGCCAGGAATTAGGCATGTCCCCAAGGAAAAAGCTGTGGAGGCAGGCATGTTGTGGTACTTTTGCGCTCTTCTTGGGAAGTCCTTCGCAGCTGCTGTGTTCTTGGAACTCAGGGCTTTCTGGTTAATAGAACCCTTACCCTAGGCGTAAATCAAACCTTAACCCTAGGAAGGAAAATCAGCCTATGGTTCGGGATGGTCTCATGGAAATATCAGTGGTGGCAGCCAAGTTGTGTCACTTGTGCGCTCCTCTTGGGATGTCTTCAACAGCTGCAGTGTGCCTGGAGCCCAGGGCTTCCTGGTTTTAAAAGTCCTAGGCCTAAGCCTAACAGTAACCCTAGGAAGGTAAATCAGCCGCGTATTAGGGTTCTTCCTAAGGGAAAAGCTGTGAAAGCAGCCATGTTGTGGCACTTTTGCACTCCCTTTGGGATGCCTTTGGCAGATTCATTAAGCCTGGAACTCAGGGCTTCCTGGTTAAAAAACTCCAAGCCCTAGGCTGAACCCTAACCCTAACCCTAGGCAGATAAAACAGCCTAGGTATAGAGATGGTGCCAAGGAAAAAGCTGTGAAAGCTGCCATGTTGTTGCACTTTTGTACTCCCCTTGGGTTGCCTTTCGCAGCTGCAGTGTGCCTGGAACTAAGGGCTTCCTAGTTTTAAAAATCCTAGCCCTAGGCCTAAGCGTAACAGTAACCCTGGGAAGGGAAATAAGCCTGGTGTTAGGCTTCTTGCCAAGGAAAAAGCCGTGAAAGCAGCCATGTTGTGGCACTTTTGCACTCCCTTTTGGATGCCTTTCACAGCTCCAGTGTGCCTGGAACTCAGGGCTTCCTGATTTTCAAAATCCTAGCCCTAGGCCGAACCCCAACCCTAAGAGGAGAAAGGCAAATCAGCCAGGAATTAGGCATGTCCCCAAGGAAAAAGCTGTAGAGGCAGGCATGTTGTGGTACTTTTGCGCTCTTCTTGGGTAGTCCTTCGCAGCTGCTGTGTTCCCTATGGTTCGGGATGGTCTCATGGAAATATCAGTGGTGGCAGCCAAGTTGCATTACTTTTGCGCTCCCCTTGGGATGCCTTTCGCAGCTGCAGAGTGCCAGGAGCCCTGGGCTTCCTGGTTTTAAAAGTCCTAGGCCTAAGCCTAACAGTAACCCTAGGAAGGAATATCAGCCGCGTATTAGGGTTCTTCCTAAGGCAAAAGCCGTGAAAGCAGCCATGTTGTGGCACTTCTGCACTCCATTTGGGATGCCTTTGGCAGATGAAGTAAGCCTGGAACTCAGGGCTTCCTAGTTAAAAAAATCCTAGCCCTAGGCCGAACCCCAACCCTAAGACGAGAAAGGCAAATCAGCGAGGAATTAGGCATGTCCCCAAGGAAAAAGCTGTGGAGGCAGGCATGTTGTGGTACTTTTGCGCTCTTCTTGGGTAGTCCTTCGCAGCTGCTGTGTTCTTGGAACTCAAGTCTTTCTGGTTAATAGAACTCTTACCCTAGGCGAAACTCAAATCTTCACCCTAGGAAGGAAAATCAGCCTATGGTTCAGGATGGTCTCATGAGACTAGAAGCAGAGGCAGCCTAGTTGTGTCACTTCTGCGGCCCTCTTCGGATGCCTTTTGCAGCTGCATGTGCCTGGAGCCCAGGGCTTCCTGGTTTTAAAAGTCCTAGGCCTAAGCCTAACAGTAACCCTAGGAAGGTAAATCAGCCGGGTATTAGGGTTCTTCCTAAGGGAAAAGCCGTGAAAGCAGCCATGTTGTGGCACTTCTGCACTCCCTTTGGGATGCCTTTGGCAGATGCAGTAAGCCTGGAACTCAGGGCTTCCTGGTTAAAAAACTCCAAGCCCTAGGCTGAACCCTAACCCTAACCCTAGGCAGATAAATCAGCCTAGGTATAGGGATGGTGCCAAGGAAAAAGCTGTGAAAGCTGCCATGTTGTTGCACTTTTGTACTCCCCTTGGGATGCCTTGAACAGCTGCAGTGTGCCTGGAACTAAGGGCTTCCTAGTTTTAAAAATCCTAGCCCTAGGCCTAAGCCTAACAGTAACCCTGGGAAGGGAAATCAGCCTGGTGTTAGGCTTCTTGCCAAGGAAAAAGCCGTCAAAGCAGCCATGTTGTGGCACTTTTGCACTCCCTTTTGGATGCCTTTCACAGCTCCAGTGTGCCTGGAATTGAGGGCTTCCTGATGTTAAAAATCCTAGCCCTAGGCCGAACCCCAACCCTAAGACGAGAAAGGCAAATCAGCCAGGAATTAGGCATGTCCCCAAGGAAAAAGCTATGGAGGCAGGCATGTTGTGGTACTTTTGCGCTCTTCTTGGCTAGTCCTTCGCAGCTGCTGTGTTCTTGGAACTCAGGGCTTTCTGGTTAATAGAACCCTTACCCTAGGCGTAACTCAAACCTTAACCCTAGGAAGGAAAATCAGCCTATGGTTCGGGATGGTCTCATGGAAATATCAGTGGTGGCAGCCAAGTTGCGTCACTTTTGCGCTCCCCTTGGGATGCCTTTCGCAGCTGCAGAGTGCCTGGAGCCCAGGGCTTCCTGGTTTTAAAAGTCCTAGGCCTAAGCCTAACAGTAACCCTAGGAAGGTAAAACTGCCGGGTATTAGGGTTCTTCCTAAGGGAAAAGCCGTGAAAGCAGCCATGTTGTGGCACTTCTGCACTCCCTTTGGGATGCTTTTGGCAGATGAAGTAAGCCTGGAACTCAGGGCTTCCTAGTTAAAAAAATCCTAGAACTAGTCCGAACCCCAACCCTAAGACGAGAAAGGCAAATCAGCCAGGAATTAGGCATGTCCCCAAGGAAAAAGCTGTGGAGGCAGGCATGTTGTGGTACTTTTGCGCTCTTCTTGGGTAGTTCTTCGCAGCTGCTGTGTTCTTGGAACTCAGGGCTTTCTGGTTAATAGAACCCTTACCCCAGGCGTAACTCAAACCTTAACCCTAGGAAGGAAAATCAGCCTATGGTTCGGGATGGTCTCATGGAAATATCAGTGGTGGCATCCAAGTTGCGTCACTTTTGCGCTCCCCTTGGGATGCCTTTCGCAGCTGCAGTGTGCCTGGAGCCCAGGGCTTCCTGGTTTTAAAAGTCCTAGGCCTAAGCCTAACAGTAACCCTAGGAAGGTAAATCCGCCGCGTATTAGGGTTCTTCCTAAGGGAAAAGCCGTGAAAGCAGCCATGTTGTGGCACTTCTGCACTCCTTTGGGATGCCTTTGGCAGATGCAGTAAGCCTGGAACTCAGGGCTTCCTGGTTAAAAAACTCCAAGCCCTAGGCTGAAGCCTAACCCTAACCCTAGGCAGATAAATCAGCCTAGGTATAGGGATGGTGCCAAGGAAAAAGCTGTGAAAGCTGCCATGTTGTTGCACTTTTGTACTCCCCTTGGGATGACTTTCGCAGCTGCAGTGTGCCTGGAACTAAGGGCTTCCTAGTTTTAAAAATCCTAGCCCTAGGCCTAAGCGTAACAGTAACCCTGGGAAGGGAAATCAGCCTGGTGTTAGGCTTCTTGCCAAGGAAAAAGCCGTGAAAGCAGCCATGTTGTGGCACTTTTGCACTCCCTTTTGGATGCCTTTCACAGCTCCAGTGTGCCTGGAACTCAGGGCTTCCTGATTTTAAATATCCTAGCCCTAGGCCGAACCCCAACCCTAAGACGAGAAAGGCAAATCAGCCAGGAATTAGGCATGTCCCCAAGGAAAAAGCTGTGGAGGCAGGCATGTTGTGGTACTTTTGCGCTCTTCTTGGGTAGTCCTTCGCAGCTGCTGTGTTCTTGGAACTCAGGGCTTTCTGGTTAATAGAACCCTTACCCCAGGCGTAACTCAAACCTTAACCCTAGGAAGGAAAATCAGCCTATGGTTCAGGATGGTCTCATGGAAATATCAGTGGTGGCAGCCAAGTTGTGTCACTTTTGCGCTCCCCTTGGGATGCCTTTCGCAGCTGCATGTGCCTGGAGCCCAGGGCTTCCTGGTTTTAAAAGTCCTAGGCCTAAGCCTAACAGTAACCCTAGGAAGGTAAATCAGCCGCGTATTAGGGTTCTTCCTAAGGGAAAAGCCGTGAAAGCAGCCATGTTGTGGCACTTTTGCACTCCCTTTCGGATGCCTTTGGCAGATGAAGTAAGCCTGCAACTCAGGGCTTCCTAGTTAAAAATATCCTAGCCCTAGGCCGAACCCCAACCCTAAGACAAGAAAGGCAAATCAGCCAGGAATTAGGCATGTCCCCAAGGAAAAAGCTGTGGAGGCAGGCATGTTGTGGTACTTTTGCGCTCTTCTTGGCTAGTCCTTCGCAGCTGCTGTGTTCTTGGAACTCAGGGCTTTCTGGTTAATAGAACCCTTACCCCAGGCGTAAATCAAACCTTAACCCTAGGAAGGAAAATCAACCTATGGTTCGGGATGGTCTCATGGAAATATCAGTGGTGGCAGCCAAGTTGCATTACTTTTGCGCTCCCCTTGGGATGCCTTTTGCAGCTGCAGAGTGCCTGGAGCCCAGGGCTTCCTGGTTTTAAAAGTCCTAGGCCTAAGCCTAACAGTAACCCTAGGAAGGTAAATCAGCCGGGTATTAGGGTTCTTCCTAAGGGAAAAGCCGTGAAAGCAGCCATGTTGTGGCACTTCTGCACTCCCTTTGGGATGCCTTTGGCAGATGAAGTAAGCCTGGAACTCAGGGCTTCCTAGTTAAAAAAATCCTAGCCCTAGGCCGAACCCCAACCCTAAGACGAGAAAGGCAAATCAGCCAGGAATTAGGCATGTCCCCAAGGAAAATCTGTGGAGGCAGGCATGTTGTGGTACTTTTGCGCTCTTCTTGGGTAGTCCTTCGCAGCTGCTGTGTTCTTGGAACTCAGGGCTTTCTGGTTAATAGAACCCTTACCCTAGGCATAACTCAAACCTTAACCCTAGGAAGGAAAATCAGCCTATGGTTCGGGATGGTCTCATGGAAATATCAGTGGTGGCAGCCAAGTTGTGTCACTTTTGCGCTCCCCTTGGGATGCCTTTCGCAGCTGCAGTGTGCCTGGAGCCCAGGGCTTCCTGGTTTTAAAAGTCCTAGGCCTAAGCCTAACAGTAACCCTAGGAAGGTAAATCAGCCGCGTATTAGGGTTTTCCTAAGGGAAAAGCTGTGAAAGCAGCCATGTTGTGGCACTTTTGCACTCCCTTTGGGATGCCTTTGGCAGATGCAGTAAGCCTGGAACTCAGGGCTTCCTGGTTAAAAAACTCCAAGCCCTAGGCTGAAGCCTAACCCTATCCCCAGGAAGGAAAATCAGCCTAAGTATAGGGATCGTGCAACGTCTAGAACACGATGGGAGATGTTTTCTGTGCTGGCACAGTTTTTCCTCGCCAGACATAGTAGAAAAGCTTTTTGCTAAGATGTAGACGACAAGAGAGGCTAAGGACTGGATGTAAGCAAATGACACTCATCTTCAAAAAAGGCAATTCGGAGGACTCGCAATTGTACAAACCAGCCAGCCTCTTTTTTATACCCAGGAAGTTGATGAAGCAGCTCTTCCTGGAAAACCTTGCCAGGCACATGGAAGACGACACAATAATGTAGTTAGCATGATTTTTCAGGGGCATTTCATGCTGAACATAACTTTAAACTCCTCTGATGAATCAACTTGACTGGTAGATGAAGGGAATATTATCTGCCTGGGCTTCAGGGAGGTTTTTGACATATCTCTACATGGCAGCACACATCCATATGGAAGCAATAGTGCAAAGGGGAGGGAATCAGTGTCTTTTCAGTGATGCTGAGTGAAAAGACAAGAGGCAGTGGGCACACACTGAAATACAGGAACACCAGTAAATGATTCTTTACTGTGAGGGTGAGTGAACCACGGCACAGACTGCCCAGAAAGATTGTGGAGCCTGGATCTTTGAAGACATTCAAAGTACACCCAGATAGAATCCTGGGCAAGAGGCTCTAGGTATCCTGGTTTAGGCAGGGGGATTGGGCCTGGTTAGCCCCACCAACCCCTTCCACTCTCATTCATTCTGTGCTAGTGAATTCTCTTCAAGATGCATTTCAAGCACTGGCATGACAAAGTTCTGTGCAGACACAGATCCAAATGGACATGGCATCTAAGTTCCTTAAGCAGTCTTCAAGAAGAATGTAAACCTCTGGGGCAAGTGTCTCTTCCCTAACTGAATCTCTTTCATGGGAAAATTCCCAGCTCTAGAAAGATCTTCTGATACGCATGCTTAAGACTGCCACTGGCTGAGCAAATTTCTCCCTATGTGTATCTAAGACCAGTGAGGATCTTCACCCAAAGTGCTGTCAACATAGTCACAGACTGCCTATTGTTAAGAAGTGACAACTTCCATCAGAATGGCAACCATTGGTCCACCAAATGGATGAATGGATGGGAATTATCTGCTTGGGTTAAAAACAAAAAGAAAGAGTTGGTCTTTACTTATCAATTTCATTGCAATATTGATAAGGGAAGAAAAAGACCTAAGTCCTTGACTTTCTTAACTGGAGGAAAGATTTTAAAAATTCCTTGTAAAAATGTATGATCACAATCAGACTATTGAAACCATTTGAGTTGGGAAAAAAGTTCCAAAATTGTCTAGAGAGTGGCAAAGAAGCCAAGAAAATAGGAAAGAAACAAAAAGAGGGCAAAAGAGTAAGCTTCAGTGTACAAGCTCGTTCTAGAAGTAGTCTGCCGGGGAAAGGAAGCCCCAGTTGAATTTCCAATGTATTCCTGAGCTTGATTCAGTAACTGGTCAATGTAAAAACCAATCCTTTTGTATAACTTCTTCCAGCAACAAAAACTCCAACAGGTTGACACTACCATCATGCCTGTTCCAGACATATTTCCAAGAGAAATGATGATTTTCTTGAAAACCTACTTGCATAAAAGTTGCAAGATGGTGGAGGGATTGCCACATCCTCCTTCCTCCATCTGGCTTGAAAGTAGATTTGATAAAATATGCAACAAAGCACATGATTTATAAGGTAGAGTCAAATGGATGATTTGGGAATTGATCTCTTGTTGATAGTAAACTTCACATCCACTCTGTGTGACCTTTCTAAAACAAAATGTGGAGCTGAGGCATGAATCTGCCACAACAATTGTAAAGCAAACATACACACTCCCCTTCACATGCCCCCCCTTCCACACACACCTAGGCACACACAGAGATCAGCATAGCAGATCATGAACACCTTGGAAAAGACTGAAATGCTAAACGCCTCTCTTGATGGGCAAAAGAGCTGGTGCAGTAATTCAAATGCCTGGTACAAAAATTCTGTTTCATATTTAGCTCCTATTTAAAACACAGCTTTTCATTTCATTCTATTTACAGAATATTTTCTTTTCATTTGTTTCTTTAAAATTACTTAGTTCTCACCTGTTGTATGTCTAGGAATATTTTCTTCCAAAAATAGAAAAAAATAGATGCTATCTTTTCAGCAGAAAACATTGGTTGATACAATTTTAAACCATCATGATATGGAAGAATTGTTCTGTCCCTCTCGAAGGTGGAAGAAGCATTTGGATCACAGATCATCTACAATGAAATACTTGACATGTTTAAGATGTTTCAATCAATTTTGATCGTCAATTGCTTCTTCGTTGGAAACAGTCATTTTTCAGTGAAGGGAATCTACATGATGTGTTCAAACCCAGCTCCTACTAATGGCCAGGCTGAATTCCAGGAAATAACGTCCCGAATGATATTTTGCCGCCTTCTTTGGCACTTCATGAAATCTTACCATGATGAAGTGCTGAAACACAGAGATTTTCTCTTAGACACTGTCTCATGTTGTAACCCATCCCATGGATTTTATGCTGTAATTCTTATCTCTTTTAAAATTTGCTATCTTCTGTACAGTTTTCATGAACATTTCTGTTACAGTAGTGAATAGCACAGATAAATGTCATTTTGTACAACTTTGAATTTACCCCAAGAGCTGAGAGAAAACTTGCTCCTATACTTCAATCCCAGTTTCTTCTATAGTCCAACTTTGTTTCTCTACCATCAAGCTTCTCCTTTGTTGCTGCTCCAAGCCCCGTCCAAGCTGACCTTGAATACTTTCAGGGATGGGACACCCACAACTTCCCTGGGCAACCTGTTCCAGTGTTCCAGCACTCCCACAGTAAAAAAGGCCTTCCTTTCATCTAATATGTGTAGGAAATCATAAATCTAGGCATAGAAATTTGGAGTGCAAATTTGAAATTCTTTTGATTTGAAGCACATTTTATATGAATACTGACTTACAGATGACTAAAAGATGTTGATGGGCATTTGAGGTGACAAGTTTTGAAAAAGTGTACTGAAATTAACATTGAAACCACTAAAATTAAAAACTTCTTCCCATTTTCTTTCTCCTCTCCTATTCAAAATTGCAAATGTCAGATATCAGTGCTTCATGCAAACCTCTCAGATGCTCTCAGGGAAAAAGCATTTATTTCAGACTAAGTTGCGGTTGACGTAGAACACTGCCTTTAACAGCTGCAGTGTGCCTGGAATTCAGGGCTTCCTGTTTGAAAAAATCCTATCTCTAGGCTGAACCCTAACCCTAACCCTAGGCAGATAAATCAGCCTTGGTATAGGGATGTTCCCAAGGAAAAAAGCACTGGAAGGAGCATGTTGAGGCAATTTTTGGCTGCCCTTGGGAAGCCTTTTGCAGCTGCACTGGGTCTGGAGCTCAGGGTTTACTGATTTAAAATCCCTATCCCTTGGCGTGACCATAGGAGCAACTGGAGGCAAGTTAATCAGCCTAGGTTCAATGATGGTCCCAAGGAAAAAGCGCTGGAGGCAGCCATGTTGTGGTACTTTTGCGCTCTTCTTGGCTAGTCCTTCGCAGCTGCTGTGTTCTTGGAACTCAGGGCTTTCTGGTTAATAGAACCCTTACCCTAGGCGTAACTCAAACCTTAACCCTAGGAAGGAAAATCAGCCTATGGTTCGGGATGGTCTCATGGAAATATCAGTGGTGGCAGCCAAGTTGTGTCACTTTTGCGCTCCCCTTGGGATGCCTTTCGCAGCTGCAGTGTGCCTGGAGCCCAGGCCTTCCTGGTTTTAAAAGTCCTAGGCCTAAGCCTAACAGTAACCCTAGGAAGGTAAATCAGCCGCGTATTAGGGTTCTTCCTAAGGGAAAAGCCGTGAAAGCAGCCATGTTGTGGCACTTCTGCACTCCCTTTGGGATGCCTTTGGCAGATGCAGTAAGCCTGGAACTCAGGGCTTCCTAGTTAAAAAAATCCTGGCCCTAGGCCGAACCCCAACCCTAAGACGAGAAAGGCAAATCAGCCAGGAATTAGGCATGTCCCCAAGGAAAAAGCTGTGGAGGCAGGCATGTTGTGGTACTTTTGCGCTCTTCTGGGGAAGTCCTTCGCAGTTGCTGTGTTCTTGGAACTCAGGGCTTTCTGGTTAATAGAACCCTTTCCCTAGGCATAACTCAAACCATAACCCTAGAAGGGAAAATCAGCCTATGGTTCGGGATGGTCTCATGGAAATATCAGTGGTGGCAGCCAAGTTGTGTCACTTGTGCGCTCCACTTGGGATGCCTTTCTCAGCTGCAGTGTGCCTGGAGCCCAGGGCTTCCTGGTTTTAAAAGTCCTAGGCCTAAGCCTAACAGTAACCCTAGGAAGGTAAATCAGCCGGGTATTAGGGTTCTTCCTAAGGGAAAAGCCGTGAAAGCAGCCATGTTGTGGCACTTCTGCACTCCCTTTGGGATGCCTTTGGCAGATGCAGTAAGCCTGGAACTCAGGGCTTCCTGGTTAAAAAACTCCAAGCCCTAGGCTGAAGCCTAACCCTAACCCTAGGCAGATAAATCAGCCTAGGTATAGGGATGGTGCCAAGGAAAAAGCTGTGAAAGCTGCCATGTTGTTGCACTTTTGTACTCCCCTTGGGATGCCTTGAACAGCTGCAGTGTGCCTGGAACCCAGGGCTTCCTAGTTTTAAAAATCCTAGCCCTAGGCCTATGCCTAACAGTAACCCTGGGAAGGGAAATCAGCTTGGTGTTAGGATTCTTGCCAAGGAAAAAGCCGTGAAAGCAGCCATGTTGTGGCACTTTTGCACTCCCTTTTGGATTCCTTTCACAGCTCCAGTGTGCCTGTAACTCAGGGCTTCGTGATTTTAAAAATCCTAGCCCTAGGCCGAACCCCAACCCTAAGACGAGAAAGCCAAATCAGCCAGGAATTAGGCATGTCCCCAAGGAAAAAGCTGTGGAGGCAGGCATGTTGTGGTACTTTTGCGCTCTTCTTGGGAAGTCCTTCGCAGCTGCTGTGTTCTTGGAACTCAGGGCTTTCTGGTTAATAGAACCCTAACCCTAGGCGTAACTCAAACCTAAACCCTAGGAAGGAAAATCAGACTATGGTTCGGGATGGTCTCATGGAAATATCAGTAGTGGCAGCCAAGTTGTGTCACTTTTGCGCTCCCCTTGCGATGCCTTTCACAGCTGCAGAGTGCCTGGAGCCCAGGGCTTCCTGGTTTTAAAAGTCCTAGGCCTAAGCCTAACAGTATCCCTAGGAAGGTAAATCAGCCGGGTATTAGGGTTCTTCCTAAGGGAAAAGCCGTGAAAGCAGCCATGTTGTGGCACTTTTGCACTCCCTTTGGGATGCCTTTGGCAGATGAAGTAAGCCTGGAACTCAGGGCTTCCTAGTTAAAAAAATCCTAGCCCTAGGCCGAACCCCAACCCTAAGACGAGAAAGGCAAATCAGCCAGGAATTAGGCATGTCCCCAAGGAAAAAGCTGTGGAGGCAGGCATGTTGTGATACTTTTGAACTCTTCTGGGGTTGTCCTTCGCAGCTGCTGTGTTCTTGGACTCAGGGCTTTCTGGTTAATAGAACCCTTACCCTAGGCGTAACTCAAACCTTAACCCTAGGAAGGAAAATCAGCCTATGGTTCGGGATGGTCTCATGGAAATATCAGTGGTGGCAGCCAAGTTGAATCACTTTTGCGCTCCCCTTGGGATGCCTTTCGCAGCTGCAGTGTGCCTGGAGCCCAGGGCTTCCTGGCTTTAAAAGTCCTAGGCCTAAGCCTAAGAGTATCACTAGGAAGGTAAATCAGCCGGGTATTAGGGTTCTTCCTAAGGGAAAAGCCGTGAAAGCAGCCATGTTGTGGAACTTTTGCACTCCCTTTGGGATGCCTTTGGCAGATGCAGTAAGCCTGGAACTCAGGGCTTCCTGGTTAAAAAACTCCAAGCCCTAGGCTGAACCCTAACCCTAACCCTAGGCAGATAAATCAGCCTAGGTATAGGGATGGTGGCAAGGAAAAAGCTGTGAAAGCTGCCATGTTGTTGCACTTTTGTATTCCCATTGGGATGCCTTGAACAGCTGCAGTGTGCCTTGAGCTAAGGGCTTCCTAGTTTTAAAAATCCTAGCCCTAGGCCTAAGCCTTACAGTAACCCTGGGAAGGGAAATCAGCCTGGTGTTAGGCTTCTTGCCAAGGAAAAAGCCGTGAAAGCAGCCATGTTGTGGCACTTTTGCACTCCCTTTTGGATGCCTTTCACAGCTCCAGTGTGCCTGGAACTCAGGGCTTCCTGATTTTAAAAATCCTAGCCCTAGGCCGAACCCCAACCCTAAGACGAGAAAGGCAAATCAGCCAGGAATTAGGCATGTCCCCAAGGAAAAAGCTGTGGAGGCAGGCATGTTGTGGTACTTTTGCGCTCTTCTGGGGAAGTCCTTCGCAGCTGCTGTGTTCTTGGAACTCAGGGCTTTCTGGTTAATAGAACCCTATCCCTAGGCATAACTCTAACCATAACCCTAGGAAGGAAAATCAGCATATGCTTCGGGATGGTCTCATGGAAATATCAGTGGTGGCAGCCAAGTTGTGTCACTTTTGCGCTCCCCTTGGGATGCCTTTCTCAGCTGCAGTGTGCCTGGAGCCCAGGGCTTCCTAGTTTTAAAAATCCTAGCCCTAGGCCTATGCCTAACAGTAACCCTGGGAAGGGAAATCAGCTTGGTGTTAGGCTTCTTACCAAGGAAAAAGCCGTGAAAGCAGCCATGTTGTGGCACTTTTGCACTCCCTTTTGGATGCCTTTCACAGCTCCAGTGTGCCTGGAACTCAGTGCTTCGTGATTTTAAAAATCCTAGCCCTAGGCCGAACCCCAACCCTAAGACGAGAAAGGCAAATCAGCCAGGAATTAGGCATGTCCCCAAGGAAAAAGCTGTGGAGGCAGGCATGTTGTGGTACTTTTGCGCTCTTCTTGGGTAGTCCTTCGCAGCTGCTGTGTTCTTGGAACTCAGGGCTTTCTGGTTAATAGAACCCTTACCCTAGGCGTAACTCAAACCTTAACCCTAGGAAGGAAAATCAGCCTATGGTTCGGGATGGTCTCATGGAAATATCAGTGGTGGCAGCCAAGTTGTGTCACTTTTGCGCTCCCCTTGGGATGCCTTTCGCAGCTGCAGTGTGCCTGGAGCCCAGGGCTTCCTGGTTTTAAAAGTCCTAGGCCTAAGCCTAACAGTAACCCTAGGAAGGTAAATCAGCCGGGTATTAGGGTTCTTCCTAAGGGAAAAGCCGTGAAAGCAGCCATGTTGTGGCACTTCTGCACTCCCTTTGGGATGCCTTTGGCAGATGCAGTAAGCCTGGAACTCAGGGCTTCCTGGTTAAAATCTCCAAGCCCTAGGCTGAAGCCTAACCCTAACCCTAGGCAGATAAATCAGCCTAGGTATAGGGATGGTGCCAAGGAAAAAGCTGTGAAAGCTGCCATGTTGTTGCACTTTTGTACTCCCCTTGGGATGCCTTGAACAGCTGCAGTGTGCCTGGAGCTAAGGGCTTCCTAGTTTTAAAAATCCTAGCGCTAGGCCTAAGCCTTACAGTAACCCTGGCAAGGGAAATCAGCCTGGTGTTAGGCTTCTTGCCAAGGAAAAAGCCATGAAAGCAGCCATGTTGTGGAACTTTTGCACTCCCTTTTGGATGCCTTTCACAGCTCCAGTGTGCCTGGAACTCAGGGCTTCCTGATTTTCAAAATCCTAGTCCTAGGCCGAACACCAACCCTAAGACGAGAAAGGCAAATCAGCCAGGAATTAGGCATGTCCCCAAGGAAAAAGCTGTGGAGGCAGGCATGTTGTGGTACTTTTGCGCTCTTCTTGGGAAGTCCTTCGCCGCTGCTGTGTACTTGGAACTCAGGTCTTTCTGGTTAATAGTACTCTTACCCTAGGCGTAACTCAAACCTTAACCCTAGGAAGGAAAATCAGCCTATGGTTCAGGATGGTCTCATGAGAATAGAAGCACAGGCAGCCAAGTTGTGTCACTTCTGCGGCCCTCTTGGGATGCCTTTCGCAGCTGCATGTGCCTGGAGCCCAGGGCTTCCTGGTTTTAAAAGTCCTAGGCCTAAGCCTAACAGTAACCCTAGGAAGGTAAATCAGCCGGGTATTAGGGTTCTTCCTAAGGGAAAAGCCGTGAAAGCAGCCATGTTGTGGCACTTCTGCACTCCCTTTGGGATGCTTTTTGCAGATGAAGTAAGCCTGGAACTCAGGGCTTCCTAGTTAAAAAAATCCTAGCCCTAGGCCGAACCCCAACCCTAAGACGAGAAAGGCAAATCAGCCAGGAATTAGGCATGTCCCCATGGAAAAAACTGTGGAGGCAGGCATGTTGTGGTACTTTTGCGCTCTTCTTAGGTAGTCCTTCGCAGCTGCTGTGTTCTTGGAACTCAGGGCTTTCTGGTTAATAGAACTCTTACCCCAGGCGTAACTCAAACCTTAACCCTAGGAAGGAAAATCAGCCTATGGTTCGGGATGGTCTCATGGAAATATCAGTGGTGGCAGCCAAGTTGTGTCACTTTTGCGCTCCCCTTGGGATGCCTTTCGCAGCTGCAGTGTGCCTGGAGCCCAGGGCTTCCTGGTTTTAAAAGTCCTAGGCCTAAGCCTAACAGTAACCCTAGGAAGGTAAATCAGCCGGGTATTAGGGTTCTTCCTAAGGGAAAAGCTGTGAAAGCAGCCATTTTCTGGCACTTCTGCACTCCCTTTGGGATGCCTTTGGCAGATGCAGTAAGACTGGAACTCAGGGCTTCCTGGTTAAAAAACTCCAAGCCCTAGGCTGAACCCTAACCCTAACCCTAGGCAGATAAATCAGCTTAGGTATAGGGATTGTGCCAAGGAAAAAGCTGTGAAAGCTGCCATGTTGTTGCACTTTTGTACTCCCCTTGGGATGCCTTGAACAGCTGCAGTGTGCCTGGAGCTAAGGGCTTCCTAGTTTTAAAAATCCTAGCCCTAGGCCAAAGCCTAACAGTAACCCTGGGAAGGGAAATCAGCCTGGTGTTAGGCTTCTTGCCAAGGAAAAAGCCGTGAAAGCAGCCATGTTGTGGCACTTCTGCACTCCCTTTGGGATGCTTTTTGCAGATGAAGTAAGCCTGGAACTCAGGGCTTCCTAGTTAAAAAAATCCTAGCCCTAGGCCGAACCCCAACCCTAAGACGAGAAAGGCAAATCAGCCAGGAATTAGGCATGTCCCCAAGGAAAAAGCTGTGGAGGCAGGCATGTTGTTATAATTTTGAACTCTTCTTGGGTAGTCATTCGCAGCTGCTGTGTTCATGGAACTCAGGGCTTTCTGGTTAATAGAACCCTTACCCTAGGCGTAACTCAAACCTTAACCCTAGGAAGGAAAATCAGCCTATGATTCGGGATGGTCTCATGAGAATAGCAGCAGAGACAGCCAAGTTGTGTCACTTTTGCGGCCCTCTTGGGATGCCTTTAACAGCTGCATGTGCCTGGAGCCCAGGGCTTCCTCGTTTTAAAAGTCCTAGGCCTAAGCCTAACAGTAACCCTAGGAAGGTAAATCAGCCGGGTATTAGGGTTCTTCCTAAGGGAAAAGCCGTGAAAGCAGCCATGTTGTGGCACTTCTGCACTCCCTTTGGGATGCCTTTGGCAGATGCAGTAAGCCTGGAACTCAGGGCTTCCTGGTTAAAATCTCCAAGCCCTAGGCTGAAGCCTAACCCTAACCCTAGGCAGATAAATCAGCCTAGGTATAGGGATGGTGCCAAGGAAAAAGCTGTGAAAGCTGCCATGTTGTTGCACTTTTGTACTCCCCTTGGGATGCCTTGAACAGCTGCAGTGTGCCTGGAGCTAAGGGCTTCCTAGTTTTAAAAATCCTAGCGCTAGGCCTAAGCCTTACAGTAACCCTGGCAAGGGAAATCAGCCTGGTGTTAGGCTTCTTGCCAAGGAAAAAGCCATGAAAGCAGCCATGTTGTGGAACTTTTGCACTCCCTTTTGGATGCCTTTCACAGCTCCAGTGTGCCTGGAACTCAGGGCTTCCTAGTTAAAAAAATCCTAGCCCTAGGCCGAACCCCAACCCTAAGACGAGAAAGGCAAATCAGCCAGGAATTAGGCATGTCCCCAAGGAAAAAGCTGTGGAGGCAGGCTGTCGCAGACATTTCTCCACAGAAATCCTTCCTTTCATATTTCTGTGTCTTCGGGAGCTAGAGGCCCCCCAAGAGAATGTAAACAATTATTATCAGGTGCTGTGGAATGCAATAGGATTCACCTTGATTGGCTCATTTTCTATGTTTATAATTAAGAGCCAATCACCAGTTCAAGTGAGGGGACTGAGTCCCTGGACACAACTTTGTTTTGGATTCTTTCTATCTCTTCTTAGCTTAGCTAGCAGCTCTGCAAGCCTCTCTCTTATTCTATTTAGTATAACTATAATGTATTATATCATATATTAATAAATCTAGCCTTCTGATTCAAGAAACAAGATTCACCGTCTCTCTCTCACCAGCAGCAGCCCACTCAGGTCGCTGTAATATCTGGTGACCCCTCATGTCAGAGCAAAAATTAATCTGATAAGACCAGAGGAGCAAAATTGCTGCACTGGGTAAAAATCCTGTATGTGTAGCATTTGATTGTTGCTTTGAAGTGACCTCAGAATGTGGATTCAAGCCAGGAGCTGAAGAACCGAAGATCCTGATTTGGACAGAGTTCACAGCCAAGGCTGACCACAAGAGAATCTTTCTTCTGGAAAACCATCAGGAAAGATGATGGAAAAGAGCAGCAGACCTGTGGAGCTGGCCAGAGCAAGCTGGACTCTTTCAAAAGGTACTGTTCACTTTTCTATCCCTGATGAACCAGCCCTTCGTAGCTTGTGGCTTTTCGTATGGCAGACTCATGCCTTGCCAGAAGAGATTCAATTCTCCCCTTCAGAGGAGAAGATAATAGCCCTCTGGAAACATTGGTGCAGGGAAGACGGTTTCTTTTTGTCAAAAACAGATATCTATGGATTCTTTCGATGGGCAAAGCTTTTTGGGTTCTTTGCTGATGTCTTATATGCTTTAGATGCTTTTGTCTGGGAGTGCATGGACTCGATTATCCAGCGTGTCTTCAGTAAGGGACGTGTGTTGCCTTCCATCTACCCAGCATTTATAAAGCTTTTCCCTGTCCTGAAGCGCAGAGCAGCTTGTTTTCAGTGGATCTCTAATTGTTATGGCCAAGCTCCGTTTCCACCGCCCTTGGCAGAAGACCCTGTGGGTGACGACTTTGGGTTTTTTCCCCCCCCCTGCTTCGCGGCGGGGGGGGCTGAAACTTCGCGGCGCGAAGAAGTTTTTTTTACTCTTGCTCTGGAGCATGCTCAGATGGAGCCTTCTCCTCCCCCCGCTTCTCTCTCTCCGGGGGGATGGGAGCGGCCGCTCAAGCCAGTGCCGGGTTCTCAGACTCCGCCTTCAGATATGGGGGCGGCACCGGTCTCTGAGGTTTCTTCCATGGCCCTGCTAGAGCTGTCACTCCAGGAGATCCCGTCTCCGCCTCTCCAGGAGGTCCCGCCCGCGGTTGCACCGGCCTCCCTGCCCCCGCCAGAGCCTGTGTCGGAGAAGGCCGAAGAGACAGCACTTCCGTCGATTGACCTGTTGCTAAGCAACGGCGACGCTCCGCTGTCTCTCCCAGCTCCGCTGCTGCCGGTTTGCGCTGCGATGGCGACTGCGACTGCGCCTCCGCAGAGGACCCCAGAGTCAGCAGCAGAAAACGGAGTTGAACCTGCGGGACCCTCGAAGCAGCCCGCGGCTGATCCCACGCTCAGCGCGGTTTCCCCCCCGGTTCCGGCTCCCTCCCCGGTTCCGGCTCCGTCCCCGCTGCTTCCACCGGACGTCCCAGCAGCCGCCCTGGAGGCTGGTCTCTCCTTCAGTGGAGCAGGGGCTGCCCGCCAGCTCACTCTTGCGGCAGTCCGGCTGCCGGCTTTCAAGCTCGGCGGTTTGGGGTGTGGTTTTTCGGGGATTGTCCCATGGAGGCTGCCGCCCCTCTTGTGCCCTAGCGGCGAGGGGGAGGGGGCTCCCGAAAGTTTTGCCTTTGGTCCCCAGCCCAGTGGAGGTGGTGCCGTGATGCTGTGGGAAACAAACATTCCCAGACCCGAGATGAAGATTCTCGGGGCAGCTTCTATTTCCCTGCTGCTGGCATGCCTCAGTGGTTGAGGGGAAAGGAAGCGTCTCACTACCCGTGCTGCCATTGTGCTAGCAACAAGGTTCAGGCCTGCGGGAATGCACAGCCTTCCTCATGGGTTTGGCCTGGGCCATTTGGCTCAGGAGGTTCCTGGGCCAGGGCCATCATTTGGCCTCCTTGTGTTTCTAGGGGTTCTGGTTTGTCCTACCGGTCCGGGTCCCCCTGTGTGAGCCAGTTTTGGGGTTCCTGGTCCAGTATGGGCCAGGGCCCCCAGGGCCTTTCCTTCTCTGGCCTTGCTCTGCTCGGCTGCTGCTCTTTTGCTTTTCGATAAAAAAAAAAAAAAAAAAAAAAAAAAAAAAAAAAAAAAAAAAAAATTAAAAATTGTTCAAATTGTTTCAAATTGTTTAAAATTGTGTTATGCTGTTTCAGGACAAAAAGGACTCTAAGGACTCTCAGATGTCCAAAAGAAACAACTTCAGCTGATGGACTGTTCCTGAAACTCAGCTGCATGGACTTGAATTCTCTTTGCATTGTTTCTTGCAATTTTCTTATATTGTAGGATTGTTTTAGTGAATTATTAGTATTCTATATTTTATATGTGAAGGAATTTCCTGTTCATTCCACATCAGCATTTTTCTTTTATTTTTAAACAATTTAGAAAGGTGAGATGTCGCACACATTTCTCCACAGAAATCCTTCCTTTCATATTTCTGTGTCTTCGGGAGCCAGAGGCCCCCAAAGAGAAGGTAAACAATTATTATCAGCTGCTGTGGAATGCAATAGGATTCACCTTGATTGGCTCATTTTCTATGTTTATAAATAAGAGCCAATCACCAGTTCAAGTGAGGGGACTGAGTCCCTGGACACAACTTTGTTTTGGATTCTTTTCTATCTCTTCTTAGCTTAGCTAGCAGCTCTGCAAACCTCTCTCTTATTCTATTTAGTATAACTATAATGTATTATATCATATATTAATAAATCTAGCCTTCTGATTCAAGAAACAAGATTCACCGTCTCTCTCTCACCAGCAGCGGCCCACTCAGGTCGCTGTAATAGCAGGCATGTTGTGGTACTTTTGCGCTCTTCTTGGGTAGTCCTTCGCAGCTGCTGTGTTCTTGGAACTCAGGGCTTTCTGGTTAATAGAACCCTTACCCTAGGCGTAACTCAAACCTTAACCCTAGGAAGGCAAATCAGCCTATGGTTCGGGATGGTCTCATGGAAATATCAGTGGTGGCAGCCAAGTTGTGTCACTTTTGCGCTCCCCTTGGGATGCCTTTCGCAGCTGCAGTGTGCCTGGAGCCCAGGGCTTCCTGGTTTTAAAAGTCCTAGGCCTAAGCCTAACAGTAACCCTAGGAAGGTAAATCAGCCGGGTATTAGGGTTCTTCCTAAGGGAAAAGCCATGAAAGCAGCCATTTTCTGGAACTTCTGCACTCCCTTTGGGATGCCTTTGGCAGATGCAGTAAGCCTGGAACTCAGGGCTTCCTGGTTAAAAAACTCCAAGCCCTAGGCTGAAGCCTAACCCTAACCCTAGGCAGATAAATCAGCCTAGGTATAGGGATGGTGCCAAGGAAAAAGCTGTGAAAGCTGCCATGTTGTTGCACTTTTGTACTCCCCTTGGGATGCCTTTCGCAGCTGCAGTGTGCCTGGAGACCAGGGCTTCCTAGTTTTAAAAATCCTAGCCCTAGGCCTAAGCCTAACAGTAACCCTAGGAAGGTAAATCAGCCGGGTATTAGGGTTCTTCCTAAGGGAAAAGCCGTGAAAGCAGCCATGTTGTGGCACTTTTGCACTCCCTTTGGAATGCCTTTTCAGATGAAGTAAGCCTGGGATTCAGGGCTTCCTAGTTAAAAAAATCCTAGCCCTAGGCCGAACCCCAACCCTATGACGAGAAAGGCAAATCAGCCAGGAATTAGGCATGTCCCCAAGGAAAAAGCTGTGGAGGCAGGCACGTTGTGGTACTTTTGCGCTCTCCTTGGGTAGTCCTTCGCAGCTGCTGTGTTCTTGGAACTCAGGGCTTTCTGGTTAATAGAACCCTTACCCTAGGCGTAACTCAAACCTTAACCCTAGGAAGGAAAATCAGCCTATGGTTCGGGATGGTCTCATGGAAATATGAGTGGTGGCAGCCAAGTTGTGTCACTTTTGCGCTCCCCTTGGGATGCCTTTCTCAGCTGCAGTGTGCCTGGAGCCCAGGGTTTCCTGGTTTTAAAAGTCCTAGGCCTAAGCCTAACAGTAACCCTAGGAAGGTAAATCAGCCGCGTATTAGGGTTCTTCCTAAGGGAAAAGCCGTGAAAGCAGCCATTTTCTGGCACTTCTGCACTCCCTTTGGGATGCCTTTGGCAGATGCAGTAAGCCTGGAACTCAGGGCTTCCTGGTTAAAAAACTCCAAGCCCTAGGCTGAACCCTAACCCTAACCCTAGGCTGTTAAATCAGCTTAGGTATAGGGATGGTCCCAAGGAAAAAGCTGTGAAAGCTGCCATGTTGTTGCACTTTTGTTCTCCCCTTGGGATGCCTTGAACAGCTGCAGTGTGCCTGGAGCTAAGGGCTTCCTAGTTTTAAAAACCCTAGCCCTAGGCCTAAGCCTAACAGTAACCCTGGGAAGGGAAATCAGCCTGGTGTTAGGCTTCTTGCCAAGGAAAAAGCCGTGAAAGCAGCCATGTTGTGGCACTTTTGCACTCCCTTAGGAATGCCTTTGGCTGATGAAGTAAGCCTGGAACTCAGGGCTTCCTGATTTTCAAAATCCTAGCCCTAGGCCGAACCCCAACCCTAAGACGAGAAAGGCAAATCAGCCAGGAATTAGGCATGTCCCCAAGGAAAAAGCTGTGGAGGCAGGCATGTTGTGGTACTTTTGCGCTCTTCTTGGCTAGTCCTTCGCAGCTGCTGTGTTCTTGGAACTCAGGGCTTTCTGGTTAATAGAACCCTTACCCTAGGCGTAACTCAAACCTTAACCCTAGGAAGGAAAATCAGCCTATGGTTCGGGATGGTCTCATGGAAATATCAGGGGTGGCAGCCAAGTTGTGTCACTTTTGCACTCCATTTTGGATGCCTTTTGCAGCTGCAGTGTGCCTGGAGCCCAGGGCTTGCTGGTTTTAAAAGTCCTAGGCCTAAGCCTAACAGTAACCCTAGGAAGGTAAATCAGCCGCGTATTAGGGTTCTTCCTAAGGGAAAAGCCGTGAAAGCAGCCATGTTGTGGCACTTTTGCACTCCCTTCGGAATGCCTTTGGCAGATGAAGTAAGCCTGGAACTCAGGGCTTCCTAGTTAAAATAATCCTAGCCCTAGGCCGAACCCCAAGCCTAAGACGAGAAAGGCAAATCAGCCAGGAATTAGGCATGTCCCCAAGGAAAAAGCTGTGGAGGCAGGCATGTTGTTATAATTTTGAACTCTTCTTGGGTAGTCATTCGCAGCTGCTGTGTTCTTGGAACTCAGGGCTTTCTGGTTAATAGAACCCTTACCCTAGGCGTAACTCAAACCTTAACCCTAGGAAGGAAAATCAGCCTATGGTTCGGGATGGTCTCATGGAAATATCAGTGGTGGCAGCCAAGTTGTGTCACTTTTGCGCTCCCCTTGGGATGCCTTTCTCAGCTGCAGTGTGCCTGGAGCCCAGGGCTTCCTGGTTTTAAAAGTCCTAGGCCTAAGCCTAACAGTAACCCTAGGAAGGTAAATCAGCCGCGTATTAGGGTTCTTCCTAAGGGAAAAGCTGTGAAAGCAGCCATGTTGTGGCACTTTTGCACTCCCTTTTGGATGCCTTTCACAGCTCCAGTGTGCCTGGAACTCAGGGCTTCCTGGTTAAAAAACTCCAAGCCCTAGGCTGAAGCCTAACCCTAACCCCAGGCAGATAAATCAGCCTAGGTATAGGGATGGTGCCAAGGAAAAAGCTGTGAAAGCTGCCATGTTGTTGCACTTTTGTACTCCCCTTGGGATGCCTTGAACAGCTGCAGTGTGCCTGGAGCTAAGGGCTTCCTAGTTTTAAAAATCCTAGCCCTAGGCCAAAGCCTAACAGTAACCCTGGGACGGGAAATCAGCCTGGTGTTAGGCTTCATGCCAAGGAAAAAGCCGTGAAAGCAGCCATGTTGTGGCACTTTTGCACTCCCTTTGGAATGTCTTTGGCTGATGAAGTAAGCCTGGAACTCAGGGCTTCCTGATTTTAAAAATCCAAGCCATAGGCCGAACCCCAACCCTAAGACGAGAAAGGCAAATCAGCCAGGAATGAGGCATGTCCCCAAGGAAAAAGCTGTGGAGGCAGGCATGTTGTGGTACTTTTGCGCTCTTCTTGGGTAGTCCTTCGCAGCTGCTGTGTTCTTGGAACTCAGGGCTTTCTGGTTAATAGAACCCTTACCCTAGGCGTAACTCAAACCTTAACCCTAGGAAGGAAAATCAGCCTATGGTTCGGGATGGTCTCATGGAAATATCAGTGGTGGCAGCCAAGTTGTGTCACTTTTGCACTCCATTTTGGATGCCTTTCGCAGCTGCAGTGTGCCTGGAGCCCAGGGCTTCCTGGTTTTAAAAGTCCTAGGCCTAAGCCTAACAGTAACCCTAGGAAGGTAAATCAGCCGCGTATTAGGGTTCTTCCTAAGGGAAAAGCCGTGAAAGCAGCCATGTTGTGGCACTTTTGCACTCCCTTCGGAATGCCTTTGGCAGATGAAGTAAGCCTGGAACTCAGGGCTTCCTAGTTAAAATAATCCTAGCCCTAGGCCGAACCCCAAGCCTAAGACGAGAAAGGCAAATCAGCCAGGAATTAGGCATGTCCCCAAGGAAAAAGCTGTGGAGGCAGGCATGTTGTGGTACTTTTGCGCTCTTCTTGGCTAGTCCTTCGCAGCTGCTGTGTTCTTGGAACTCAGGGCTTTCTGGTTAATAGAACCCTTACCCTAGGCGTAACTCAAACCTTAACCCTAGGAAGGAAAATCAGCCTATGGTTCGGGATGGTCTCATGGAAATATCAGTGGTGGCAGCCAAGTTGTGTCACTTTTGCGCTCCCCTTGGGATGCCTTTCTCAGCTGCAGTGTGCCTGGAGCCCAGGGCTTGCTGGTTTTAAAAGTCCTAGGCCTAAGCCTAACAGTAACCCTAGGAAGGTAAATCAGCCGCGTATTAGGGTTCTTCCTAAGGGAAAAGCTGTGAAAGCGGCCATGTTGTGGCACTTTTGCACTCCCTTTTGGATGCCTTTCACAGCTCCAGTGTGCCTGGAACTCAGGGCTTCCTGGTTAAAAAACTCCAAGCCCTAGGCTGAAGCCTAACCCTAACCCCAGGCAGATAAATCAGCCTAGGTATAGGGATGGTGCCAAGGAAAAAGCTGTGAAAGCTGCCATGTTGTTGCACTTTTGTACTCCCCTTGGGATGCCTTTCGCAGCTGCAGCGCGCCTGGAGCTAAGGGCTTCCTAGTTTTAAAAATCCTAGCCCTAGGCCAAAGCCTAACCGTAACCCTGGGACGGGAAATCAGCCTGGTGTTAGGCTTCATGCCAAGGAAAAAGCCGTGAAAGCAGCCATGTTGTGGCACTTTTGCACTCCCTTTGGAATGTCTTTGGCTGATGAAGTAAGCCTGGAACTCAGGGCTTCCTGATTTTAAAAATCCTAGCCCTAGGCCGAACCCCAACCCTAAGACGAGAAAGGCAAATCAGCCAGGAATGAGGCATGTCCCCAAGGAAAAAGCTGTGGAGGCAGGCATGTTGTGGTACTTTTGCGCTCTTCTTGGCTAGTCCTTCGCAGCTGCTGTGTTCTTGGAACTCAGGGCTTTCTGGTTAATAGAACCCTTACCCTAGGCGTAACTCAAACCTTAACCCTAGGAAGGAAAATCAGCCTATGGTTCGGGATGGTCTCATGGAAATATCAGTGGTGGCAGCCAAGTTGTGTCACTTTTGCGCTCCCCTTGGGATGCCTTTCGCAGCTGCAGTGTGCCTGGAGCCCAGGGCTTCCTGGTTTTAAAAGTCCTAGGCCTAAGCCTAACAGTAACCCTAGGAAGGTAAATCAGCCGCGTATTAGGGCTCTTCCTAAGGGAAAAGCCGTGAAAGCAGCCATGTTGTGGCACTTCTGCACTCCCTTTGGGATGCCTTTGGCAGATGCAGTAAGCCTGGAACTCAGGGCTTCCTAGTTAAAAAAATCCAAGCCCTAGGCTGAATCCTAAGCCTAACCCCAGGCAGATAAATCAGCCTAGGTGTACGGATGGTGCCAAGGAAAAAGCTGTGAAAGCTGCAATGTTGTTGCACTTTTGTATTCCCCTTGGGATGCCTTTTGCAGCTGCAGTGTGCCTGGAGATAAGGGATTCCTAGTTTTAAAAATCCTAGCCCTAGGCCTAAGCCTATATGTAACCCTAGGAAGGTAAATCAGCCGGGTATTAGGGTTCTTCCTAAGGGAAAAGCCGTGAAAGCAGCCATGTTGTGGCACTTTTGCACTCCCTTTGGAATGCCTTTTCAGATGAAGTAAGCCTGTGATTCATGGCTTCCTAGTTAAAAGAATCCTAGCCCTAGGCCGAACCCCAACCCTATGACGAGAAAGGCAAATCAGCCAGGAATTAGGCATGTCCCCAAGGAAAAAGCTGTGGAGGCAGGCATGTTGTCGTACTTTTGCGATCTTCTTGGCTAGTCCTTCGCAGCTGCTGTGTTCTTGGAACTCAGGGCTTTCTGGTTAATAGAACCCTTACCCTAGGCGTAACTCAAACCTTAACCCTAGGAAGGAAAATCAGCCTATGGTTCGGGATGGTCTCATGGAAATATCAGTGGTGGCAGCCAAGCTGTGTCACTTTTGCGCTCCCCTTGGGATGCCTTTCGCAGCTGCAGTGTGCCTGGAGCCCAGGGCTTCCTGGTTTTAAAAGTCCTAGGCCTAAGCCTAACAGTAACCCTAGGAAGGTAAATCAGCCGCGTATTAGGGTTCTTCCTAAGGGAAAAGCCGTGAAAGCAGCCATGTTGTGGCACTTCTGCACTCCCTTTGGGATGCCTTTGGCTGATGAAGTAAGCCTGGAACTCAGGGCTTCCTGGTTAAAAAACTCCAAGCCCTAGGCTGAACCCTAACCCTAACCCTAGGCTGTTAAATCAGCTTAGGTATAGGGATGGTGCCAAGGAAAAAGCTGTGAAAGCTGACATGTTGTTGCACTTTTGTACTCCCATTGGGATGACTTGAACAGCTGCAGTGTGCCTGGAGCTGAGGGCTTCCTAGTTTTAAAAATCCTAGCCCTAGGCCAAAGCCTAACAGTAACCCTGGGAAGGGAAATCAGCCTGGTGTTAGGCTTCTTGCCAAGGAAAAAGCCGTGAAAGCAGCCATGTTGTGGCACTTTTGCACTCCCTTTGGAATACCTTTGGCTGATGAAGTAAGCCTGGAACTCAGGGCTTCCTGATTTTAAAAATCCTAGCCCTAGGCCGAACCCCAACCCTAAGACGAGAAAGGCAAATCAGCCAGGAATTAGGCATGTCCCCAAGGAAAAAGCTGTGGAGGCAGGCATGTTGTGGTACTTTTGCGCTCTTCTTGGCTAGTCCTTCGCAGCTGCTGTGTTCTTGGAACTCAGGTCTTTCTGGTTAATAGAACCCTTACCCTAGGCGTAACTCAAACCTTAACCCTAGGAAGGAAAATCAGCCTATGGTTCGGGATGGTCTCATGGAAATATCAGTGGTGGCAGCCAAGTTGTGTCACTTTTGCGCTCCCCTTGGGATGCCTTTCGCAGCTGCAGTGTGCCTGGAGCCCAGGCCTTCCTGGTTTTAAAAGTCCTAGGCCTAAGCCTAACAGTAACCCTAGGAAGGTAAATCAGCCGCGTATTAGGGTTCTTCCTAAGGGAAAAGCCGTGAAAGCAGCCATGTTGTGGCACTTCTGCACTCCCTTTGGGATGCCTTTGGCAGATGCAGTAAGCCTGGAACTCAGGGCTTCCTAGTTAAAAAAATCCTGGCCCTAGGCCGAACCCCAACCCTAAGACGAGAAAGGCAAATCAGCCAGGAATTAGGCATGTCCCCAAGGAAAAAGCTGTGGAGGCAGGCATGTTGTGGTACTTTTGCGCTCTTCTGGGGAAGTCCTTCGCAGTTGCTGTGTTCTTGGAACTCAGGGCTTTCTGGTTAATAGAACCCTTTCCCTAGGCATAACTCAAACCATAACCCTAGAAGGGAAAATCAGCCTATGGTTCGGGATGGTCTCATGGAAATATCAGTGGTGGCAGCCAAGTTGTGTCACTTGTGCGCTCCACTTGGGATGCCTTTCTCAGCTGCAGTGTGCCTGGAGCCCAGGGCTTCCTGGTTTTAAAAGTCCTAGGCCTAAGCCTAACAGTAACCCTAGGAAGGTAAATCAGCCGGGTATTAGGGTTCTTCCTAAGGGAAAAGCCGTGAAAGCAGCCATGTTGTGGCACTTCTGCACTCCCTTTGGGATGCCTTTGGCAGATGCAGTAAGCCTGGAACTCAGGGCTTCCTGGTTAAAAAACTCCAAGCCCTAGGCTGAAGCCTAACCCTAACCCTAGGCAGATAAATCAGCCTAGGTATAGGGATGGTGCCAAGGAAAAAGCTGTGAAAGCTGCCATGTTGTTGCACTTTTGTATTCCCCTTGGGATGCCTTGAACAGCTGCAGTGTGCCTGGAACCCAGGGCTTCCTAGTTTTAAAAATCCTAGCCCTAGGCCTATGCCTAACAGTAACCCTGGGAAGGGAAATCAGCTTGGTGTTAGGATTCTTGCCAAGGAAAAAGCCGTGAAAGCAGCCATGTTGTGGCACTTTTGCACTCCCTTTTGGATTCCTTTCACAGCTCCAGTGTGCCTGTAACTCAGGGCTTCGTGATTTTAAAAATCCTAGCCCTAGGCCGAACCCCAACCCTAAGACGAGAAAGCCAAATCAGCCAGGAATTAGGCATGTCCCCAAGGAAAAAGCTGTGGAGGCAGGCATGTTGTGGTACTTTTGCGCTCTTCTTGGGAAGTCCTTCGCAGCTGCTGTGTTCTTGGAACTCAGGGCTTTCTGGTTAATAGAACCCTAACCCTAGGCGTAACTCAAACCTAAACCCTAGGAAGGAAAATCAGACTATGGTTCGGGATGGTCTCATGGAAATATCAGTAGTGGCAGCCAAGTTGTGTCACTTTTGCGCTCCCCTTGCGATGCCTTTCACAGCTGCAGAGTGCCTGGAGCCCAGGGCTTCCTGGTTTTAAAAGTCCTAGGCCTAAGCCTAACAGTATCCCTAGGAAGGTAAATCAGCCGGGTATTAGGGTTCTTCCTAAGGGAAAAGCCGTGAAAGCAGCCATGTTGTGGCACTTTTGCACTCCCTTTGGGATGCCTTTGGCAGATGAAGTAAGCCTGGAACTCAGGGCTTCCTAGTTAAAAAAATCCCAGCCCTAGGCCGAACCCCAACCCTAAGACGAGAAAGGCAAATCAGCCAGGAATTAGGCATGTCCCCAAGGAAAAAGCTGTGGAGGCAGGCATGTTGTGATACTTTTGAACTCTTCTGGGGTTGTCCTTCGCAGCTGCTGTGTTCTTGGACTCAGGGCTTTCTGGTTAATAGAACCCTTACCCTAGGCGTAACTCAAACCTTAACCCTAGGAAGGAAAATCAGCCTATGGTTCGGGATGGTCTCATGGAAATATCAGTGGTGGCAGCCAAGTTGAATCACTTTTGCGCTCCCCTTGGGATGCCTTTCGCAGCTGCAGTGTGCCTGGAGCCCAGGGCTTCCTGGCTTTAAAAGTCCTAGGCCTAAGCCTAAGAGTATCACTAGGAAGGTAAATCAGCCGGGTATTAGGGTTCTTCCTAAGGGAAAAGCCGTGAAAGCAGCCATGTTGTGGAACTTTTGCACTCCCTTTGGGATGCCTTTGGCAGATGCAGTAAGCCTGGAACTCAGGGCTTCCTGGTTAAAAAACTCCAAGCCCTAGGCTGAACCCTAACCCTAACCCTAGGCAGATAAATCAGCCTAGGTATAGGGATGGTGGCAAGGAAAAAGCTGTGAAAGCTGCCATGTTGTTGCACTTTTGTATTCCCATTGGGATGCCTTGAACAGCTGCAGTGTGCCTTGAGCTAAGGGCTTCCTAGTTTTAAAAATCCTAGCCCTAGGCCTAAGCCTTACAGTAACCCTGGGAAGGGAAATCAGCCTGGTGTTAGGCTTCTTGCCAAGGAAAAAGCCGTGAAAGCAGCCATGTTGTGGCACTTTTGCACTCCCTTTTGGATGCCTTTCACAGCTCCAGTGTGCCTGGAACTCAGGGCTTCCTGATTTTAAAAATCCTAGCCCTAGGCCGAACCCCAACCCTAAGACGAGAAAGGCAAATCAGCCAGGAATTAGGCATGTCCCCAAGGATAATGCTGTGGAGGCAGGCATGTTGTGGTACTTTTGCGCTCTTCTGGGGAAGTCCTTCGCAGCTGCTGTGTTCTTGGAACTCAGGGCTTTCTGGTTAATAGAACCCTATCCCTAGGCATAACTCTAACCATAACCCTAGGAAGGAAAATCAGCATATGCTTCGGGATGGTCTCATGGAAATATCAGTGGTGGCAGCCAAGTTGTGTCACTTTTGCGCTCCCCTTGGGATGCCTTTCTCAGCTGCAGTGTGCCTGGAGCCCAGGGCTTCCTAGTTTTAAAAATCCTAGCCCTAGGCCTATGCCTAACAGTAACCCTGGGAAGGGAAATCAGCTTGGTGTTAGGCTTCTTACCAAGGAAAAAGCCGTGAAAGCAGCCATGTTGTGGCACTTTTGCACTCCCTTTTGGATGCCTTTCACAGCTCCAGTGTGCCTGGAACTCAGTGCTTCGTGATTTTAAAAATCCTAGCCCTAGGCCGAACCCCAACCCTAAGACGAGAAAGGCAAATCAGCCAGGAATTAGGCATGTCCCCAAGGAAAAAGCTGTGGAGGCAGGCATGTTGTGATACTTTTGAACTCTTCTTGGGTTGTCCTTCGCAGCTGCTGTGTTCTTGGAACTCAGGGCTTTCTGGTTAATAGAACCCTTACCCTAGGCGTAACTCAAACCTTAACCCTAGGAAGGAAAATCAGCCTATGGTTCGGGATGGTCTCATGGAAATATCAGTGGTGGCAGCCAAGTTGTGTCACTTTTGCGCTCCCCTTGGGATGCCTTTCTCAGCTGCAGTGTGCCTGGAGCCCAGGGCTTGCTGGTTTTAAAAGTCCTAGGCCTAAGCCTAACAGTAACCCTAGGAAGGTAAATCAGCCGCGTATTAGGGTTCTTCCTAAGGGAAAAGCCGTGAAAGCAGCCATGTTGTGGAACTTTTACACTCCCTTTTGGATGCCTTTCACAGCTCCAGTGTGCCTGGAACTCAGGGCTTCCTGGTTAAAAAACTCCAAGCCCTAGGCTGAAGCCTAACCCTAACCCCAGGCAGATAAATCAGCCTAGGTATAGGGATGGTGCCAAGGAAAAAGCTGTGAAAGCTGCCATGTTGTTGCACTTTTGTACTCCCCTTGGGATGCCTTTCGCAGCTGCAGCGCGCCTGGAGCTAAGGGCTTCCTAGTTTTAAAAATCCTAGCCCTAGGCCAAAGCCTAACCGTAACCCTGGGACGGGAAATCAGCCTGGTGTTAGGCTTCATGCCAAGGAAAAAGCCGTGAAAGCAGCCATGTTGTTGCACTTTTGCACTCCCTTTGGAATGTCTTTGGCTGATGAAGTAAGCCTGGAACTCAGGGCTTCCTGATTTTAAAAATCCTAGCCCTAGGCCGAACCCCAACCCTAAGACGAGAAAGGCAAATCAGCCAGGAATGAGGCATGTCCCCAAGGAAAAAGCTGTGGAGGCAGGCATGTTGTGGTACTTTTGCGCTCTTCTTGGCTAGTCCTTCGCAGCTGCTGTGTTCTTGGAACTCAGGGCTTTCTGGTTAATAGAACCCTTACCCTAGGCGTAACTCAAACCTTAACCCTAGGAAGGAAAATCAGCCTATGGTTCGGGATGGTCTCATGGAAATATCAGTGGTGGCAGCCAAGTTGTGTCACTTTTGCGCTCCCCTTGGGATGCCTTTCGCAGCTGCAGTGTGCCTGGAGCCCAGGGCTTCCTGGTTTTAAAAGTCCTAGGCCTAAGCCTAACAGTAACCCTAGGAAGGTAAATCAGCCGCGTATTAGGGCTCTTCCTAAGGGAAAAGCCGTGAAAGCAGCCATGTTGTGGCACTTCTGCACTCCCTTTGGGATGCCTTTGGCAGATGCAGTAAGCCTGGAACTCAGGGCTTCCTAGTTAAAAAAATCCAAGCCCTAGGCTGAATCCTAAGCCTAACCCCAGGCAGATAAATCAGCCTAGGTGTACGGATGGTGCCAAGGAAAAAGCTGTGAAAGCTGCAATGTTGTTGCACTTTTGTATTCCCCTTGGGATGCCTTTTGCAGCTGCAGTGTGCCTGGAGATAAGGGATTCCTAGTTTTAAAAATCCTAGCCCTAGGCCTAAGCCTATATGTAACCCTAGGAAGGTAAATCAGCCGGGTATTAGGGTTCTTCCTAAGGGAAAAGCCGTGAAAGCAGCCATGTTGTGGCACTTTTGCACTCCCTTTGGAATGCCTTTTCAGATGAAGTAAGCCTGTGATTCATGGCTTCCTAGTTAAAAGAATCCTAGCCCTAGGCCGAACCCCAACCCTATGACGAGAAAGGCAAATCAGCCAGGAATTAGGCATGTCCCCAAGGAAAAAGCTGTGGAGGCAGGCATGTTGTCGTACTTTTGCGATCTTCTTGGCTAGTCCTTCGCAGCTGCTGTGTTCTTGGAACTCAGGGCTTTCTGGTTAATAGAACCCTTACCCTAGGCGTAACTCAAACCTTAACCCTAGGAAGGAAAATCAGCCTATGGTTCGGGATGGTCTCATGGAAATATCAGTGGTGGCAGCCAAGCTGTGTCACTTTTGCGCTCCCCTTGGGATGCCTTTCGCAGCTGCAGTGTGCCTGGAGCCCAGGGCTTCCTGGTTTTAAAAGTCCTAGGCCTAAGCCTAACAGTAACCCTAGGAAGGTAAATCAGCCGCGTATTAGGGTTCTTCCTAAGGGAAAAGCCGTGAAAGCAGCCATGTTGTGGCACTTCTGCACTCCCTTTGGGATGCCTTTGGCTGATGAAGTAAGCCTGGAACTCAGGGCTTCCTGGTTAAAAAACTCCAAGCCCTAGGCTGAACCCTAACCCTAACCCTAGGCTGTTAAATCAGCTTAGGTATAGGGATGGTGCCAAGGAAAAAGCTGTGAAAGCTGACATGTTGTTGCACTTTTGTACTCCCATTGGGATGACTTGAACAGCTGCAGTGTGCCTGGAGCTGAGGGCTTCCTAGTTTTAAAAATCCTAGCCCTAGGCCAAAGCCTAACAGTAACCCTGGGAAGGGAAATCAGCCTGGTGTTAGGCTTCTTGCCAAGGAAAAAGCCGTGAAAGCAGCCATGTTGTGGCACTTTTGCACTCCCTTTGGAATACCTTTGGCTGATGAAGTAAGCCTGGAACTCAGGGCTTCCTGATTTTAAAAATCCTAGCCCTAGGCCGAACCCCAACCCTAAGACGAGAAAGGCAAATCAGCCAGGAATTAGGCATGTCCCCAAGGAAAAAGCTGTGGAGGCAGGCATGTTGTGGTACTTTTGCGCTCTTCTTGGCTAGTCCTTCGCAGCTGCTGTGTTCTTGGAACTCAGGTCTTTCTGGTTAATAGAACCCTTACCCTAGGCGTAACTCAAACCTTAACCCTAGGAAGGAAAATCAGCCTATGGTTCGGGATGGTCTCATGGAAATATCAGTGGTGGCAGCCAAGTTGTGTCACTTTTGCGCTCCCCTTGGGATGCCTTTCGCAGCTGCAGTGTGCCTGGAGCCCAGGCCTTCCTGGTTTTAAAAGTCCTAGGCCTAAGCCTAACAGTAACCCTAGGAAGGTAAATCAGCCGCGTATTAGGGTTCTTCCTAAGGGAAAAGCCGTGAAAGCAGCCATGTTGTGGCACTTCTGCACTCCCTTTGGGATGCCTTTGGCAGATGCAGTAAGCCTGGAACTCAGGGCTTCCTAGTTAAAAAAATCCTGGCCCTAGGCCGAACCCCAACCCTAAGACGAGAAAGGCAAATCAGCCAGGAATTAGGCATGTCCCCAAGGAAAAAGCTGTGGAGGCAGGCATGTTGTGGTACTTTTGCGCTCTTCTGGGGAAGTCCTTCGCAGTTGCTGTGTTCTTGGAACTCAGGGCTTTCTGGTTAATAGAACCCTTTCCCTAGGCATAACTCAAACCATAACCCTAGAAGGGAAAATCAGCCTATGGTTCGGGATGGTCTCATGGAAATATCAGTGGTGGCAGCCAAGTTGTGTCACTTGTGCGCTCCACTTGGGATGCCTTTCTCAGCTGCAGTGTGCCTGGAGCCCAGGGCTTCCTGGTTTTAAAAGTCCTAGGCCTAAGCCTAACAGTAACCCTAGGAAGGTAAATCAGCCGGGTATTAGGGTTCTTCCTAAGGGAAAAGCCGTGAAAGCAGCCATGTTGTGGCACTTCTGCACTCCCTTTGGGATGCCTTTGGCAGATGCAGTAAGCCTGGAACTCAGGGCTTCCTGGTTAAAAAACTCCAAGCCCTAGGCTGAAGCCTAACCCTAACCCTAGGCAGATAAATCAGCCTAGGTATAGGGATGGTGCCAAGGAAAAAGCTGTGAAAGCTGCCATGTTGTTGCACTTTTGTATTCCCCTTGGGATGCCTTGAACAGCTGCAGTGTGCCTGGAACCCAGGGCTTCCTAGTTTTAAAAATCCTAGCCCTAGGCCTATGCCTAACAGTAACCCTGGGAAGGGAAATCAGCTTGGTGTTAGGATTCTTGCCAAGGAAAAAGCCGTGAAAGCAGCCATGTTGTGGCACTTTTGCACTCCCTTTTGGATTCCTTTCACAGCTCCAGTGTGCCTGTAACTCAGGGCTTCGTGATTTTAAAAATCCTAGCCCTAGGCCGAACCCCAACCCTAAGACGAGAAAGCCAAATCAGCCAGGAATTAGGCATGTCCCCAAGGAAAAAGCTGTGGAGGCAGGCATGTTGTGGTACTTTTGCGCTCTTCTTGGGAAGTCCTTCGCAGCTGCTGTGTTCTTGGAACTCAGGGCTTTCTGGTTAATAGAACCCTAACCCTAGGCGTAACTCAAACCTAAACCCTAGGAAGGAAAATCAGACTATGGTTCGGGATGGTCTCATGGAAATATCAGTAGTGGCAGCCAAGTTGTGTCACTTTTGCGCTCCCCTTGCGATGCCTTTCACAGCTGCAGAGTGCCTGGAGCCCAGGGCTTCCTGGTTTTAAAAGTCCTAGGCCTAAGCCTAACAGTATCCCTAGGAAGGTAAATCAGCCGGGTATTAGGGTTCTTCCTAAGGGAAAAGCCGTGAAAGCAGCCATGTTGTGGCACTTTTGCACTCCCTTTGGGATGCCTTTGGCAGATGAAGTAAGCCTGGAACTCAGGGCTTCCTAGTTAAAAAAATCCCAGCCCTAGGCCGAACCCCAACCCTAAGACGAGAAAGGCAAATCAGCCAGGAATTAGGCATGTCCCCAAGGAAAAAGCTGTGGAGGCAGGCATGTTGTGATACTTTTGAACTCTTCTGGGGTTGTCCTTCGCAGCTGCTGTGTTCTTGGACTCAGGGCTTTCTGGTTAATAGAACCCTTACCCTAGGCGTAACTCAAACCTTAACCCTAGGAAGGAAAATCAGCCTATGGTTCGGGATGGTCTCATGGAAATATCAGTGGTGGCAGCCAAGTTGAATCACTTTTGCGCTCCCCTTGGGATGCCTTTCGCAGCTGCAGTGTGCCTGGAGCCCAGGGCTTCCTGGCTTTAAAAGTCCTAGGCCTAAGCCTAAGAGTATCACTAGGAAGGTAAATCAGCCGGGTATTAGGGTTCTTCCTAAGGGAAAAGCCGTGAAAGCAGCCATGTTGTGGAACTTTTGCACTCCCTTTGGGATGCCTTTGGCAGATGCAGTAAGCCTGGAACTCAGGGCTTCCTGGTTAAAAAACTCCAAGCCCTAGGCTGAACCCTAACCCTAACCCTAGGCAGATAAATCAGCCTAGGTATAGGGATGGTGGCAAGGAAAAAGCTGTGAAAGCTGCCATGTTGTTGCACTTTTGTATTCCCATTGGGATGCCTTGAACAGCTGCAGTGTGCCTTGAGCTAAGGGCTTCCTAGTTTTAAAAATCCTAGCCCTAGGCCTAAGCCTTACAGTAACCCTGGGAAGGGAAATCAGCCTGGTGTTAGGCTTCTTGCCAAGGAAAAAGCCGTGAAAGCAGCCATGTTGTGGCACTTTTGCACTCCCTTTTGGATGCCTTTCACAGCTCCAGTGTGCCTGGAACTCAGGGCTTCCTGATTTTAAAAATCCTAGCCCTAGGCCGAACCCCAACCCTAAGACGAGAAAGGCAAATCAGCCAGGAATTAGGCATGTCCCCAAGGATAATGCTGTGGAGGCAGGCATGTTGTGGTACTTTTGCGCTCTTCTGGGGAAGTCCTTCGCAGCTGCTGTGTTCTTGGAACTCAGGGCTTTCTGGTTAATAGAACCCTATCCCTAGGCATAACTCTAACCATAACCCTAGGAAGGAAAATCAGCATATGCTTCGGGATGGTCTCATGGAAATATCAGTGGTGGCAGCCAAGTTGTGTCACTTTTGCGCTCCCCTTGGGATGCCTTTCTCAGCTGCAGTGTGCCTGGAGCCCAGGGCTTCCTAGTTTTAAAAATCCTAGCCCTAGGCCTATGCCTAACAGTAACCCTGGGAAGGGAAATCAGCTTGGTGTTAGGCTTCTTACCAAGGAAAAAGCCGTGAAAGCAGCCATGTTGTGGCACTTTTGCACTCCCTTTTGGATGCCTTTCACAGCTCCAGTGTGCCTGGAACTCAGTGCTTCGTGATTTTAAAAATCCTAGCCCTAGGCCGAACCCCAACCCTAAGACGAGAAAGGCAAATCAGCCAGGAATTAGGCATGTCCCCAAGGAAAAAGCTGTGGAGGCAGGCATGTTGTGATACTTTTGAACTCTTCTTGGGTTGTCCTTCGCAGCTGCTGTGTTCTTGGAACTCAGGGCTTTCTGGTTAATAGAACCCTTACCCTAGGCGTAACTCAAACCTTAACCCTAGGAAGGAAAATCAGCCTATGATTCGGGATGGTCTCATGGAAATATCAGTGGTGGCAGCCAAGTTGTGTCACTTTTGCGCTCCCCTTGGGATGCCTTTCGCAGCTGCAGTGTGCCTGGAGCCCAGGGCTTCCTGGTTTTAAAAGTCCTAGGCCTAAGCCTAACAGTAACCCTAGGAAGGTAAATCCGCCGCGTATTAGGGTTCTTCCTAAGGGAAAAGCCGTGAAAGCAGCCATGTTGTGGAACTTTTACACTCCCTTTGGGATGCCTTTGGCAGATGCAGTAAGCCTGGAACTCAGGGCTTCCTGGTTAAAAAACTCCAAGCCCTAGGCTGAAGCCTAACCCTAACCCTAGGCAGATAAATCAGCCTAGGTATAGGGATGGTGCCAAGGAAAAAGCTGTGAAAGCTGCCATGTTGTTGCACTTTTGCACTCCCCTTGGGATGCCTTGAACAGCTGCAGTGTGCCTGGAGCTAAGGGCTTCCTAGTTTTAAAAATCCTAGCCCTAGGCCTAAGCCTTACAGTAACCAAGGGAAGGGAAATCAGCCTGGTGTTAGGCTTCTTGCCAAGGAAAAAGCCGTGAAAGCAGCCATGTTGTTGCACTTTTGCACTCCCTTTTGGATGCCTTTCACAGCTCCAGTGTGCCTGGAACTCAGGGCTTCCTGATTTTAAAAATCCTAGCCCTAGGCCGAACCCCAACCCTAAGACGAGAAAGGCAAATCAGCCAGGAATTAGGCATGTCCCCAAGGAAAAAGCTGTGGAGGCAGGCATGTTGTGGTACTTCTGCGCTCTTCTTGGGTAGTCCTTCGCAGCTGCTGTGTTCTTGGAACTCAGGGCTTTCTGGTTAATAGAACCCTTACCCTAGGCGTAACTCAAACCTTAACCCTAGGAAGGAAAATCAGCCTATGGTTCGGGATGGTCTCATGGAAATATCAGTGGTGGCAGCCAAGTTGTATCACTTTTGCGCTCCCCTTGGGATGCCTTTTGAAGCTGCAGAGTGCCTGGAGCCCAGGGTTTCCTGGTTTTAAAAGTCCTAGGCCTAAGCCTAACAGTAACCCTAGGAAGGTAAATCAGCCGCGTATTAGGGTTCTTCCTAAGATAAAAGGCGTGAAAGCAGCCATGTTGTGGCACTTCTCCGCTCCCTTTGAGATGCCTTTTGCAGTTGTAGTAATCCTGGAACTCGAGGCTTCCTAGTAAAAAAAATCCTAGCCCTAGTCTGAAACCTAACCCTATCCCCAGGAAGGAAAATCAGCCTAAGTATAGGGATCGTGCAACGTCTAGAACACGATGGGAGATGTTTTCTGTGCTGGCACAGTTTTTCCGAGCCAGACATAGTAGAAAAGCTTTTTGCTAAGATGTAGACGAGAAGAGACGCTAAAGACGAAGGTACGATGCTGTCCGGAGCTAAGAGCCGCTCCCGGGCGTCTTTGGGCAGAAGCCGCGCTAAGGAGTGCACAGTGAGCGGCACAATCGTCTTTGCGCGAAGAAGCCGCTTCTTCGCCTCCGGGAGCCGGAGAGAGCGGCACCTTCGGAAAGGTGAAGAAGGAAGCTGTACAACACTGGGATTGTGTGCGCAGCTTGCCAACTGCTAGAAAACAGTACCTTTGCACTCTCCTGACTTTTCCAATCACATGAACATTTGATTGGAAGCTGTTTTGCACAACTTTTCTTTTCTTCATGGCAAACACTTGGAAGACCTCCGTGCAACGTCTAGAACACGATGGGAGATGTTTTCTGTGCTGGCACAGTTTTTCCTCGCCAGACATAGTGGAAAAGCTTTTTGCTAAGATGTAGACGAGAAGAGACGCTAAAGACGAAGGTACGATGCTGTCCGGAGCAAAGAGCCGCTCCCGGGCGTCTTTGGGCAGAAGCCGCGCTAAGGAGTGCACAGTGAGCGGCACAATCGTCTTTGCGCGAAGAAGCCGCTTCTTCGCCTCCGGGAGCCGGAGAGAGCGGCACCTTCGGAAAGGTGAAGAAGGAAGCTGTACAACACTGGGATTGTGTGCGCAGCTTGCCAACTGCTAGAAAACAGTACCTTTGCACTCTCCTGACTTTTCCAATCACATGAACATTCGATTGGAAGCTGTTTTGGACAACTTTTCTTTTCTTCATGCCAAACACTTGGAAGACCTCCGTGCAACGTCTAGAACACGATGGGAGATGTTTTCTGTGCTGGCACAGTTTTTCCTCGCTAGACATAGTAGAAAAGCATTTTGCTAAGATGTAGACGAGAAGAGACGCTAAAGACGAAGGTACGATGCTGTCCGGAGCTAAGAGCCGCTCCCGGGCGTCTTTGGGCAGAAGCCGCGCTAAGGAGTGCACAGTGAGCGGCACAATCGTCTTTGCGCGAAGAAGCCGCTTCTTCGCCTCCGGGAGCCGGAGAGAGCGGCACCTTCGGAAAGGTGAAGAAGGAAGCTGTACAACACTGGGATTGTGTGCGCAGCTTGCCAACTGCTAGAAAACAGTACCTTTGCACTCTCCTGACTTTTCCAATCACATGAACATTCGATTGGAAGCTGTTTTGGACAACTTTTCTTTTCTTCATGCCAAACACTTGGAAGACCTCCGTGCAACGTCTAGAACACGATGGGAGATGTTTTCTGTGCTGGCACAGTTTTTCCTCGCCAGACATAGTAGAAAAGCTTTTTGCTAAGATGTAGACGAGAAGAGATGCTAAAGACGAAGGTACGATGCTGTCCGGAGCTAAGAGCCGCTCCCGGGCGTCTTTCGGCAGAAGCTGCGCTAAGGAGTGCACAGTGAGCGGCACAATCGTCTTTGCGCGAAGAAGCCGCTTCTTCGCCTCCGGGAGCCGGAGGGAGCGGCACCTTCGGAAAGGTGAAGAAGGAAGCTGTACAACACTGGGATTGTGTGCGCAGCTTGCCAACTGCTAGAAAACAGTACCCTTGCACTCTCCTGACTTTTCCAATCACATGAACATTCGATTGGAAGCTGTTTTGGACACCTTTTCTTTTCTTCATGCCAAACACTTGGAAGACCTCCGTGCAACGTCTAGAACACGATGGGAGATGTTTTCTGTGCTGGCACAGTTTTTCCTCGCCAGACATAGTGGAAAAGCTTTTTGCTAAGATGTAGACGAGAAGAGACGCTAAAGACGAAGGTACGATGCTGTCCGGAGCTAAGAGCCGCTCCCGGGCGTCTTTGGGCAGAAGCCGCGCTAAGGAGTGCACAGTGAGCGGCACAATCGTCTTTGCGCGAAGAAGCCGCTTCTTCGCCTCCGGGAGCCGGAGAGAGCGGCACCTTCGGAAAGGTGAAGAAGGAAGCTGTACAACACTGGGATTGTGTGCGCAGCTTGCCAACTGCTAGAAAACAGTACCTTTGCACTCTCCTGACTTTTCCAATCACATGAACATTCGATTGGAAGCTGTTTTGGACAACTTTTCTTTTCTTCATGCCAAACACTTGGAAGACCTCCGTGCAACGTCTAGAACACGATGGGAGATGTTTTCTGTGCTGGCACAGTTTTTCCTCGCCAGACATAGTAGAAAAGCTTTTTGCTAAGATGTAGACGAGAAGAGACGCTAAAGACGAAGGTACGATGCTGTCCGGAGCTAAGAGCCGCTCCTGGGTGTCTTTGGGCAGAAGCCGCGCTAAGGAGTGCACAGTGAGCGGCACAATCGTCTTTGCGCGAAGAAGCCGCTTCTTCGCCTCCGGGAGCCGGATGGAGCGGCACCTTCGGAAAGGTGAAGAAGGAAGCTGTACAACACTGGGATTGTGTGCGCAGCTTGCCAACTGCTAGAAAACAGTACCTTTGCACTCTCCTGACTTTTCCAATCACATGAACATTCGATTGGAAGCTGTTTTGGACAACTTTTCTTTTCTTCATGCCAAACACTTGGAAGACCTCCGTGCAACGTCTAGAACACAATGGGAGATGTTTTCTGTGCTGGCACAGTTTTTCCGAGCCAGACATAGTAGAAAAGCTTTTTGCTAAGATGTAGACGAGAAGAGACGCTAAAGACGAAGGTACGATGCTGTCCGGAGCTAAGAGCCGCTCCCGGGCGTCTTTCGGCAGAAGCTGCGCTAAGGAGTGCACAGTGAGCGGCACAATCGTCTTTGCGCGAAGAAGCCGCTTCTTCGCCTCCGGGAGCCGGATGGAGCGGCACCTTCGGAAAGGTGAAGAAGGAAGCTGTACAACACTGGGATTGTGTGCGCAGCTTGCCAACTGCTAGAAAACAGTACCTTTGCACTCTCCTGACTTTTCCAATCACATGAACATTCGATTGGAAGCTGTTTTGGACAACTTTTCTTTTCTTCATGCCAAACACTTGGAAGACCTCCGTGCAACGTCTAGAACACAATGGGAGATGTTTTCTGTGCTGGCACAGTTTTTCCGAGCCAGACATAGTAGAAAAGCTTTTTGCTAAGATGTAGACGAGAAGAGACGCTAAAGACGAAGGTACGATGCTGTCCGGAGCTAAGAGCCGCTCCCGGGCGTCTTTGGGCAGAAGCCGCGCTAAGGAGTGCACAGTGAGCGGCACAATCGTCTTTGCGCGAAGAAGCCGCTTCTTCGCCGCTGGGAGCCAGAGAGAGCGGCACCTTCGGAAAGGTGAAGAAGGAAGCTGTACAACACTGGGATTGTGTGCGCAGCTTGCCAACTGATAGAAAACAGTACCTTTGCACTCTCCTGACTTTTCCAATCACATGAACATTCGATTGGAAGCTGTTTTGGACAACTTTTCTTTTCTTCATGCCAAACACTTGGAAGACCTCCGTGCAACGTCTAGAACACGATGGGAGATGTTTTCTGTGCTGGCACAGTTTTTCCTCGCCAGACATAGTAGAAAAGCATTTTGCTAAGATGTAGACGAGAAGAGACGCTAAAGACGAAGGTACGATGCTGTCCGGAGCTAAGAGCCGCTCCCGGGCGTCTTTGGGCAGAAGCCGCGCTAAGGAGTGCACAGTGAGCGGCACAATCGTCTTTACGCGAAGAAGCCGCTTCTTCGCCTCCGGGAGCCGGAGAGAGCGGCACCTTCGGAAAGGTGAAGAAGGAAGCTGTACAACACTGGGATTGTGTGCGCAGCTTGCCAACTGCTAGAAAACAGTACCTTTGCACTCTCCTGACTTTTCCAATCACATGAACATTCGATTGGAAGCTGTTTTGGACAACTTTTCTTTTCTTCATTCCAAACACTTGGAAGACCTCCGTGCAACGTCTAGAACACGATGGGAGATGTTTTCTGTGCTGGCACAGTTTTTCCTCGCCAGACATAGTAGAAAAGCTTTTTGCTAAGATGTAGACGAGAAGAGATGCTAAAGACGAAGGTACGATGCTGTCCGGAGCTAAGAGCCGCTCCCGGGCGTCTTTCGGCAGAAGCTGCGCTAAGGAGTGCACAGTGAGCGGCACAATCGTCTTTGCGCGAAGAAGCCGCTTCTTCGCCTCCGGGAGCCGGAGGGAGCGGCACCTTCGGAAAGGTGAAGAAGGAAGCTGTACAACACTGGGATTGTGTGCGCAGCTTGCCAACTGATAGAAAACAGTACCTTTGCACTCTCCTGACTTTTCCAATCACATGAACATTCGATTGGAAGCTGTTTTGGACAACTTTTCTTTTCTTCATGCCAAACACTTGGAAGACCTCCGTGCAACGTCTAGAACACGATGGGAGATGTTTTCTGTGCTGGCACAGTTTTTCCTCGCCAGACATAGTAGAAAAGCTTTTTGCTAAGATGTAGACGAGAAGAGACGCTAAAGACGAAGGTACGATGCTGTCCGGAGCTAAGAGCCGCTCCCGGGCGTCTTTGGGCAGAAGCCGCGCTAAGGAGTGCACAGTGAGCGGCACAATCGTCTTTGCGCGAAGAAGCCGCTTCTTCGCCTCCGGGAGCCGGAGAGAGCGGCACCTTCGGAAAGGTGAAGAAGGAAGCTGTACAAGACTGGGATTGTGTGCGCAGCTTGCCAACTGCTAGAAAACAGTACCTTTGCACTCTCCTGACTTTTCCAATCACATGAACATTCGATTGGAAGCTGTTTTGGACAACTTTTCTTTTCTTCATGCCAAACACTTGGAAGACCTCTGTGCAACGTCTAGAACACGATGGGAGATGTTTTCTGTGCTGGCACAGTTTTTCCGAGCCAGACATAGTAGAAAAGCTTTTTGCTAAGATGTAGACGAGAAGAGACGCTAAAGACGAAGGTACGATGCTGTCCGGAGCTAAGAGCCGCTCCCGGGCGTCTTTCGGCAGAAGCCGCGCTAAGGAGTGCACAGTGAGCGGCACAATCGTCTTTGCGCGAAGAAGCCACTTCTTCGCCTCCGGGAGCCGGAGAGAGCGGCACCTTCAGGAAGGTTAAGAAGGAAGCTGTACAACACTGGGATTGTGTGCGCAGCTGACCAACTGCTAGAAAACAGTACCTTTGCACTCTCCTGACTTTTCCAATCACATGAACATTCGATTGGAAGCTGTTTTGGACAACTTTTCTTTTCTTCATGCCAAACACTTGGAAGACCTCCGTGCAACGTCTAGAACACGATGGGAGATGTTTTCTGTGCTGGCACAGTTTTTCCTCGCCAGACATAGTGGAAAAGCTTTTTGCTAAGATGTAGACGAGAAGAGACGCTAAAGACGAAGGTACGATGCTGTCCGGAGCTAAGAGCCGCTCCCGGGCGTCTTTGGGCAGAAGCCGCGCTAAGGAGTGCACAGTGAGCGGCACAATCGTCTTTGCGCGAAGAAGCCGCTTCTTCGCCTCCGGGAGCCGGAGAGAGCGGCACCTTCGGAAAGGTGAAGAAGGAAGCTGTACAACACTGGGATTGTGTGCGCAGCTTGCCAACTGCTAGAAAACAGTACCTTTGCACTCTCCTGACTTTTCCAATCACATGAACATTCGATTGGAAGCTGTTTTGGACAACTTTTCTTTTCTTCATGCCAAACACTTGGAAGACCTCCGTGCAACGTCTAGAACACAATGGGAGATGTTTTCTGTGCTGGCACAGTTTTTCCTCGCCAGACATAGTGGAAAAGCTTTTTGCTAAGATGTAGACGAGAAGAGACGCTAAAGACGAAGGTACGATGCTGTCCGGAGCTAAGAGCCGCTCCCGGGCGTCTTTCGGCAGAAGCCGCGCTAAGGAGTGCACAGTGAGCGGCACAATCGTCTTTGCGCGAAGAAGCCGCTTCTTCGCCTCCGGGAGCCGGAGAGAGCGGCACCTTCGGAAAGGTGAAGAAGGAAGCTGTACAACACTGGGATTGTGTGCGCAGCTTGCCAACTGCTAGAAAACAGTACCTTTGCACTCTCCTGACTTTTCCAATCACATGAACATTCGATTGGAAGCTGTTTTGGACAACTTTTCTTTTCTTCATGCCAAACACTTGGAAGACCTCCGTGCAACGTCTAGAACACGATGGGAGATGTTTTCTGTGCTGGCACAGTTTTTCCTCGCCAGACATAGTGGAAAAGCTTTTTGCTAAGATGTAGACGAGAAGAGACGCTAAAGACGAAGGTACGATGCTGTCCGGAGCTAAGAGCCGCTCCCGGGCGTCTTTGGGCAGAAGCCGCGCTAAGGAGTGCACAGTGAGCGGCACAATCGTCTTTGCGCGAAGAAGCCGCTTCTTCGCCTCCGGGAGCCGGAGAGAGCGGCACCTTCAGGAAGGTGAAGAAGGAAGCTGTACAACACTGGGATTGTGTGCGCAGCTTGCCAACTGCTAGAAAACAGTACCTTTGCACTCTCCTGACTTTTCCAATCACATGAACATTCGATTGGAAGCTGTTTTGGACAACTTTTCTTTTCTTCATGCCAAACACTTGGAAGACCTCCGTGCAACGTCTAGAACACGATGGGAGATGTTTTCTGTGCTGGCACAATTTTTCCGAGCCGGACATAGTAGAAAAGCTTTTTGCTAAGATGTAGACGAGAAGAGACGCTAAAGACGAAGGTACGATGCTGTCCGGAGCTAAGAGCCGCTCCCGGGCGTCTTTCGGCAGAAGCCGCGCTAAGGAGTGCACAGTGAGCGGCACAATCGTCTTTGCGCGAAGAAGCCACTTCTTCGCCTCCGGGAGCCGGAGAGAGCGGCACCTTCAGGAAGGTTAAGAAGGAAGCTGTACAACACTGGGATTGTGTGCGCAGCTCACCAACTGCTAGAAAACAGTACCTTTGCACTCTCCTGACTTTTCCAATCACATGAACATTCGATTGGAAGCTGTTTTGGACAACTTTTCTTTTCTTCATGCCAAACACTTGGAAGACCTCCGTGCAACGTCTAGAACACGATGGGAGATGTTTTCTGTGCTGGCACAGTTTTTCCTCGCCAGACATAGTGGAAAAGCTTTTTGCTAAGATGTAGACGAGAAGAGACGCTAAAGACGAAGGTACGATGCTGTCCGGAGCTAAGAGCCGCTCCCGGGCGTCTTTCGGCAGAAGCCGCGCTAAGGAGTGCACAGTGAGCGGCACAATCGTCTTTGCGCGAAGAATCCGCTTCGTCGCCTCCGGGAGCCGGAGGGAGCGGCACCTTCGGAAAGGTGAAGAAGGAAGCTGTACAACACTGGGATTGTGTGCGCAGCTTGCCAACTGCTAGAAAACAGTACCTTTGCACTCTCCTGACTTTTCCAATCACATGAACATTCGATTGGAAGCTGTTTTGGACAACTTTTCTTTTCTTCATGCCAAACACTTGGAAGACCTCCGTGCAACGTCTAGAACACGATGGGAGATGTTTTCTGTGCTGGCACAGTTTTTCCTCGCCAGACATAGTGGAAAAGCTTTTTGCTAAGATGTAGACGAGAAGAGACGCTAAAGACGAAGGTACGATGCTGTCCGGAGCTAAGAGCCGCTCCCGGGCGTCTTTGGGCAGAAGCCGCGCTAAGGAGTGCACAGTGAGCGGCACAATCGTCTTTGCGCGAAGAAGCCGCTTCTTCGCCTCCGGGAGCCGGAGAGAGCGGCACCTTCGGAAAGGTGAAGAAGGAAGCTGTACAACACTGGGATTGTGTGCGCAGCTTGCCAACTGCTAGAAAACAGTACCTTTGCACTCTCCTGACTTTTCCAATCACATGAACATTCGATTGGAAGCTGTTTTGGACAACTTTTCTTTTCTTCATGCCAAACACTTGGAAGACCTCCGTGCAACGTCTAGAACACGATGGGAGATGTTTTCTGTGCTGGCACAGTTTTTCCTCGCCAGACATAGTGGAAAAGCTTTTTGCTAAGATGTAGACGAGAAGAGACACTAAAGACGAAGGTACGATGCTGTCCGGAGCTAAGAGCCGCTCCCGGGCGTCTTTCGGCAGAAGCCGCGCTAAGGAGTGCACAGTGAGCGGCACAATCGTCTTTGCGCGAAGAAGCCGCTTCTTCGCCTCCGGGAGCCGGAGAGAGCGGCACCTTCGGAAAGGTGAAGAAGGAAGCTGTACAACACTGGGATTGTGTGCACAGCTTGCCAACTGCTAGAAAACAGTACCTTTGCACTCTCCTGACTTTTCCAATCACATGAACATTCGATTGGAAGCTGTTTTGGACAACTTTTCTTTTCTTCATGCCAAACACTTGGAAGACCTCCGTGCAACGTCTAGAACACGATGGGAGATGTTTTCTGTGCTGGCACAGTTTTTCCTCGCCAGACTTAGTGGAAAAGCTTTTTGCTAAGATGTAGACGAGAAGAGACGCTAAAGACGAAGGTACGATGCTGTCCGGAGCTAAGAGCCGCTCCCGGGCGTCTTTCGGCAGAAGCCGCGCTAAGGAGTGCACAGTGAGCGGCACAATCGTCTTTGCGCGAAGAAGCCGCTTCTTCGCCTCCGGGAGCTGGAGAGAGCGGCAGCTCCGGAAAGGTGAAGAAGGAAGCTGTACAACACTGGGATTGTGTGCGCAGCTTGCCAACTGCTAGAAAACAGTACCTTTGCACTCTCCTGACTTTTCCAATCACATGAACATTCGATTGGAAGCTGTTTTGGACAACTTTTCTTTTCTTCATGCCAAACACTTGGAAGACCTCTGTGCAACGTCTAGAACACGATGGGAGATGTTTTCTGTGCTGGCACAGTTTTTCCGAGCCAGACATAGTGGAAAAGCTTTTTGCTAAGATGTAGACGAGAAGAGACGCTAAAGATGAAGGTACGATGCTGTCCGGAGCAAAGAGCCGCTCCCGGGCGTCTTTGGGCAGAAGCCGCGCTAAGGAGTGCACAGTGAGCGGCACAATCGTCTTTGCGCGAAGAAGCCGCTTCTTCGCCTCCGGGAGCCGGAGAGAGCGGCACCTTCAGGAAGGTGAAGAAGGAAGCTGTACAACACTGGGATTGTGTGCGCAGCTTGCCAACTGCTAGAAAACAGTACCTTTGCACTCTCCTGACTTTTCCAATCACATGAACATTCGATTGGAAGCTGTTTTGGACAACTTTTCTTTTCTTCATGCCAAACACTTGGAAGACCTCCGTGCAACGTCTAGAACACGATGGGAGATGTTTTCTGTGCTGGCACAGTTTTTCCTCGCCAGACATAGTGGAAAAGCTTTTTGCTAAGATGTAGACGAGAAGAGACACTAAAGACGAAGGTACGATGCTGTCCGGAGCTAAGAGCCGCTCCCGGGCGTCTTTCGGCAGAAGCCGCGCTAAGGAGTGCACAGTGAGCGGCACAATCGTCTTTGCGCAAAGAAGCCGCTTCTTCGCCTCCGGGAGCCGGAGAGAGCGGCACCTTCGGAAAGGTGAAGAAGGAAGCTGTACAACACAGGGATTGTGTGCACAGCTTGCCAACTGCTAGAAAACAGTACCTTTGCACTCTCCTGACTTTTCCAATCACATGAACATTCGATTGGAAGCTGTTTTGGACAACTTTTCTTTTCTTCATGCCAAACACTTGGAAGACCTCCGTGCAACGTCTAGAACACGATGGGAGATGTTTTCTGTGCTGGCACAGTTTTTCCTCGCCAGACATAGTGGAAAAGCTTTTTGCTAAGATGTAGACGAGAAGAGACGCTAAAGACGAAGGTACGATGCTGTCCGGAGCTAAGAGCCGCTCCCGGGCGTCTTTGGGCAGAAGCCGCGCTAAGGAGTGCACAGTGAGCGGCACAATCGTCTTTGCGCGAAGAAGCCGCTTCTTCGCCTCCGGGATCCGGAGAGAGCGGCACCTTCGGAAAGGTGAAGAAGGAAGCTGTACAACACTGGGATTGTGTGCGCAGCTTGCCAACTGCTAGAAAACAGTACCTTTGCACTCTCCTGACTTTTCCAATCACATGAACATTCGATTGGAAGCTGTTTTGGACAACTTTTCTTTTCTTCATGCCAAACACTTGGAAGACCTCCGTGCAACGTCTAGAACACGATGGGAGATGTTTTCTGTGCTGGCACAGTTTTTCCTCGCCAGACTTAGTGGAAAAGCTTTTTGCTAAGATGTAGACGAGAAGAGACGCTAAAGACGAAGGTACGATGCTGTCCTGAGCAAAGAGCCGCTCCCGGGCGTCTTTGGGCAGAAGCCGCGCTAAGGAGTGCACAGTGAGCGGCACAATCGTCTTTGCGCGAAGAAGCCGCTTCTTCGCCTCCGGGAGCCGGAGAGAGCGGCACCTTCAGGAAGGTGAAGAAGGAAGCTGTACAACACTGGGATTGTGTGCGCAGCTTGCCAACTGCTAGAAAACAGTACCTTTGCACTCTCCTGACTTTTCCAATCACATGAACATTCGATTGGAAGCTGTTTTGGACAACTTTTCTTTTCTTCATGCCAAACACTTGGAAGACCTCTGTGCAACGTCTAGAACACGATGGGAGATGTTTTCTGTGCTGGCACAATTTTTCCGAGCCGGACATAGTAGAAAAGCTTTTTGCTAAGATGTAGACGAGAAGAGACGCTAAAGACGAAGGTACGATGCTGTCCGGAGCTAAGAGCCGCTCCCGGGCGTCTTTCGGCAGAAGCCGCGCTAAGGAGTGCACAGTGAGCGGCACAATCGTCTTTGCGCGAAGAAGCCACTTCTTCGCCTCCGGGAGCCGGAGAGAGCGGCACCTTCAGGAAGGTTAAGAAGGAAGCTGTACAACACTGGGATTGTGTGCGCAGCTGACCAACTGCTAGAAAACAGTACCTTTGCACTCTCCTGACTTTTCCAATCACATGAACATTCGATTGGAAGCTGTTTTGGACAACTTTTCTTTTCTTCATGCCAAACACTTGGAAGACCTCCGTGCAACGTCTAGAACACGATGGGAGATGTTTTCTGTGCTGGCACAGTTTTTCCTCGCCAGACATAGTGGAAAAGCTTTTTGCTAAGATGTAGACGAGAAGAGACGCTAAAGACGAAGGTACGATGCTGTCCGGAGCTAAGAGCTGCTCCCGGGCGTCTTTCGGCAGAAGCCGCGCTAAGGAGTGCACAGTGAGCGGCACAATCGTCTTTGCGCGAAGAAGCCGCTTCGTCGCCTCCGGGAGCCGGAGGGAGCGGCACCTTCGGAAAGGTGAAGAAGGAAGCTGTACAACACTGGGATTGTGTGCGCAGCTTGCCAACTGCTAGAAAACAGTACCTTTGCACTCTCCTGACTTTTCCAATCACATGAACATTCGATTGGAAGCTGTTTTGGACAACTTTTCTTTTCTTCATGCCAAACACTTGGAAGACCTCCGTGCAACGTCTAGAACACGATGGGAGATGTTTTCTGTGCTGGCACAGTTTTTCCTTGCCAGACATAGTGGAAAAGCTTTTTGCTAAGATGTAGACGAGAAGAGACGCTAAAGACGAAGGTACGATGCTGTCCGGAGCTAAGAGCCTCTCCCGGGCGTCTTTCGGCAGAAGCCGCGCTAAGGAGTGCACAGTGAGCGGCACAATCGTCTTTGCGCGAAGAAGCCGCTTCTTCGCCTCCGGGAGCCGGAGAGAGCGGCACCTTCGGAAAGGTGAAGAAGGAAGCTGTACAACACTGGGATTGTGTGCACAGCTTGCCAACTGCTAGAAAACAGTACCTTTGCACTCTCCTGACTTTTCCAATCACATGAACATTCGATTGGAAGCTGTTTTGGACAACTTTTCTTTTCTTCATGCCAAACACTTGGAAGACCTCCGTGCAACGTCTAGAACACGATGGGAGATGTTTTCTGTGCTGGCACAGTTTTTCCTCGCCAGACATAGTGGAAAAGCTTTTTGCTAAGATGTAGACGAGAAGAGACGCTAAAGACGAAGGTACGATGCTGTCCGGAGCTAACAGCCGCTCCCGGGCGTCTTTCGGCAGAAGCCGCGCTAAGGAGTGCACAGTGAGTGGCACAATCGTCTTTGCGCGAAGAAGCCGCTTCTTCGCCTCCGGGAGCTGGAGAGAGCGGCAGCTCCGGAAAGGTGAAGAAGGAAGCTGTACAACACTGGGATTGTGTGCGCAGCTTGCCAACTGCTAGAAAACAGTACCTTTGCACTCTCCTGACTTTTCCAATCACATGAACATTCGATTGGAAGCTGTTTTGGACAACTTTTCTTTTCTTCATGCCAAACACTTGGAAGACCTCTGTGCAACGTCTAGAACACGATGGGAGATGTTTTCTGTGCTGGCACAGTTTTTCCGAGCCAGACATAGTGGAAAAGCTTTTTGCTAAGATGTAGACGAGAAGAGACGCTAAAGATGAAGGTACGATGCTGTCCGGAGCAAAGAGCCGCTCCCGGGCGTCTTTGGGCAGAAGCCGCGCTAAGGAGTGCACAGTGAGCGGCACAATCGTCTTTGCGCGAAGAAGCCGCTTCTTCGCCTCCGGGAGCCGGAGAGAGCGGCACCTTCAGGAAGGTGAAGAAGGAAGCTGTACAACACTGGGATTGTGTGCGCAGCTTGCCAACTGCTAGAAAACAGTACCTTTGCACTCTCCTGACTTTTCCAATCACATGAACATTCGATTGGAAGCTGTTTTGGACAACTTTTCTTTTCTTCATGCCAAACACTTGGAAGACCTCCGTGCAACGTCTAGAACACGATGGGAGATGTTTTCTGTGCTGGCATTGTTTTTCCGAGCCGGACATAGTAGAAAAGCTTTTTGCTAAGATGTAGACGAGAAGAGACGCTAAAGACGAAGGTACGATGCTGTCCGGAGCTAAGAGCCGCTCCCGGGCGTCTTTCGGCAGAAGCCGCGCTAAGGAGTGCACAGTGAGCGGCACAATCGTCTTTGCGCGAAGAAGCCGCTTCTTCGCCTCCGGGAGCCGGAGAGAGCGGCACCTTCGGAAAGGTGAAGAAGGAAGCTGTACAACACTGGGATTGTGTGCGCAGCTTGCCAACTGCTAGAAAACAGTACCTTTGCACTCTCCTGACTTTTCCAATCACATGAACATTCGATTGGAAGCTGTTTTGGACAACTTTTCTTTTCTTCATGCCAAACACTTGGAAGACCTCCGTGCAACGTCTAGAACACGATGGGAGATGTTTTCTGTGCTGGCACAGTTTTTCCTCGCCAGACATAGTGGAAAAGCTTTTTGCTAAGATGTAGACGAGAAGAGACGCTAAAGACGAAGGTACGATGCTGTCCGGAGCTAAGAGCCGCTCCCGGGCGTCTTTGGGAGAAGCCGCGCTAAGGAGTGCACAGTGAGCGGCACAATCGTCTTTGCGCGAAGAAGCCGCTTCGTCGCCTCCGGGAGCCGGAGGGGGCGGCACCTTCGGAAAGGTGAAGAAGGAAGCTGTACAACACTGGGATTGTGTGCGCAGCTTGCCAACTGCTAGAAAACAGTACCTTTGCACTCTCCTGACTTTTCCAATCACATGAACATTCGATTGGAAGCTGTTTTGGACAACTTTTCTTTTCTTCATGCCAAACACTTGGAAGACCTCCGTGCAACGTCTAGAACACGATGGGAGATGTTTTCTGTGCTGGCACAGTTTTTCCTCGCCAGACATAGTGGAAAAGCTTTTTGCTAAGATGTAGACGAGAAGAGACGCTAAAGACGAAGGTACGATGCTGTCCGGAGCTAAGAGCCGCTCCCGGGCGTCTTTCGGCAGAAGCCGCGCTAAGGAGTGCACAGTGAGCGGCACAATCGTCTTTGCGCGAAGAAGCCGCTTCTTCGCCTCCGGGAGCTGGAGAGAGCGGCAGCTCCGGAAAGGTGAAGAAGGAAGCTGTACAACACTGGGATTGTGTGCGCAGCTTGCCAACTGCTAGAAAACAGTACCTTTGCACTCTCCTGACTTTTCCAATCACATGAACATTCGATTGGAAGCTGTTTTGGACAACTTTTCTTTTCTTCATGCCAAACACTTGGAAGACCTCTGTGCAACGTCTAGAACACGATGGGAGATGTTTTCTGTGCTGGCACAGTTTTTCCGAGCCAGACATAGTGGAAAAGCTTTTTGCTAAGATGTAGACGAGAAGAGACGCTAAAGATGAAGGTACGATGCTGTCCGGAGCAAAGAGCCGCTCCCGGGCGTCTTTGGGCAGAAGCCGCGCTAAGGAGTGCACAGTGAGCGGCACAATCGTCTTTGCGCGAAGAAGCCGCTTCTTCGCCTCCGGGAGCCGGAGAGAGCGGCACCTTCAGGAAGGTGAAGAAGGAAGCTGTACAACACTGGGATTGTGTGCGCAGCTTGCCAACTGCTAGAAAACAGTACCTTTGCACTCTCCTGACTTTTCCAATCACATGAACATTCGATTGGAAGCTGTTTTGGACAACTTTTCTTTTCTTCATGCCAAACACTTGGAAGACCTCCGTGCAACGTCTAGAACACGATGGGAGATGTTTTCTGTGCTGGCACAGTTTTTCCTCGCCAGACATAGTGGAAAAGCTTTTTGCTAAGATGTAGACGAGAAGAGACACTAAAGACGAAGGTACGATGCTGTCCGGAGCTAAGAGCCGCTCCCGGGCGTCTTTCGGCAGAAGCCGCGCTAAGGAGTGCACAGTGAGCGGCACAATCGTCTTTGCGCGAAGAAGCCGCTTCTTCGCCTCCGGGAGCCGGAGAGAGCGGCACCTTCGGAAAGGTGAAGAAGGAAGCTGTACAACACAGGGATTGTGTGCACAGCTTGCCAACTGCTAGAAAACAGTACCTTTGCACTCTCCTGACTTTTCCAATCACATGAACATTCGATTGGAAGCTGTTTTGGACACCTTTTCTTTTCTTCATGCCAAACACTTGGAAGACCTCCGTGCAACGTCTAGAACACGATGGGAGATGTTTTCTGTGCTGGCACAGTTTTTCCGAGCCAGACATAGTGGAAAAGCTTTTTGCTAAGATGTAGACGAGAAGAGACGCTAAAGACGAAGGTACGATGCTGTCCGGAGCTAAGAGCCGCTCCCGGGCGTCTTTGGGCAGAAGCCGCGCTAAGGAGTGCACAGTGAGCGGCACAATCGTCTTTGCGCGAAGAAGCCGCTTCTTCGCCTCCGGGATCCGGAGAGAGCGGCACCTTCGGAAAGGTGAAGAAGGAAGCTGTACAACACTGGGATTGTGTGCGCAGCTTGCCAACTGCTAGAAAACAGTACCTTTGCACTCTCCTGACTTTTCCAATCACATGAACATTCGATTGGAAGCTGTTTTGGACAACTTTTCTTTTCTTCATGCCAAACACTTGGAAGACCTCCGTGCAACGTCTAGAACACGATGGGAGATGTTTTCTGTGCTGGCACAGTTTTTCCGAGCCAGACATAGTAGAAAAGCTATTTGCTAAGATGTAGACGAGAAGAGACGCTAAAGACGAAGGTACGATGCTGTCCTGAGCAAAGAGCCGCTCCCGGGCGTCTTTGGGCAGAAGCCGCGCTAAGGAGTGCACAGTGAGCGGCACAATCGTCTTTGCGCGAAGAAGCCGCTTCTTCGCCTCCGGGAGCCGGAGAGAGCGGCACCTTCAGGAAGGTGAAGAAGGAAGCTGTACAACACTGGGATTGTGTGCGCAGCTTGCCAACTGCTAGAAAACAGTACCTTTGCACTCTCCTGACTTTTCCAATCACATGAACATTCGATTGGAAGCTGTTTTGGACAACTTTTCTTTTCTTCATGCCAAACACTTGGAAGACCTCCGTGCAACGTCTAGAACACGATGGGAGATGTTTTCTGTGCTGGCACAATTTTTCCGAGCCGGACATAGTAGAAAAGCTTTTTGCTAAGATGTAGACGAGAAGAGACGCTAAAGACGAAGGTACGATGCTGTCCGGAGCTAAGAGCCGCTCCCGGGCGTCTTTCGGCAGAAGCCGCGCTAAGGAGTGCACAGTGAGCGGCACAATCGTCTTTGCGCGAAGAAGCCACTTCTTCGCCTCCGGGAGCCGGAGAGAGCGGCACCTTCAGGAAGGTTAAGAAGGAAGCTGTACAACACTGGGATTGTGTGCGCAGCTGACCAACTGCTAGAAAACAGTACCTTTGCACTCTCCTGACTTTTCCAATCACATGAACATTCGATTGGAAGCTGTTTTGGACAACTTTTCTTTTCTTCATGCCAAACACTTGGAAGACCTCCGTGCAACGTCTAGAACACGATGGGAGATGTTTTCTGTGCTGGCACAGTTTTTCCCCGCCAGACATAGTGGAAAAGCTTTTTGCTAAGATGTAGACGAGAAGAGACGCTAAAGACGAAGGTACGATGCTGTCCGGAGCTAAGAGCCGCTCCCGGGCGTCTTTCGGCAGAAGCCGCGCTAAGGAGTGCACAGTGAGCGGCACAATCGTCTTTGCGCGAAGAAGCCGCTTCGTCGCCTCCGGGAGCCGGAGGGAGCGGCACCTTCGGAAAGGTGAAGAAGGAAGCTGTACAACACTGGGATTGTGTGCGCAGCTTGCCAACTGCTAGAAAACAGTACCTTTGCACTCTCCTGACTTTTCCAATCACATGAACATTCGATTGGAAGCTGTTTTGGACAACTTTTCTTTTCTTCATGCCAAACACTTGGAAGACCTCCGTGCAACGTCTAGAACACGATGGGAGATGTTTTCTGTGCTGGCACAGTTTTTCCTCGCCAGACAAAGTGGAAAAGCTTTTTGCTAAGATGTAGACGAGAAGAGACGCTAAAGACGAAGGTACGATGCTGTCCGGAGCTAAGAGCCGCTCCCGGGCGTCTTTGGGCAGAAGCCGCGCTAAGGAGTGCACAGTGAGCGGCACAATCGTCTTTGCGCGAAGAAGCCGCTTCTTCGCCTCCGGGAGCCGGAGAGAGCGGCACCTTCGGAAAGGTGAAGAAGGAAGCTGTACAACACTGGGATTGTGTGCGCAGCTTGCCAACTGCTAGAAAACAGTACCTTTGCACTCTCCTGACTTTTCCAATCACATGAACATTCGATTGGAAGCTGTTTTGGACAACTTTTCTTTTCTTCATGGCAAACACTTGGAAGACCTCCGTGCAACGTCTAGAACACGATGGGAGATGTTTTCTGTGCTGGCACAGTTTTTCCTCGCCAGACATAGTGGAAAAGCTTTTTGCTAAGATGTAGACGAGAAGAGACACTAAAGACGAAGGTACGATGCTGTCCGGAGCTAAGAGCCGCTCCCGGGCGTCTTTCGGCAGAAGCCGCGCTAAGGAGTGCACAGTGAGCGGCACAATCGTCTTTGCGCGAAGAAGCCGCTTCTTCGCCTCCGGGAGCCGGAGAGAGCGGCACCTTCGGAAAGGTGAAGAAGGAAGCTGTACAACACTGGGATTGTGTGCACAGCTTGCCAACTGCTAGAAAACAGTACCTTTGCACTCTCCTGACTTTTCCAATCACATGAACATTCGATTGGAAGCTGTTTTGGACAACTTTTCTTTTCTTCATGCCAAACACTTGGAAGACCTCCGTGCAACGTCTAGAACACGATGGGAGATGTTTTCTGTGCTGGCACAGTTTTTCCTCGCCAGACATAGTGGAAAAGCTTTTTGCTAAGATGTAGACGAGAAGAGACGCTAAAGACGAAGGTACGATGCTGTCCGGAGCTAAGTGCCGCTCCCGGGCGTCTTTCGGCAGAAGCCGCGCTAAGGAGTGCACAGTGAGTGGCACAATCGTCTTTGCGCGAAGAAGCCGCTTCTTCGCCTCCGGGAGCTGGAGAGAGCGGCAGCTCCGGAAAGGTGAAGAAGGAAGCTGTACAACACTGGGATTGTGTGCGCAGCTTGCCAACTGCTAGAAAACAGTACCTTTGCACTCTCCTGACTTTTCCAATCACATGAACATTCGATTGGAAGCTGTTTTGGACAACTTTTCTTTTCTTCATGCCAAACACTTGGAAGACCTCCGTGCAACGTCTAGAACACGATGGGAGATGTTTTCTGTGCTGGCACAGTTTTTCCGAGCCAGACATAGTGGAAAAGCTTTTTGCTAAGATGTAGACGAGAAGAGACGCTAAAGATGAAGGTACGATGCTGTCCGGAGCAAAGAGCCGCTCCCGGGCGTCTTTGGGCAGAAGCCGCGCTAAGGAGTGCACAGTGAGCGGCACAATCGTCTTTGCGCGAAGAAGCCGCTTCTTCGCCTCCGGGAGCCGGAGAGAGCGGCACCTTCAGGAAGGTGAAGAAGGAAGCTGTACAACACTGGGATTGTGTGCGCAGCTTGCCAACTGCTAGAAAACAGTACCTTTGCACTCTCCTGACTTTTCCAATCACATGAACATTCGATTGGAAGCTGTTTTGGACAACTTTTCTTTTCTTCATGCCAAACACTTGGAAGACCTCCGTGCAACGTCTAGAACACGATGGGAGATGTTTTCTGTGCTGGCATTGTTTTTCCGAGCCGGACATAGTAGAAAAGCTTTTTGCTAAGATGTAGACGAGAAGAGACGCTAAAGACGAAGGTACGATGCTGTCCGGAGCTAAGAGCCGCTCCCGGGCGTCTTTCGGCAGAAGCCGCGCTAAGGAGTGCACAGTGAGCGGCACAATCGTCTTTGCGCGAAGAAGCCGCTTCTTCGCCTCCGGGAGCCGGAGAGAGCGGCACCTTCGGAAAGGTGAAGAAGGAAGCTGTACAACACTGGGATTGTGTGCGCAGCTTGCCAACTGATAGAAAACAGTACCTTTGCACTCTCCTGACTTTTCCAATCACATGAACATTCGATTGGAAGCTGTTTTGGACAACTTTTCTTTTCTTCATGCCAAACACTTGGAAGACCTCCGTGCAACGTCTAGAACACGATGGGATATGTTTTCTGTGCTGGCACAGTTTTTCCTCGCCAGACATAGTGGAAAAGCTTTTTGCTAAGATGTAGACGAGAAGAGACGCTAAAGACGAAGGTACGATGCTGTCCGGAGCTAAGAGCCGCTCCCGGGCGTCTTTCGGCAGAAGCCGCGCTAAGGAGTGCACAGTGAGCGGCACAATCGTCTTTGCGCGAAGAAGCTGCTTCTTCGCCTCCGGGAGCCGGAGAGAGCGGCAGATCCGGAAAGGTGAAGAAGGAAGCTGTACAACACTGGGATTGTGTGCGCAGCTTGCCAACTGCTAGAAAACAGTACCTTTGCACTCTCCTGACTTTTCCAATCACATGAACATTCGATTGGAAGCTGTTTTGGACAACTTTTCTTTTCTTCATGCCAAACACTTGGAAGACCTCCGTGCAACGTCTAGAACACGATGGGAGATGTTTTCTGTGCTGGCACAGTTTTTCCGAGCCAGACATAGTAGAAAAGCTTTTTGCTAAGATGTAGACGAGAAGAGACGCTAAAGACGAAGGTACGATGCTGTCCGGAGCTAAGAGCCGCTCCCGGGCGTCTTTGGGCAGAAGCCGCGCTAAGGAGTGCACAGTGAGCGGCACAATCGTCTTTGCGCGAAGAAGCCGCTTCTTCGCCTCCGGGAGCCGGAGAGAGCGGCACCTTCGGAAAGGTGAAGAAGGAAGCTGTACAACACTGGGATTGTGTGCGCAGCTTGCCAACTGCTAGAAAACAGTACCTTTGCACTCTCCTGACTTTTCCAATCACATGAACATTCGATTGGAAGCTGTTTTGGACAACTTTTCTTTTCTTCATGCCAAACACTTGGAAGACCTCCGTGCAACGTCTAGAACACGATGGGATATGTTTTCTGTGCTGGCACAGTTTTTCCTCGCCAGACATAGTGGAAAAGCTTTTTGCTAAGATGTAGACGAGAAGAGATGCTAAAGACGAAGGTACGATGCTGTCCGGAGCTAAGAGCCGCTCCCGGGCGTCTTTCGGCAGAAGCCGCGCTAAGGAGTGCACAGTGAGCGGCACAATCGTCTTTGCGCGAAGAAGCCGCTTCTTCGCCTCCGGGAGCCGGAGAGAGCGGCACCTTCGGAAAGGTGAAGAAGGAAGCTGTACAACACTGGGATTGTGTGCGCAGCTTGCCAACTGCTAGAAAACAGTACCTTTGCACTCTCCTGACTTTTCCAATCACATGAACATTCGATTGGAAGCTGTTTTGGACACCTTTTTTTTCTTCATGCCAAACACTTGGAAGACCTCCGTGCAACGTCTAGAACACGATGGGAGATGTTTTCTGTGCTGGCACAGTTTTTCCTCGCCAGACATAGTGGAAAAGCTTTTTGCTAAGATGTAGACGAGAAGAGACGCTAAAGACGAAGGTACGATGCTGTCCGGAGCTAAGAGCCGCTCCCGGGCGTCTTTCGGCAGAAGCCGCGCTAAGGAGTGCACAGTGAGCGGCACAATCGTCTTTGCGCGAAGAAGCCGCTTCTTCGCCTCTGGTATCCAGAGAGAGCGGCACATTCGAAAAGGTGAAGAAGGAAGCTGTACAACACTGGGATTGTGTGCGCAGCTTGCCAACTGCTAGAAAACAGTACCTTTGCACTCTCCTGACTTTTCCAATCACATGAACATTCGATTGGAAGCTGTTTTGGACAACTTTTCTTTTCTTCATGCCAAACACTTGGAAGACCTCCGTGCAACGTCTAGAACACGATGGGAGATGTTTTCTGTGCTGGCACAGTTTTTCCGAGCCGGACATAGTAGAAAAGCTTTTTGCTAAGATGTAGACGAGAAGAGACGCTAAAGACGAAGGTACGATGCTGTCCGGAGCTAAGAGCCGCTCCCGGGCGTCTTTCGGCAGAAGCCGCGCTAAGGAGTGCACAGTGAGCGGCACAATCGTCTTTGCGCGAAGAAGCCGCTTCTTCGCCTCCGGGAGCCGGAGAGAGCGGCACCTTCGGAAAGGTGAAGAAGGAAGCTGTACAACACTGGGATTGTGTGCGCAGCTTGCCAACTGCTAGAAAACAGTACCTTTGCACTCTCCTGACTTTTCCAATCACATGAACATTCGATTGGAAGCTGTTTTGGACAACTTTTCTTTTCTTCATGCCAAACACTTGGAAGACCTCCGTGCAACGTCTAGAACACGATGGGAGATGTTTTCTGTGCTGGCACAGTTTTTCCTCGCCAGACATAGTGGAAAAGCTTTTTGCTAAGATGTAGACGAGAAGAGACGCTAAAGACGAAGGTACGATGCTGTCCGGAGCTAAGAGCCGCTCCCGGGCGTCTTTGGGCAGAAGCCGCGCTAAGGAGTGCACAGTGAGCGGCACAATCGTCTTTGCGCGAAGAAGCCGCTTCGTCGCCTCCGGGAGCCGGAGGGAGCGGCACCTTCGGAAAGGTGAAGAAGGAAGCTGTACAACACTGGGATTGTGTGCGCAGCTTGCCAACTGCTAGAAAACAGTACCTTTGCACTCTCCTGACTTTTCCAATCACATGAACATTCGATTGGAAGCTGTTTTGGACAACTTTTCTTTTCTTCATGCCAAACACTTGGAAGACCTCCGTGCAACGTCTAGAACACGATGGGAGATTTATGTGCTGGCACAGTTTTCTGTGCTGGCACAGTTTTTCCGAGCCAGACATAGTAGAAAAGCTTTTTGCTAAGATGTAGACGAGAAGAGACGCTAAAGACGAAGGTACGATGCTGTCCGGAGCTAAGAGCCGCTCCCGGGCGTCTTTCGGCAGAAGCCGCGCTAAGGAGTGCACAGTGAGCGGCACAATCGTCTTTGCGCGAAGAAGCCGCTTCTTCGCCTCCGGGAGCCGGAGAGAGCGGCACCTTCGGAAAGGTGAAGAAGGAAGCTGTACAACACTGGGATTGTGTGCGCAGCTTGCCAACTGCTAGAAAACAGTACCTTTGCACTCTCCTGACTTTTCCAATCACATGAACATTCGATTGGAAGCTGTTTTGGACAACTTTTCTTTTCTTCATGCCAAACACTTGGAAGACCTCCGTGCAACGTCTAGAACACGATGGGATATGTTTTCTGTGCTGGCACAGTTTTTCCGAGCCAGACATAGTAGAAAAGCTTTTTGCTAAGATGTAGACGAGAAGAGACGCTAAAGACGAAGGTACGATGCTGTCCGGAGCTAAGAGCCGCTCCCGGGCGTCTTTCGGCAGAAGCCGCGCTAAGGAGTGCACAGTGAGCGGCACAATCGTCTTTGCGCGAAGAAGCCGCTTCTTCGCCTCCGGGAGCCGGAGAGAGCGGCACCTTCAGGAAGGTTAAGAAGGAAGCTGTACAACACTGGGATTGTGTGCGCAGCTTGCCAACTGCTAGAAAACAGTACCTTTGCACTCTCCTGACTTTTCCAATCACATGAACATTCGATTGGAAGCTGTTTTGGACACCTTTTCTTTTCTTCATGCCAAACACTTGGAAGACCTCCGTGCAACGTCTAGAACACGATGGGAGATGTTTTCTGTGCTGGCACAGTTTTTCCGAGCCAGACATAGTAGAAAAGCTTTTTGCTAAGATGTAGACGAGAAGAGACGCTAAAGACGAAGGTACGATGCTGTCCGGAGCAAAGAGCCGCTCCCGGGCGTCTTTGGGCAGAAGCCGCGCTAAGGAGTGCACAGTGAGCGGCACAATCGTCTTTGCGCGAAGAAGCCGCTTCTTCGCCTCCGGGAGCCGGAGAGAGCGGCACCTTCAGGAAGGTGAAGAAGGAAGCTGTACAACACTGGGATTGTGTGCGCAGCTTGCCAACTGCTAGAAAACAGTACCTTTGCACTCTCCTGACTTTTCCAATCACATGAACATTCGATTGGAAGCTGTTTTGGACAACTTTTCTTTCCTTCATGCCAAACACTTGGAAGACCTCCGTGCAACGTCTAGAACACGATGGGAGATGTTTTCTGTGCTGGCACAGTTTTTCCTCGCCAGACATAGTGGAAAAGCTTTTTGCTAAGATGTAGACGAGAAGAGACGCTAAAGACGAAGGTACGATGCTGTCCGGAGCTAAGAGCCGCTCCCGGGCGTCTTTGGGCAGAAGCCGCGCTAAGGAGTGCACAGTGAGCGGCACAATCGTCTTTGCGCGAAGAAGCCGCTTCTTCGCCTCCGGGAGCCGGAGAGAGCGGCACCTTCGGAAAGGTGAAGAAGGAAGCTGTACAACACTGGGATTGTGTGCGCAGCTGACCAACTGCTAGAAAACAGTACCTTTGCACTCTCCTGACTTTTCCAATCACATGAACATTCGATTGGAAGCTGTTTTGGACAACTTTTCTTTTCTTCATGCCAAACACTTGGAAGACCTCCGTGCAACGTCTAGAACACGATGGGAGATGTTTTCTGTGCTGGCACAGTTTTTCCGAGCCAGACATAGTGGAAAAGCTTTTTGCTAAGATGTAGACGAGAAGAGACGCTAAAGACGAAGGTACGATGCTGTCCGGAGCTAAGAGCCGCTCCCGGGCGTCTTTGGGCAGAAGCCGCGCTAAGGAGTGCACAGTGAGCGGCACAATCGTCTTTGCGCGAAGAAGCCGCTTCGTCGCCTCCGGGAGCCGGAGGGAGCGGCACCTTCGGAAAGGTGAAGAAGGAAGCTGTACAACACTGGGATTGTGTGCGCAGCTTGCCAACTGCTAGAAAACAGTACCTTTGCACTCTCCTGACTTTTCCAATCACATGAACATTCGATTGGAAGCTGTTTTGGACAACTTTTCTTTTCTTCATGCCAAACACTTGGAAGACCTCCGTGCAACGTCTAGAACACGATGGGAGATGTTTTCTGTGCTGGCATTGTTTTTCCGAGCCGGACATAGTAGAAAAGCTTTTTGCTAAGATGTAGACGAGAAGAGACGCTAAAGACGAAGGTACGATGCTGTCCGGAGCTAAGAGCCGCTCCCGGGCGTCTTTCGGCAGAAGCCGCGCTAAGGAGTGCACAGTGAGCGGCACAATCGTCTTTGCGCGAAGAAGCCGCTTCTTCGCCTCCGGGAGCCGGAGAGAGCGGCACCTTCGGAAAGGTGAAGAAGGAAGCTGTACAACACTGGGATTGTGTGCGCAGCTTGCCAACTGCTAGAAAACAGTACCTTTGCACTCTCCTGACTTTTCCAATCACATGAACATTCGATTGGAAGCTGTTTTGGACAACTTTTCTTTTCTTCATGCCAAACACTTGGAAGACCTCCGTGCAACGTCTAGAACACGATGGGAGATGTTTTCTGTGCTGGCACAGTTTTTCCTCGCCAGACATAGTGGAAAAGCTTTTTGCTAAGATGTAGACGAGAAGAGACGCTAAAGACGAAGGTACGATGCTGTCCGGAGCTAAGAGCCGCTCCCGGGCGTCTTTGGGAGAAGCCGCGCTAAGGAGTGCACAGTGAGCGGCACAATCGTCTTTGCGCGAAGAAGCCGCTTCGTCGCCTCCGGGAGCCGGAGGGGGCGGCACCTTCGGAAAGGTGAAGAAGGAAGCTGTACAACACTGGGATTGTGTGCGCAGCTTGCCAACTGCTAGAAAACAGTACCTTTGCACTCTCCTGACTTTTCCAATCACATGAACATTCGATTGGAAGCTGTTTTGGACAACTTTTCTTTTCTTCATGCCAAACACTTGGAAGACCTCCGTGCAACGTCTAGAACACGATGGGAGATGTTTTCTGTGCTGGCACAGTTTTTCCTCGCCAGACATAGTGGAAAAGCTTTTTGCTAAGATGTAGACGAGAAGAGACGCTAAAGACGAAGGTACGATGCTGTCCGGAGCTAAGAGCCGCTCCCGGGCGTCTTTCGGCAGAAGCCGCGCTAAGGAGTGCACAGTGAGCGGCACAATCGTCTTTGCGCGAAGAAGCCGCTTCTTCGCCTCCGGGAGCCGGAGAGAGCGGCACCTTCGGAAAGGTGAAGAAGGAAGCTGTACAACACTGGGATTGTGTGCGCAGCTTGCCAACTGATAGAAAACAGTACCTTTGCACTCTCCTGACTTTTCCAATCACATGAACATTCGATTGGAAGCTGTTTTGGACAACTTTTCTTTTCTTCATGCCAAACACTTGGAAGACCTCCGTGCAACGTCTAGAACACGATGGGATATGTTTTCTGTGCTGGCACAGTTTTTCCTCGCCAGACATAGTGGAAAAGCTTTTTGCTAAGATGTAGACGAGAAGAGACGCTAAAGACGAAGGTACGATGCTGTCCGGAGCTAAGAGCCGCTCCCGGGCGTCTTTCGGCAGAAGCCGCGCTAAGGAGTGCACAGTGAGCGGCACAATCGTCTTTGCGCGAAGAAGCTGCTTCTTCGCCTCCGGGAGCCGGAGAGAGCGGCAGATCCGGAAAGGTGAAGAAGGAAGCTGTACAACACTGGGATTGTGTGCGCAGCTTGCCAACTGCTAGAAAACAGTACCTTTGCACTCTCCTGACTTTTCCAATCACATGAACATTCGATTGGAAGCTGTTTTGGACAACTTTTCTTTTCTTCATGCCAAACACTTGGAAGACCTCCGTGCAACGTCTAGAACACGATGGGAGATGTTTTCTGTGCTGGCACAGTTTTTCCGAGCCAGACATAGTAGAAAAGCTTTTTGCTAAGATGTAGACGAGAAGAGACGCTAAAGACGAAGGTACGATGCTGTCCGGAGCTAAGAGCCGCTCCCGGGCGTCTTTGGGCAGAAGCCGCGCTAAGGAGTGCACAGTGAGCGGCACAATCGTCTTTGCGCGAAGAAGCCGCTTCTTCGCCTCCGGGAGCCGGAGAGAGCGGCACCTTCGGAAAGGTGAAGAAGGAAGCTGTACAACACTGGGATTGTGTGCGCAGCTTGCCAACTGCTAGAAAACAGTACCTTTGCACTCTCCTGACTTTTCCAATCACATGAACATTCGATTGGAAGCTGTTTTGGACAACTTTTCTTTTCTTCATGCCAAACACTTGGAAGACCTCCGTGCAACGTCTAGAACACGATGGGATATGTTTTCTGTGCTGGCACAGTTTTTCCTCGCCAGACATAGTGGAAAAGCTTTTTGCTAAGATGTAGACGAGAAGAGATGCTAAAGACGAAGGTACGATGCTGTCCGGAGCTAAGAGCCGCTCCCGGGCGTCTTTCGGCAGAAGCCGCGCTAAGGAGTGCACAGTGAGCGGCACAATCGTCTTTGCGCGAAGAAGCCGCTTCTTCGCCTCCGGGAGCCGGAGAGAGCGGCACCTTCGGAAAGGTGAAGAAGGAAGCTGTACAACACTGGGATTGTGTGCGCAGCTTGCCAACTGCTAGAAAACAGTACCTTTGCACTCTCCTGACTTTTCCAATCACATGAACATTCGATTGGAAGCTGTTTTGGACACCTTTTTTTTCTTCATGCCAAACACTTGGAAGACCTCCGTGCAACGTCTAGAACACGATGGGAGATGTTTTCTGTGCTGGCACAGTTTTTCCTCGCCAGACATAGTGGAAAAGCTTTTTGCTAAGATGTAGACGAGAAGAGACGCTAAAGACGAAGGTACGATGCTGTCCGGAGCTAAGAGCCGCTCCCGGGCGTCTTTCGGCAGAAGCCGCGCTAAGGAGTGCACAGTGAGCGGCACAATCGTCTTTGCGCGAAGAAGCCGCTTCTTCGCCTCTGGTATCCAGAGAGAGCGGCACATTCGAAAAGGTGAAGAAGGAAGCTGTACAACACTGGGATTGTGTGCGCAGCTTGCCAACTGCTAGAAAACAGTACCTTTGCACTCTCCTGACTTTTCCAATCACATGAACATTCGATTGGAAGCTGTTTTGGACAACTTTTCTTTTCTTCATGCCAAACACTTGGAAGACCTCCGTGCAACGTCTAGAACACGATGGGAGATGTTTTCTGTGCTGGCACAGTTTTTCCGAGCCAGACATAGTAGAAAAGCTTTTTGCTAAGATGTAGACGAGAAGAGACGCTAAAGACGAAGGTACGATGCTGTCCGGAGCTAAGAGCCGCTCCCGGGCGTCTTTCGGCAGAAGCCGCGCTAAGGAGTGCACAGTGAGCGGCACAATCGTCTTTGCGCGAAGAAGCCGCTTCTTCGCCTCCGGGAGCCGGAGAGAGCGGCACCTTCAGGAAGGTTAAGAAGGAAGCTGTACAACACTGGGATTGTGTGCGCAGCTTGCCAACTGCTAGAAAACAGTACCTTTGCACTCTCCTGACTTTTCCAATCACATGAACATTCGATTGGAAGCTGTTTTGGACAACTTTTCTTTTCTTCATGCCAAACACTTGGAAGACCTCCGTGCAACGTCTAGAACACGATGGGAGATGTTTTCTGTGCTGGCACAGTTTTTCCTCGCCAGACATAGTGGAAAAGCTTTTTGCTAAGATGTAGACGAGAAGAGACGCTAAAGACGAAGGTACGATGCTGTCCGGAGCTAAGAGCCGCTCCCGGGCGTCTTTGGGCAGAAGCCGCGCTAAGGAGTGCACAGTGAGCGGCACAATCGTCTTTGCGCGAAGAAGCCGCTTCGTCGCCTCCGGGAGCCGGAGGGAGCGGCACCTTCGGAAAGGTGAAGAAGGAAGCTGTACAACACTGGGATTGTGTGCGCAGCTTGCCAACTGCTAGAAAACAGTACCTTTGCACTCTCCTGACTTTTCCAATCACATGAACATTCGATTGGAAGCTGTTTTGGACAACTTTTCTTTTCTTCATGCCAAACACTTGGAAGACCTCCGTGCAACGTCTAGAACACGATGGGAGATTTATGTGCTGGCACAGTTTTCTGTGCTGGCACAGTTTTTCCGAGCCAGACATAGTAGAAAAGCTTTTTGCTAAGATGTAGACGAGAAGAGACGCTAAAGACGAAGGTACGATGCTGTCCGGAGCTAAGAGCCGCTCCCGGGCGTCTTTCGGCAGAAGCCGCGCTAAGGAGTGCACAGTGAGCGGCACAATCGTCTTTGCGCGAAGAAGCCGCTTCTTCGCCTCCGGGAGCCGGAGAGAGCGGCACCTTCGGAAAGGTGAAGAAGGAAGCTGTACAACACTGGGATTGTGTGCGCAGCTTGCCAACTGCTAGAAAACAGTACCTTTGCACTCTCCTGACTTTTCCAATCACATGAACATTCGATTGGAAGCTGTTTTGGACAACTTTTCTTTTCTTCATGCCAAACACTTGGAAGACCTCCGTGCAACGTCTAGAACACGATGGGATATGTTTTCTGTGCTGGCACAGTTTTTCCGAGCCAGACATAGTAGAAAAGCTTTTTGCTAAGATGTAGACGAGAAGAGACGCTAAAGACGAAGGTACGATGCTGTCCGGAGCTAAGAGCCGCTCCCGGGCGTCTTTCGGCAGAAGCCGCGCTAAGGAGTGCACAGTGAGCGGCACAATCGTCTTTGCGCGAAGAAGCCGCTTCTTCGCCTCCGGGAGCCGGAGAGAGCGGCACCTTCAGGAAGGTTAAGAAGGAAGCTGTACAACACTGGGATTGTGTGCGCAGCTTGCCAACTGCTAGAAAACAGTACCTTTGCACTCTCCTGACTTTTCCAATCACATGAACATTCGATTGGAAGCTGTTTGGACACCTTTTCTTTTCTTCATGCCAAACACTTGGAAGACCTCCGTGCAACGTCTAGAACACGATGGGAGATGTTTTCTGTGCTGGCACAGTTTTTCCGAGCCAGACATAGTAGAAAAGCTTTTTGCTAAGATGTAGACGAGAAGAGACGCTAAAGACGAAGGTACGATGCTGTCCGGAGCTAAGAGCCGCTCCCGGGCGTCTTTCGGCAGAAGCCGCGCTAAGGAGTGCACAGTGAGCGGCACAATCGTCTTTGCGCGAAGAAGCCGCTTCTTCGCCTCCGGGAGCCGGAGAGAGCGGCACCTTCAGGAAGGTTAAGAAGGAAGCTGTACAACACTGGGATTGTGTGCGCAGCTTGCCAACTGCTAGAAAACAGTACCTTTGCACTCTCCTGACTTTTCCAATCACATGAACATTCGATTGGAAGCTGTTTTGGACACCTTTTCTTTTCTTCATGCCAAACACTTGGAAGACCTCCGTGCAACGTCTAGAACACGATGGGAGATGTTTTCTGTGCTGGCACAGTTTTTCCGAGCCAGACATAGTGGAAAAGCTTTTTGCTAAGATGTAGACGAGAAGAGACGCTAAAGACGAAGGTACGATGCTGTCCGGAGCAAAGAGCCGCTCCCGGGCGTCTTTGGGCAGAAGCCGCGCTAAGGAGTGCACAGTGAGCGGCACAATCGTCTTTGCGCGAAGAAGCCGCTTCTTCGCCTCCGGGAGCCGGAGAGAGCGGCACCTTCAGGAAGGAGAAGAAGGAAGCTGTACAACACTGGGATTGTGTGCGCAGCTTGCCAACTGCTAGAAAACAGTACCTTTGCACTCTCCTGACTTTTCCAATCACATGAACATTCGATTGGAAGCTGTTTTGGACAACTTTTCTTTCCTTCATGCCAAACACTTGGAAGACCTCCGTGCAACGTCTAGAACACGATGGGAGATGTTTTCTGTGCTGGCACAGTTTTTCCGAGCCAGACATAGTGGAAAAGCTTTTTGCTAAGATGTAGACGAGAAGAGACGCTAAAGACGAAGGTACGATGCTGTCCGGAGCTAAGAGCCGCTCCCGGGCGTCTTTGGGCAGAAGCCGCGCTAAGGAGTGCACAGTGAGCGGCACAATCGTCTTTGCGCGAAGAAGCCGCTTCTTCGCCTCCGGGAGCCGGAGAGAGCGGCACCTTCGGAAAGGTGAAGAAGGAAGCTGTACAACACTGGGATTGTGTGCGCAGCTGACCAACTGCTAGAAAACAGTACCTTTGCACTCTCCTGACTTTTCCAATCACATGAACATTCGATTGGAAGCTGTTTTGGACAACTTTTCTTTTCTTCATGCCAAACACTTGGAAGACCTCCGTGCAACGTCTAGAACACGATGGGAGATGTTTTCTGTGCTGGCACAGTTTTTCCTCGCCAGACATAGTGGAAAAGCTTTTTGCTAAGATGTAGACGAGAAGAGACGCTAAAGACGAAGGTACGATGCTGTCCGGAGCTAAGAGCCGCTCCCGGGCGTCTTTGGGCAGAAGCCGCGCTAAGGAGTGCACAGTGAGCGGCACAATCGTCTTTGCGCGAAGAAGCCGCTTCGTCGCCTCCGGGAGCCGGAGGGAGCGGCACCTTCGGAAAGGTGAAGAAGGAAGCTGTACAACACTGGGATTGTGTGCGCAGCTTGCCAACTGCTAGAAAACAGTACCTTTGCACTCTCCTGACTTTTCCAATCACATGAACATTCGATTGGAAGCTGTTTGGGACAACTGTTCTTTTCTTCATTCCAAACACTCGGCACACCTCCGTGCAACGTCTAGAACACGATGGGAGATGTTTTCTGTGCTGGCACAGTTTTTCCGAGCCAGACATAGTGGAAAAGCTTTTTGCTAAGATGTAGACGAGAAGAGACGCTAAAGACGAAGGTACGATGCTGTCCGGAGCTAAGAGCCGCTCCCGGGCGTCTTTCGGCAGAAGCCGCGCTAAGGAGTGCACAGTGAGCGGCACAATCATCTTTGCGCAAAGAAGCCGCTTCTTCGGCTCCGGGAGCCGGAGAGAGCGGCACCTTCGGAAAGGTGAAGAAGGAAGCTGTACAACACTGGGATTGTGTGTGCAGCTTGCCAACTGCTAGAAAACAGTACCTTTGCACTCTCCTGACTTTTCCAATCACATGAACATTCGATTGGAAGCTGTTTTGGACAACTTTTCTTTTCTTCATGCCAAACACTTGGAAGACCTCCGTGCAACGTCTAGAACACGATGGGAGATGTTTTCTGTGCTGGCACAGTTTTTCCGAGCCAGACATAGTAGAAAAGCTTTTTGCTAAGATGTAGACGAGAAGAGACGCTAAAGACGAAGGTACGATGCTGTCCGGAGCTAAGAGCCGCTCCCGGGCGTCTTTCGGCAGAAGCCGCGTTAAGGAGTGCACAGTGAGCGGCACAATCGTCTTTGCGCGAAGAAGCCGCTTCTTCGCCTCCGGGAGCCGGAGAGAGCGGCACCTTCGGAAAGGTGAAGAAGGAAGCTGTACAACACTGGGATTGTGTGCGCAGCTTGCCAACTGCTAGAAAACAGTACCTTTGCACTCTCCTGACTTTTCCAATCACATGAACATTCGATTGGAAGCTGTTTTGGACAACTTTTCTTTTCTTCATGCCAAAACTTGGAAGACCTCCGTGCAACGTCTAGAACACGATGGGAGATGTTTTCTGTGCTGGCACAGTTTTTCCTCGCCAGACATAGTAGAAAAGCTTTTTGCTAAGATGTAGACGAGAAGAGACGCTAAAGACGAAGGTACGATGCTGTCCGGAGCTAAGAGCCGCTCCCGGGCGTCTTTGGGCAGAAGCCGCGCTAAGGAGTGCACAGTGAGCGGCACAATCGTCTTTGCGCGAAGAAGCCGCTTCTTCGCCTCCGGGAGCCGGAGAGAGCGGCAGCTTCGGAAAGGTGCAGAAGGAAGCTGTACAACACTGGGATTGTGTGCGCAGCTTGCCAACTGCTAGAAAACAGTACCTTTGCACTCTCCTGACTTTTCCAATCACATGAACATTCGATTGGAAGCTGTTTTGGACACCTTTTCTTTTCTTCATGCCAAACACTTGGAAGACCTCCGTGCAACGTCTAGAACACGATGGGAGATGTTTTCTGTGCTGGCACAGTTTTTCCTCGCCAGACATAGTGGAAAAGCTTTTTGCTAAGATGTAGACGAGAAGAGACGCTAAAGACGAAGGTACGACGCTGTCCGGAGCTAAGAGCCGCTCCCGGGCGTCTTTCGGCAGAAGCCGCGCTAAGGAGTGCACAGTGAGCGGCACAATCGTCTTTGCGCGAAGAAGCCGCTTCTTCGCCTCCGGGAGCCGGAGAGAGCGGCACCTTCGGAAAGGTGAAGAAGGAAGCTGTACAACACTGGGATTGTGTGCGCAGCTTGCCAACTGCTAGAAAACAGTACCTTTGCACTCTCCTGACTTTTCCAATCACATGAACATTCGATTGGAAGCTGTTTTGGACAACTTTTCTTTTCTTCATGCCAAACACTTGGAAGACCTCCGTGCAACGTCTAGAACACGATGGGAGATGTTTTCTGTGCTGGCACAGTTTTTCCGAGCCAGACATAGTAGAAAAGCTTTTTGCTAAGATGTAGACGAGAAGAGACGCTAAAGACGAAGGTACGATGCTGTCCGGAGCTAAGAGCCGCTCCCGGGCGACTTTCGGCAGAAGCCGCGCTAAGGAGTGCACAGTGAGCGGCACAATCGTCTTTGCGCGAAGAAGCCGCTTCGTCGCCTCCGGGAGCCGGAGGGAGCGGCACCTTCGGAAAGGTGAAGAAGGAAGCTGTACAACACTGGGATTGTGTGCGCAGCTTGCCAACTGCTAGAAAACAGTACCTTTGCACTCTCCTGACTTTTCCAATCACATGAACATTCGATTGGAAGCTGTTTTGGACAACTTTTCTTTTCTTCATGCCAAACACTTGGAAGACCTCCGTGCAACGTCTAGAACACGATGGGAGATGTTTTCTGTGCTGGCACAGTTTTTCCGAGCCAGACATAGTAGAAAAGCTTTTTGCTAAGATGTAGACGAGAAGAGACGCTAAAGACGAAGGTACGATGCTGTCCGGAGCTAAGAGCCGCTCCCGGGCGTCTTTGGGCAGAAGCCGCGCTAAGGAGTGCACAGTGAGCGGCACAATCGTCTTTGCGCGAAGAAGCCGCTTCTTCGCCTCCGGGAGCCGGAGAGAGCGGCACCTTCGGAAAGGTGAAGAAGGAAGCTGTACAACACTGGGATTGTGTGCGCAGCTTGCCAACTGCTAGAAAACAGTACCTTTGCACTCTCCTGACTTTTCCAATCACATGAACATTCGATTGGAAGCTGTTTTGGACAACTTTTCTTTTCTTCATTCCAAACACTCGGCACACCTCCGTGCAACGTCTAGAACACGATGGGAGATGTTTTCTGTGCTGGCAAAGTTTTTCCTCGCCAGACATAGTGGAAAAGCTTTTTGCTAAGATGTAGACGAGAAGAGACGCTAAAGACGAAGGTACGATGCTGTCCGGAGCTAAGAGCCGCTCCCGGGCGTCTTTCGGCAGAAGCCGCGCTAAGGAGTGCACAGTGAGCGGCACAATCGTCTTTGCGCAAAGAAGCCGCTTCTTCGCCTCCGGGAGCCGGAGAGAGCGGCACCTTCGGAAAGGTGAAGAAGGAAGCTGTACAACACTGGGATTGTGTGCGCAGCTTGCCAACTGCTAGAAAACAGTACCTTTGCACTCTCCTGACTTTTCCAATCACATGAACATTCGATTGGAAGCTGTTTTGGACAACTTTTCTTTTCTTCATGCCAAACACTTGGAAGACCTCCGTGCAACGTCTAGAACACGATGGGAGATGTTTTCTGTGCTGGCACAGTTTTTCCTCGCCAGACATAGTGGAAAAGCTTTTTGCTAAGATGTAGACGAGAAGAGACGCTAAAGACGAAGGTACGATGCTGTCCGGAGCAAAGAGCCGCTCCCGGGCGTCTTTGGGCAGAAGCCGCGCTAAGGAGTGCACAGTGAGCGGCACAATCGTCTTTGCGCGAAGAAGCCGCTTCTTCGCCTCCGGGAGCCGGAGAGAGCGGCACCTTCAGGAAGGAGAAGAAGGAAGCTGTACAACACTGGGATTGTGTGCGCAGCTTGCCAACTGCTAGAAAACAGTACCTTTGCACTCTCCTGACTTTTCCAATCACATGAACATTCGATTGGAAGCTGTTTTGGACAACTTTTCTTTCCTTCATGCCAAACACTTGGAAGACCTCCGTGCAACGTCTAGAACACGATGGGAGATGTTTTCTGTGCTGGCACAGTTTTTCCTCGCCAGACATAGTGGAAAAGCTTTTTGCTAAGATGTAGACGAGAAGAGACGCTAAAGACGAAGGTACGATGCTGTCCGGAGCTAAGAGCCGCTCCCGGGCGTCTTTGGGCAGAAGCCGCGCTAAGGAGTGCACAGTGAGCGGCACAATCGTCTTTGCGCGAAGAAGCCGCTTCTTCGCCTCCGGGAGCCGGAGAGAGCGGCACCTTCGGAAAGGTGAAGAAGGAAGCTGTACAACACTGGGATTGTGTGCGCAGCTGACCAACTGCTAGAAAACAGTACCTTTGCACTCTCCTGACTTTTCCAATCACATGAACATTCGATTGGAAGCTGTTTTGGACAACTTTTCTTTTCTTCATGCCAAACACTTGGAAGACCTCCGTGCAACGTCTAGAACACGATGAGAGATGTTTTCTGTGCTGGCACAGTTTTTCCTCGCCAGACATAGTGGAAAAGCTTTTTGCTAAGATGTAGACGAGAAGAGACGCTAAAGACGAAGGTACGATGCTGTCCGGAGCTAAGAGCCGCTCCCGGGCGTCTTTGGGCAGAAGCCGCGCTAAGGAGTGCACAGTGAGCGGCACAATCGTCTTTGCGCGAAGAAGCCGCTTCGTCGCCTCCGGGAGCCGGAGGGAGCGGCACCTTCGGAAAGGTGAAGAAGGAAGCTGTACAACACTGGGATTGTGTGCGCAGCTTGCCAACTGCTAGAAAACAGTACCTTTGCACTCTCCTGACTTTTCCAATCACATGAACATTCGATTGGAAGCTGTTTTGGACAACTGTTCTTTTCTTCATTCCAAACACTCGGCACACCTCCGTGCAACGTCTAGAACACGATGGGAGATGTTTTCTGTGCTGGCACAGTTTTTCCGAGCCAGACATAGTGGAAAAGCTTTTTGCTAAGATGTAGACGAGAAGAGACGCTAAAGACGAAGGTACGATGCTGTCCGGAGCTAAGAGCCGCTCCCGGGCGTCTTTCGGCAGAAGCCGCGCTAAGGAGTGCACAGTGAGCGGCACAATCATCTTTGCGCAAAGAAGCCGCTTCTTCGCCTCCGGGAGCCGGAGAGAGCGGCACCTTCGGAAAGGTGAAGAAGGAAGCTGTACAACACTGGGATTGTGTGTGCAGCTTGCCAACTGCTAGAAAACAGTACCTTTGCACTCTCCTGACTTTCCAATCACATGAACATTCGATTGGAAGCTGTTTTGGACAACTTTTCTTTTCTTCATGCCAAACACTTGGAAGACCTCCGTGCAACGTCTAGAACACGATGGGAGATGTTTTCTGTGCTGGCACAGTTTTTCCTCGCCAGACATAGTAGAAAAGCTTTTTGCTAAGATGTAGACGAGAAGAGACGCTAAAGACGAAGGTACGATGCTGTCCGGAGCTAAGAGCCGCTCCCGGGCGTCTTTGGGCAGAAGCCGCGCTAAGGAGTGCACAGTGAGCGGCACAATCGTCTTTGCGCGAAGAAGCCGCTTCTTCGCCTCCGGGAGCCGGAGAGAGCGGCAGCTTCGGAAAGGTGCAGAAGGAAGCTGTACAACACTGGGATTGTGTGCGCAGCTTGCCAACTGCTAGAAAACAGTACCTTTGCACTCTCCTGACTTTTCCAATCACATGAACATTCGATTGGAAGCTGTTTTGGACACCTTTTCTTTTCTTCATGCCAAACACTTGGAAGACCTCCGTGCAACGTCTAGAACACGATGGGAGATGTTTTCTGTGCTGGCACAGTTTTTCCTCGCCAGACATAGTGGAAAAGCTTTTTGCTAAGATGTAGACGAGAAGAGACGCTAAAGACGAAGGTACGACGCTGTCCGGAGCTAAGAGCCGCTCCCGGGCGTCTTTCGGCAGAAGCCGCGCTAAGGAGTGCACAGTGAGCGGCACAATCGTCCTTGCGCGAAGAAGCTGCTTCTTCGCCTCCGGGAGCCGGAGAGAGCGGCACCTTCGGAAAGGTGAAGAAGGAAGCTGTACAACACTGGGATTGTGTGCGCAGCTTGCCAACTGCTAGAAAACAGTACCTTTGCACTCTCCTGACTTTTCCAATCACATGAACATTCGATTGGAAGCTGTTTTGGACAACTTTTCTTTTCTTCATGCCAAACACTTGGAAGACCTCCGTGCAACGTCTAGAACACGATGGGAGATGTTTTCTGTGCTGGCACAGTTTTTCCGAGCCAGACATAGTAGAAAAGCTTTTTGCTAAGATGTAGACGAGAAGAGACGCTAAAGACGAAGGTACGATGCTGTCCGGAGCTAAGAGCCGCTCCCGGGCGACTTTCGGCAGAAGCCGCGCTAAGGAGTGCACAGTGAGCGGCACAATCGTCTTTGCGCGAAGAAGCCGCTTCGTCGCCTCCGGGAGCCGGAGGGAGCGGCACCTTCGGAAAGGTGAAGAAGGAAGCTGTACAACACTGGGATTGTGTGCGCAGCTTGCCAACTGCTAGAAAACAGTACCTTTGCACTCTCCTGACTTTTCCAATCACATGAACATTCGATTGGAAGCTGTTTTGGACAACTTTTCTTTTCTTCATGCCAAACACTTGGAAGACCTCCGTGCAACGTCTAGAACACGATGGGAGATGTTTTCTGTGCTGGCACAGTTTTTCCGAGCCAGACATAGTAGAAAAGCTTTTTGCTAAGATGTAGACGAGAAGAGACGCTAAAGACGAAGGTACGATGCTGTCCGGAGCTAAGAGCCGCTCCCGGGCGTCTTTGGGCAGAAGCCGCGCTAAGGAGTGCACAGTGAGCGGCACAATCGTCTTTGCGCGAAGAAGCCGCTTCTTCGCCTCCGGGAGCCGGAGAGAGCGGCACCTTCGGAAAGGTGAAGAAGGAAGCTGTACAACACTGGGATTGTGTGCGCAGCTTGCCAACTGCTAGAAAACAGTACCTTTGCACTCTCCTGACTTTTCCAATCACATGAACATTCGATTGGAAGCTGTTTTGGACAACTTTTCTTTTCTTCATTCCAAACACTCGGCACACCTCCGTGCAACGTCTAGAACACGATGGGAGATGTTTTCTGTGCTGGCAAAGTTTTTCCTCGCCAGACATAGTGGAAAAGCTTTTTGCTAAGATGTAGACGAGAAGAGACGCTAAAGACGAAGGTACGATGCTGTCCGGAGCTAAGAGCCGCTCCCGGGCGTCTTTCGGCAGAAGCCGCGCTAAGGAGTGCACAGTGAGCGGCACAATCGTCTTTGCGCAAAGAAGCCGCTTCTTCGCCTCCGGGAGCCGGAGAGAGCGGCACCTTCGGAAAGGTGAAGAAGGAAGCTGTACAACACTGGGATTGTGTGCGCAGCTTGCCAACTGCTAGAAAACAGTACCTTTGCACTCTCCTGACTTTTCCAATCACATGAACATTCGATTGGAAGCTGTTTTGGACAACTTTTCTTTTCTTCATGCCAAACACTTGGAAGACCTCCGTGCAACGTCTAGAACACGATGGGAGATGTTTTCTGTGCTGGCACAGTTTTTCCTCGCCAGACATAGTGGAAAAGCTTTTTGCTAAGATGTAGACGAGAAGAGACGCTAAAGACGAAGGTACGATGCTGTCCGGAGCTAAGAGCCGCTCCCGGGCGTCTTTCGGCAGAAGCCGCGCTAAGGAGTGCACAGTGAGCGGCACAATCGTCTTTGCGCGAAGAAGCCGCTTCTTCGCCTCCGGGAGCCGGAGAGAGCGGCACCTTCGGAAAGGTGAAGAAGGAAGCTGTACAACACTGGGATTGTGTGCGCAGCTTGCCAACTGCTAGAAAACAGTACCTTTGCACTCTCCTGACTTTTCCAATCACATGAACATTCGATTGGAAGCTGTTTTGGACAACTTTTCTTTTCTTCATGCCAAACACTCGGCACACCTCCGTGCAACGTCTAGAACACAATGGGAGATGTTTTCTGTGCTGGCACAGTTTTTCCTCGCCAGACATAGTAGAAAAGCTTTTTGCTAAGATGTAGACGAGAAGAGACGCTAAAGACGAAGGTACGATGCTGTCTGGAGCTAAGAGCCGCTCCCGGGCGTCTTTGGGCAGAAGCCGCGCTAAGGAGTGCACAGTGAGCGGCACAATCGTCTTTGCGCGAAGAAGCCGCTTCTTCGCCTCCGGGAGCCGGAGAGAGCGACACCTTCAGGAAGGTTAAGAAGGAAGCTGTACAACACTGGGATTGTGTGCGCAGCTTGCCAACTGCTAGAAAACAGTACCTTTGCACTCTCCTGACTTTTCCAATCACATGAACATTCGATTGGAAGCTGTTTTGGACAACTTTTCTTTTCTTCATGCCAAACACTTGGAAGACCTCCGTGCAACGTCTAGAACACGATGGGAGATGTTTTCTGTGCTGGCACAGTTTTTCCTCGCCAGACATAGTGGAAAAGCTTTTTGCTAAGATGTAGACGAGAAGAGACGCTAAAGACGAAGGTACGATGCTGTCCGGAGCTAAGAGCCGCTCCCGGGCGTCTTTCGGCAGAAGCCGCGCTAAGGAGTGCACAGTGAGCGGCACAATCGTCTTTGCGCGAAGAAGCCGCTTCTTCGCCTCCGGGAGCCGGAGAGAGCGGCACCTTCGGAAAGGTGAAGAAGGAAGCTGTACAACACTGGGATTGTGTGCGCAGCTTGCCAACTGCTAGAAAACAGTACCTTTGCACTCTCCTGACTTTTCCAATCACATGAACATTCGATTGGAAGCTGTTTTGGACAACTTTTCTTTTCTTCATGCCAAACACTCGGCACACCTCCGTGCAACGTCTAGAACACAATGGGAGATGTTTTCTGTGCTGGCACAGTTTTTCCTCGCCAGACATAGTAGAAAAGCTTTTTGCTAAGATGTAGACGAGAAGAGACGCTAAAGACGAAGGTACGATGCTGTCTGGAGCTAAGAGCCGCTCCCGGGCGTCTTTGGGCAGAAGCCGCGCTAAGGAGTGCACAGTGAGCGGCACAATCGTCTTTGCGCGAAGAAGCCGCTTCTTCGCCTCCGGGAGCCGGAGAGAGCGACACCTTCAGGAAGGTTAAGAAGGAAGCTGTACAACACTGGGATTGTGTGCGCAGCTTGCCAACTGCTAGAAAACAGTACCTTTGCACTCTCCTGACTTTTCCAATCACATGAACATTCGATTGGAAGCTGTTTTGGACAACTTTTCTTTTCTTCATGCCAAACACTTGGAAGACCTCCGTGCAACGTCTAGAACACGATGGGAGATGTTTTCTGTGCTGGCACAGTTTTTCCTCGCCAGACATAGTAGAAAAGCTTTTTGCTAAGATGTAGACGAGAAGAGACGCTAAAGACGAAGGTACGATGCTGTCCGGAGCTAAGAGCCGCTCCCGGGCGTCTTTGGGCAGAAGCCGCGCTAAGGAGTGCACAGTGAGCGGCACAATCGTCTTTGCGCGAAGAAGCAGCTTCTTCGCCTCCGGTAGCCGGAGAGAGCGGCACCTTCGGAAAGGTGAAGAAGGAAGCTGTACAACACTGGGATTGTGTGCGCAGCTTGCCAACTGATAGAAAACAGTACCTTTGCACTCTCCTGACTTTTCCAATCACATGAACATTCGATTGGAAGCTGTTTTGGACAACTTTTCTTTTCTTCATGCCAAACACTTGGAAGACCTCCGTGCAACGTCTAGAACACGATGGGAGATGTTTTCTGTGCTGGCACAGTTTTTCCGAGCCAGACATAGTAGAAAAGCTTTTTGCTAAGATGTAGACGAGAAGAGATGCTAAAGAGGAAGGTACGATGCTGTCCGGAGCTAAGAGCCGCTCCCGGGCGTCTTTCGGCAGAAGCCGCGCTAAGGAGTGCACAGTGAGCGGCACAATCGTCTTTGCGCGAAGAAGCCGCTTCTTCGCCTCCGGGAGCCGGAGAGAGCGGCACCTTCGGAAAGGTGAAGAAGGAAGCTGTACAACACTGGGATTGTGTGCGCAGCTTGCCAACTGCTAGAAAACAGTACCTTTGCACTCTCCTGACTTTTCCAATCACATGAACATTCGATTGGAAGCTGTTTTGGACAACTTTTCTTTTCTTCATGCCAAACACTTGGAAGACCTCCGTGCAACGTCTAGAACACGATGGGAGATGTTTTCTGTGCTGGCACAGTTTTTCCTCGCCAGACATAGTGGAAAAGCTTTTTGCTAAGATGTAGACGAGAAGAGACGCTAAAGACGAAGGTACGATGCTGTCCGGAGCTAAGAGCCGCTCCCGGGCGTCTTTGGGCAGAAGCCACGCTAAGGAGTGCACAGTGAGCGGCACAATCGTCTTTGCGCGAAGAAGCCGCTTCTTCGCCTCCGGGAGCCGGAGAGAGCGGCACCTTCAGGAAGGTGAAGAAGGAAGCTGTACAACACTGGGATTGTGTGCGCAGCTTGCCAACTGCTAGAAAACAGTACCTTTGCACTCTCCTGACTTTTCCAATCACATGAACATTCGATTGGAAGCTGTTTTGGACAACTTTTCTTTTCTTCATGCCAAACACTTGGAAGACCTCCGTGCAACGTCTAGAACACGATGGGAGATGTTTTCTGTGCTGGCACAGTTTTTCCGAGCCAGACATAATAGAAAACCTTTTTGCTAAGATGTAGACGAGAAGAGACGCTAAAGACGAAGGTACGATGCTGTCCGGAGCTAAGAGCCGCTCCCGGGCGTCTTTCGGCAGAAGCCGCGCTAAGGAGTGCACAGTGAGCGGCACAATCGTCTTTGCGCGAAGAAGCCGCTTCTTCGCCTCCGGGAGCCGGAGAGAGCGGCACCTTCGGAAAGGTGAAGAAGGAAGCTGTACAACACTGGGATTGTGTGCGCAGCTTGCCAACTGCTAGAAAACAGTACCTTTGCACTCTCCTGACTTTTCCAATCACATGAACATTCCATTGGAAGCTGTTTTGGACAACTTTTCTTTTCTTCATGCCAAACACTTGGAAGACCTCCGTGCAACGTCTAGAACACGATGGGAGATGTTTTCTGTGCTGGCACAGTTTTTCCTCGCCAGACATAGTGGAAAAGCTTTTTGCTAAGATGTAGACGAGAAGAGACGCTAAAGACGAAGGTACGATGCTGTCCGGAGCAAAGAGCCGCTCCCGGGCGTCTTTGGGCAGAAGCCGCGCTAAGGAGTGCACAGTGAGCGGCACAATCGTCTTTGCGCGAAGAAGCCGCTTCTTCGCCTCCGGGAGCCGGAGAGAGCGGCACCTTCAGGAAGGTTAAGAAGGAAGCTGTACAACACTGGGATTGTTTGCGCAGCTTGCCAACTGCTAGAAAACAGTACCTTTGCACTCTCCTGACTTTTCCAATCACATGAACATTCGATTGGAAGCTGTTTTGGACAACTTTTCTTTTCTTCATGCCAAACACTTGGAAGACCTCCGTGCAACGTCTAGAACACGATGGGAGATGTTTTCTGTGCTGGCACAGTTTTTCCTCGCCAGACATAGTGGAAAAGCTTTTTGCTAAGATGTAGACGAGAAGAGACGCTAAAGACGAAGGTACGATGCTGTCCGGAGATAAGAGCCGCTCCCGGGCGTCTTTCGGCAGAAGCCGCGCTAAGGAGTGCACAGTGAGCGGCACAATCGTCTTTGCGCGAAGAAGCCGCTTCTTCGCCTCCGGGAGCCGGAGAGAGCGGCACCTTCAGGAAGGTGAAGAAGGAAGCTGTACAACACTGGGATTGTGTGCGCAGCTTGCCAACTGATAGAAAACAGTACCTTTGCACTCTCCTGACTTTTCCAATCACATGAACATTCGATTGGAAGCTGTTTTGGACAACTTTTCTTTTCTTCATGCCAAACACTCGGCACACCTCCGTGCAACGTCTAGAACACGATGGGAGATGTTTTCTGTGCTGGCACAGTTTTTCCTCGCCAGACATAGTAGAAAAGCTTTTTGCTAAGATGTAGACGAGAAGAGATGCTAAAGAGGAAGGTACGACACTGTCCGGAGCTAAGAGCCGCTCCCGGGCGTCTTTGGGCAGAAGCCGCGCTAAGGAGTGCACAGTGAGCGGCACAATCGTCTTTGCGCGAAGAAGCCACTTCTTCTCCTCCGGGAGCCGGAGAGAGCGGCACCTTCGGAAAGGTGAAGAAGGAAGCTGTACAACACTGGGATTGTGTGCGCAGCTTGCCAACTGATAGAAAACAGTACCTTTGCACTCTCCTGACTTTTCCAATCACATGAACATTCGATTGGAAGCTGTTTTGGACAACTTTTCTTTTCTTCATGCCAAACACTCGGCACACCTCCGTGCAACGTCTAGAACACGATGGGAGATGTTTTCTGTGCTGGCACAGTTTTTCCGAGCCAGACATAGTAGAAAAGCTTTTTGCTAAGATGTAGACGAGAAGAGATGCTAAAGAGGAAGGTACGATGCTGTCCGGAGCTAAGAGCCGCTCCCGGGCGTCTTTGGGCAGAAGCCGCGCTAAGGAGTGCACAGTGAGCGGCACAATCGTCTTTGCGCGAAGAAGCCGCTTCTTCGCCTCCGGGAGCCGGAGAGAGCGGCACCTTCGGAAAGGTGAAGAAGGAAGCTGTACAACACTGGGATTGTGTGCGCAGCTTGCCAACTGCTAGAAAACAGTACCTTTGCACTCTCCTGACTTTTCCAATCACATGAACATTCGATTGGAAGCTGTTTTGGACAACTTTTCTTTTCTTCATGCCAAACACTTGGAAGACCTCCGTGCAACGTCTAGAACACGATGGGAGATGTTTTCTGTGCTGGCACAGTTTTTCCTCGCCAGACATAGTAGAAAAGCTTTTTGCTAAGATGTAGACGAGAAGAGACGCTAAAGACGAAGGTACGATGCTGTCCGGAGCTAAGAGCCGCTCCCGGGCGTCTTTCGGCAGAAGCCGCGCTAAGGAGTGCACAGTGAGCGGCACAATCGTCTTTGCGCGAAGAAGCCGCTTCTTCGCCTCCGGGAGCCGGAGAGAGCGGCACCTTCGGAAAGGTGAAGAAGGAAGCTGTACAACACTGGGATTGTGTGCGCAGCTTGCCAACTGCTAGAAAACAGTACCTTTGCACTCTCCTGACTTTTCCAATCACATGAACATTCGATTGGAAGCTGTTTTGGACAACTTTTCTTTCCTTCATGCCAAACACTTGGAAGACCTCCGTGCAACGTCTAGAGCACGATGGGAGATGTTTTCTGTGCTGGCACAGTTTTTCCTCGCCAGACATAGTGGAAAAGCTTTTTGCTAAGATGTAGACGAGAAGAGACGCTAAAGACGAAGGTACGATGCTGTCCGGAGCTAAGAGCCGCTCCCGGGCGTCTTTCGGCAGAAGCCGCGCTAAGGAGTGCACAGTGAGCGGCACAATCGTCTTTGCGCGAAGAAGCCGCTTCTTCGCCTCCGGGAGCCGGAGAGAGCGGCACCTTCAGGAAGGTGAAGAAGGAAGCTGTACAACACTGGGATTGTGTGCGCAGCTTGCCAACTGCTAGAAAACAGTACCTTTGCACTCTCCTGACTTTTCCAATCACATAAACATTCGATTGGAAGCTGTTTTGGACAACTTTCCTTTTCTTCATGCCAAACACTTGGAAGACCTCCGTGCAACGTCTAGAACACGATGGGAGATGTTTTCTGTGCTGGCACAGTTTTTCCTCGCCAGACATAGTAGAAAAGCTTTTTGCTAAGATGTAGACGAGAAGAGACGCTAAAGACGAAGGTACGATGCTGTCCGGAGCAAAGAGCCGCTCCCGGGCGTCTTTGGGCAGAAGCCGCGCTAAGGAGTGCACAGTGAGCGGCACAATCGTCTTTGCGCGAAGAAGCCGCTTCTTCGCCTCCGGGAGCCGGAGAGAGCGGCACCTTCAGGAAGGTTGAGAAGGAAGCTGTACAAAACTGGGATTGTGTGCGCAGCTTGCCAACTGCTAGAAAACAGTACCTTTGCACTCTCCTGACTTTTCCAATCACATGAACATTCGATTGGAAGCTGTTTTGGACAACTTTTCTTTTCTTCATGCCAAACACTTGGAAGACCTCCGTGCAACGTCTAGAACACGATGGGAGATGTTTTCTGTGCTGGCACAGTTTTTCCTCGCCAGACATAGTAGAAAAGCTTTTTGCTAAGATGTAGACGAGAAGAGGCGCTAAAGACGAAGGTACGATGCTGTCCGGAGCTAAGAGCCGCTCCCGGGCGTCTTTCGGCAGAAGCCGCGCTAAGGAGTGCACAGTGAGCGGCACAATCGTCTTTGCGCGAAGAAGCCGCTTCTTCGCCTCCGGGAGCCGGAGAGAGCGGCACCTTCGGAAAGGTGAAGAAGGAAGCTGTACAACACTGGGATTGTGTGCGCAGCTTGCCAACTGCTAGAAAACAGTACCTTTGCACTCTCCTGACTTTTCCAATCACATGAACATTCGATTGGAAGCTGTTTTGGACAACTTTTCTTTTCTTCATGCCAAACACTTGGAAGACCTCCGTGCAACGTCTAGAACACGATGGGAGATGTTTTCTGTGCTGGCACAGTTTTTCCTCGCCAGACATAGTGGAAAAGCTTTTTGCTAAGATGTAGACGAGAAGAGACGCTAAAGACGAAGGTACGATGCTGTCCGGAGCTAAGAGCCGCTCCCGGGCGTCTTTGGGCAGAAGCCGCGCTAAGGAGTGCACAGTGAGCGGCACAATCGTCTTTGCGCGAAGAAGCCGCTTCTTCGCCTCCGGGAGCCGGAGAGAGCGGCACCTTCAGGAAGGTTGAGAAGGAAGCTGTACAAAACTGGGATTGTGTGCGCAGCTTGCCAACTGCTAGAAAACAGTACCTTTGCACTCTCCTGACTTTTCCAATCACATGAACATTCGATTGGAAGCTGTTTTGGACAACTTTTCTTTTCTTCATGCCAAACACTTGGAAGACCTCCGTGCAACGTCTAGAACACGATGGGAGATGTTTTCTGTGCTGGCACAGTTTTTCCTCGCCAGACATAGTAGAAAAGCTTTTTGCTAAGATGTAGACGAGAAGAGACGCTAAAGACGAAGGTACGATGCTGTCCGGAGCTAAGAGCCGCTCCCGGGCGTCTTTCGGCAGAAGCCGCGCTAAGGAGTGCACAGTGAGCGGCACAATCGTCTTTGCGCGAAGAAGCCGCTTCTTCGCCTCCGGGAGCCGGAGAGAGCGGCACCTTCGGAAAGGTGAAGAAGGAAGCTGTACAACACTGGGATTGTGTGCGCAGCTTGCCAACTGCTAGAAAACAGTACCTTTGCACTCTCCTGACTTTTCCAATCACATGAACATTCGATTGGAAGCTGTTTTGGACAACTTTCCTTTTCTTCATGCCAAACACTCGGAAGACCTCCGTGCAACGTCTAGAACACGATGGGAGATGTTTTCTGTGCTGGCACAGTTTTTCCTCGCCAGACATAGTAGAAAAGCTTTTTGCTAAGATGTAGACGAGAAGAGACGCTAAAGACGAAGGTACGATGCTGTCCGGAGCTAAGAGCCGCTCCCGGGCGTCTTTGGGCAGAAGCCGCGCTAAGGAGTGCACAGTGAGCGGCACAATCGTCTTTGCGCGAAGAAGCCGCTTCTTCGCCTCCGGGAGCCGGAGAGAGCGGCACCTTCGGAAAGGTGAAGAAGGAAGCTGTACAACACTGGGATTGTGTGCGCAGCTTGCCAACTGCTAGAAAACAGTACCTTTGCACTCTCCTGACTTTTCCAATCACATGAACATTCGATTGGAAGCTGTTTTGGACAACTTTTCTTTTCTTCATGCCAAACACTTGGAAGAGCTCCGTGCAACGTCTAGAACACGATGGGAGATGTTTTCTGTGCTGGCACAGTTTTTCCTCGCCAGACATAGTGGAAAAGCTTTTTGCTAAGATGTAGACGAGAAGAGACGCTAAAGACGAAGGTACGATGCTGTCCGGAGCAAAGAGCCGCTCCCGGGCGTCTTTGGGCAGAAGCCGCGCTAAGGAGTGCACAGTGAGCGGCACAATCGTCTTTGCGCGAAGAAGCCGCTTCTTCGCCTCCGGGAGCCGGAGAGAGCGGCACCTTCGGAAAGGTGAAGAAGGAAGCTGTACAACACTGGGATTGTGTGCGCAGCTTGCCAACTGATAGAAAACAGTACCTTTGCACTCTCCTGACTTTTCCAATCACATGAACATTCGATTGGAAGCTGTTTTGGACAACTTTTCTTTTCTTCATGCCAAACACTTGGAAGACCTCCGTGCAACGTCTAGAACACGATGGGAGATGTTTTCTGTGCTGGCACAGTTTTTCCAAGCCAGACATAGTAGAAAAGCTTTTTGCTAAGATGTAGACGAGAAGAGACGCTAAAGACGAAGGTACGATGCTGTCCGGAGCTAAGAGCCGCTCCCGGGCGTCTTTGGGCAGAAGCCGCGCTAAGGAGTGCACAGTGAGCGGCACAATCGTCTTTGCGCGAAGAAGCCGCTTCTTCGCCTCCGGGAGCCGGAGAGAGCGGCACCTTCGGAAAGGTGAAGAAGGAAGCTGTACAACACTGGGATTGTGTGCGCAGCTTGCCAACTGCTAGAAAACAGTACCTTTGCACTCTCCTGACTTTTCCAATCACATGAACATTCGATTGGAAGCTGTTTTGGACAACTTTTCTTTTCTTCATGCCAAACACTTGGAAGACCTCCGTGCAACGTCTAGAACACGATGGGAGATGTTTTCTGTGCTGGCACAGTTTTTCCTCGCCAGACATAGTAGAAAAGCTTTTTGCTAAGATGTAGACGAGAAGAGACGCTAAAGACGAAGGTACGATGCTGTCCGGAGCTAAGAGCCGCTCCCGGGCGTCTTTCGGCAGAAGCCGCGCTAAGGAGTGCACAGTGAGCGGCACAATCGTCTTTGCGCGAAGAAGCCGCTTCTTCGCCTCCGGGAGCCGGAGAGAGCGGCAGCATCGGAAAGGTGAAGAAGGAAGCTGTACAACACTGGGATTGTGTGCGCAGCTTGCCAACTGCTAGAAAACAGTACCTTTGCACTCTCCTGACTTTTCCAATCACATGAACATTCGATTGGAAGCTGTTTTGGACAACTTTTCTTTTCTTCATGCCAAACACTTGGAAGACCTCCGTGCAACGTCTAGACCACGATGGGAGATGTTTTCTGTGCTGGCACAGTTTTCCCTCGCCAGACATAGTAGAAAAGCTTTTTGCTAAGATGTAGACGAGAAGAGACGCTAAAGACGAAGGTACGATGCTGTCCGGAGCTAAGAGCCGCTCCCGGGCGCCTTTGGGCAGAAGCCGCGCTAAGGAGTGCACAGTGAGCGGCACAATCGTCTTTGCGCGAAGAAGCCGCTTCTTCGCCTCCGGGAGCCGGAGAGAGCGGCACCTTCGGAAAGGTGAAGAAGGAAGCTGTACAACACTGGGATTGTGTGCGCAGCTTGCCAACTGCTAGAAAACAGTACCTTTGCACTCTCCTGACTTTTCCAATCACATGAACATTCGATTGGAAGCTGTTTTGGACAACTTTCCTTTTCTTCATGCCAAACACTTGGAAGACCTCCGTGCAACGTCTAGAACACGATGGGAGATGTTTTCTGTGCTGGCACAGTTTTTCCTCGCCAGACATAGTGGAAAAGCTTTTTGCTAAGATGTAGACGAGAAGAGACGCTAAAGACGAAGGTACGATGCTGTCCGGAGAAAAGAGCCGCTCCCGGGCGTCTTTCGGCAGAAGCCGCGCTAAGGAGTGCACAGTGAGCGGCACAATCGTCTTTGCGCGAAGAAGCCGCTTCTTCGCCTCCGGGAGCCGGAGAGAGCGGCACCTTCAGGAAGGTGAAGAAGGAAGCTGTACAACACTGGGATTGTGTGCGCAGCTTGCCAACTGCTAGAAAACAGTACCTTTGCACTCTCCTGACTTTTCCAATCACATGAACATTCGATTGGAAGCTGTTTTGGACAACTTTTCTTTTCTTCATGCCAAACACTTGGAAGACCTCCGTGCAACGTCTAGAACACGATGGGAGATGTTTTCTGTGCTGGCACAGTTTTTCCTCGCCAGACATAGTAGAAAAGCTTTTTGCTAAGATGTAGACGAGAAGAGACGCTAAAGACGAAGGTACGATGCTGTCCGGAGCTAAGAGCCGCTCCCGGGCGTCTTTCGGCAGAAGCCGCGCTAAGGAGTGCACAGTGAGCGGCACAATCGTCTTTGCGCGAAGAAGCCGCTTCTTCGCCTCCGGGAGCCGGAGAGAGCGGCACCTTCGGAAAGGTGAAGAAGGAAGCTGTACAACAGTGGGATTGTGTGCGCAGCTTGCCAACTGATAGAAAACAGTACCTTTGCACTCTCCTGACTTTTCCAATCACATGAACATTCGATTGGAAGCTGTTTTGGACAACTTTTCTTTTCTTCATGCCAAACACTTGGAAGAGCTCCGTGCAACGTCTAGAACACGATGGGAGATGTTTTCTGTGCTGGCACAGTTTTTCCTCGCCAGACATAGTAGAAAAGCTTTTTGCTAAGATGTAGACGAGAAGAGACGCTAAAGACGAAGGTACGATGCTGTCCGGAGCTAAGAGCCGCTCCCGGGCGTCTTTGGGCAGAAGCCGCGCTAAGGAGTGCACAGTGAGCGGCACAATCGTCTTTGCGCGAAGAAGCCGCTTCTTCGCCTCCGGGAGCCGGAGAGAGCGGCACCTTCGGAAAGGTGAAGAAGGAAGCTGTACAACACTGGGATTGTGTGCGCAGCTTGCCAACTGCTAGAAAACAGTACCTTTGCACTCTCCTGACTTTTCCAATCACATGAACATTCGATTGGAAGCTGTTTTGGACACCTTTTCTTTTCTTCATGCCAAACACTTGGAAGACCTCCGTGCAACGTCTAGAACACGATGGGAGATGTTTTCTGTGCTGGCACAGTTTTTCCTCGCCAGACATAGTAGAAAAGCTTTTTGCTAAGATGTAGACGAGAAGAGACGCTAAAGACGAAGGTACGATGCTGTCCGGAGCTAAGAGCCGCTCCCGGGCGTCTTTGGGCAGAAGCCGCGCTAAGGAGTGCACAGTGAGCGGCACAATCGTCTTTGCGCGAAGAAGCCGCTTCTTCGCCTCCGGGAGCCGGAGAGAGCGGCACCTTCGGAAAGGTGAAGAAGGAAGCTGTACAACACTGGGATTGTGTGCGCAGCTTGCCAACTGCTAGAAAACAGTACCTTTGCACTCTCCTGACTTTTCCAATCACATGAACATTCGATTGGAAGCTGTTTTGGACAACTTTCCTTTTCTTCATGCCAAACACTTGGAAGACCTCCGTGCAACGTCTAGAACACGATGGGAGATGTTTTCTGTGCTGGCACAGTTTTTCCTCGCCAGACATAGAGGAAAAGCTTTTTGCTAAGATGTAGACGAGAAGAGACGCTAAAGACGAAGGTACGATGCTGTCCGGAGAAAAGAGCCGCTCCCGGGCGTCTTTCGGCAGAAGCCGCGCTAAGGAGTGCACAGTGAGCGGCACAATCGTCTTTGCGCGAAGAAGCCGCTTCTTCGCCTCCGGGAGCCGGAGAGAGCGGCACCTTCAGGAAGGTGAAGAAGGAAGCTGTACAACACTGGGATTGTGTGCGCAGCTTGCCAACTGCTAGAAAACAGTACCTTTGCACTCTCCTGACTTTTCCAATCACATGAACATTCGATTGGAAGCTGTTTTGGACAACTTTTCTTTTCTTCATGCCAAACACTTGGAAGACCTCCGTGCAACGTCTAGAACACGATGGGAGATGTTTTCTGTGCTGGCACAGTTTTTCCTCGCCAGACATAGTAGAAAAGCTTTTGCTAAGATGTAGACGAGAAGAGACGCTAAAGACGAAGGTACGATGCTGTCCGGAGCTAAGAGCCGCTCCCGGGCGTCTTTCGGCAGAAGCCGCGCTAAGGAGTGCACAGTGAGCGGCACAATCGTCTTTGCGCGAAGAAGCCGCTTCTTCGCCTCCGGGAGCCGGAGAGAGCGGCACCTTCGGAAAGGTGAAGAAGGAAGCTGTACAACACTGGGATTGTGTGCGCAGCTTGCCAACTGATAGAAAACAGTACCTTTGCACTCTCCTGACTTTTCCAATCACATGAACATTCGATTGGAAGCTGTTTTGGACAACTTTTCTTTTCTTCATGCCAAACACTTGGAAGAGCTCCGTGCAACGTCTAGAACACGATGGGAGATGTTTTCTGTGCTGGCACAGTTTTTCCTCGCCAGACATAGTGGAAAAGCTTTTTGCTAAGATGTAGACGAGAAGAGACGCTAAAGACGAAGGTACGATGCTGTCCGGAGCTAAGAGCCGCTCCCGGGCGTCTTTGGGCAGAAGCCGCGCTAAGGAGTGCACAGTGAGCGGCACAATCGTCTTTGCGCGAAGAAGCCGCTTCTTCGCCTCCGGGAGCCGGAGAGAGCGGCACCTTCGGAAAGGTGAAGAAGGAAGCTGTACAACACTGGGATTGTGTGCGCAGCTTGCCAACTGCTAGAAAACAGTACCTTTGCACTCTCCTGACGTTTCCAATCACATGAACATTCGATTGGAAGCTGTTTTGGACACCTTTTCTTTTCTTCATGCCAAACACTTGGAAGACCTCCGTGCAACGTCTAGAACACGATGGGAGATGTTTTCTGTGCTGGCACAGTTTTTCCTCGCCAGACATAGTGGAAAAGCTTTTTGCTAAGATGTAGACGAGAAGAGACGCTAAAGACGAAGGTACGATGCTGTCCGGAGCTAAGAGCCGCTCCCGGGCGTCTTTGGGCAGAAGCCGCGCTAAGGAGTGCACAGTGAGCGGCACAATCGTCTTTGCGTGAAGAAGCCGCTTCTTCGCCTCCGGGAGCCGGAGAGAGCGGCACCTTCGGAAAGGTGAAGAAGGAAGCTGTACAACACTGGGATTGTGTGCGCAGCTTGCCAACTGATAGAAAACAGTACCTTTGCACTCTCCTGACTTTTCCAATCACATGAACATTCGATTGGAAGCTGTTTTGGACAACTTTTCTTTTCTTCATGCCAAACACTTGGAAGACCTCCGTGCAACGTCTAGAACACGATGGGAGATGTTTTCTGTGCTGGCACAGTTTTTCCTCGCCAGACATAGTGGAAAAGCTTTTTGCTAAGATGTAGACGAGAAGAGACGCTAAAGACGAAGGTACGATGCTCTCCGGAGCAAAGAGCCGCTCCCGGGCGTCTTTCGGCAGAAGCCGCGCTAAGGAGTGCACAGTGAGCGGCACAATCGTCTTTGCGCGAAGAAGCCGCTTCTTCGCCTCCGGGAGCCGGAGAGAGCGGCACCTTCAGGAAGGTGAAGAAGGAAGCTGTACAACACTGGGATTGTGTGCGCAGCTTGCCAACTGCTAGAAAACAGTACCTTTGCACTCTCCTGACTTTTCCAATCACATGAACATTCGATTGGAAGCTGTTTTGGACAACTTTCCTTTTCTTCATGCCAAACACTTGGAAGAGCTCCGTGCAACGTCTAGAACACGATGGGAGATGTTTTCTGTGCTGGCAGTTTTTCCTCGCCAGACATAGTAGAAAAGCTTTTTGCTAAGATGTAGACGAGAAGAGACGCTAAAGACGAAGGTACGATGCTGTCCGGAGCTAAGAGCCGCTCCCGGGCGTCTTTCGGCAGAAGCCGCGCTAAGGAGTGCACAGTGAGCGGCACAATCGTCTTTGCGCGAAGAAGCCGCTTCTTCGCCTCCGGGAGCCGGAGAGAGCGGCACCTTCGGAAAGGTGAAGAAGGAAGCTGTACAACACTGGGATTGTGTGCGCAGCTTGCCAACTGCTAGAAAACAGTACCTTTGCACTCTCCTGACTTTTCCAATCACATGAACATTCGATTGGAAGCTGTTTTGGACAACGTTCCTTTTCTTCATGCCAAACACTTGGAAGACCTCCGTGCAACGTCTAGAACACGATGGGAGATGTTTTCTGTGCTGGCACAGTTTTACCTCGCCAGACATAGTGGAAAAGCTTTTTGCTAAGATGTAGACGAGAAGAGACGCTAAAGACGAAGGTACGATGCTGTCCGGAGCTAAGAGCCGCTCCCGGGCGTCTTTGGGCAGAAGCCGCGCTAAGGAGTGCACAGTGAGCGGCACAATCGTCTTTGCGCGAAGAAGCCGCTTCGTCGCCTCCGGGAGCCGGAGGGAGCGGCACCTTCGGAAAGGTGAAGAAGGAAGCTGTACAACACTGGGATTGTGTGCGCAGCTTGCCAACTGCTAGAAAACAGTACCTTTGCACTCTCCTGACTTTTCCAATCACATGAACATTCGATTGGAAGCTGTTTTGGACAACTGTTCTTTTCTTCATTCCAAACACTCGGCACACCTCCGTGCAACGTCTAGAACACGATGGGAGATGTTTTCTGTGCTGGCACAGTTTTTCCGAGCCAGACATAGTGGAAAAGCTTTTTGCTAAGATGTAGACGAGAAGAGACGCTAAAGACGAAGGTACGATGCTGTCCGGAGCTAAGAGCTGCTCCCGGGCGTCTTTGGGCAGAAGCCGCGCTAAGGAGTGCACAGTGAGCGGCACAATCATCTTTGCGCAAAGAAGCCGCTTCTTCGCCTCCGGGAGCCGGAGAGAGCGGCACCTTCGGAAAGGTGAAGAAGGAAGCTGTACAACACTGGGATTGTGTGTGCAGCTTGCCAACTGCTAGAAAACAGTACCTTTGCACTCTCCTGACTTTCCAATCACATGAACATTCGATTGGAAGCTGTTTTGGACAACTTTTCTTTTCTTCATGCCAAACACTTGGAAGACCTCCGTGCAACGTCTAGAACACGATGGGAGATGTTTTCTGTGCTGGCACAGTTTTTCCGAGCCAGACATAGTAGAAAAGCTTTTTGCTAAGATGTAGACGAGAAGAGACGCTAAAGACGAAGGTACGATGCTGTCCGGAGCTAAGAGCCGCTCCCGGGCGTCTTTCGGCAGAAGCCGCGCTAAGGAGTGCACAGTGAGCGGCACAATCGTCTTTGCGCGAAGAAGCCGCTTCTTCGCCTCCGGGAGCCGGAGAGAGCGGCACCTTCGGAAAGGTGAAGAAGGAAGCTGTACAACACTGGGATTGTGTGCGCAGCTTGCCAACTGCTAGAAAACAGTACCTTTGCACTCTCCTGACTTTTCCAATCACATGAACATTCGATTGGAAGCTGTTTTGGACAACTTTTCTTTTCTTCATGCCAAAACTTGGAAGACCTCCGTGCAACGTCTAGAACACGATGGGAGATGTTTTCTGTGCTGGCACAGTTTTTCCTCGCCAGACATAGTAGAAAAGCTTTTTGCTAAGATGTAGACGAGAAGAGACGCTAAAGACGAAGGTACGATGCTGTCCGGAGCTAAGAGCCGCTCCCGGGCGTCTTTGGGCAGAAGCCGCGCTAAGGAGTGCACAGTGAGCGGCACAATCGTCTTTGCGCGAAGAAGCCGCTTCTTCGCCTCCGGGAGCCGGAGAGAGCGGCAGCTTCGGAAAGGTGCAGAAGGAAGCTGTACAACACTGGGATTGTGTGCGCAGCTTGCCAACTGCTAGAAAACAGTACCTTTGCACTCTCCTGACTTTTCCAATCACATGAACATTCGATTGGAAGCTGTTTTGGACACCTTTTCTTTTCTTCATGCCAAACACTTGGAAGACCTCCGTGCAACGTCTAGAACACGATGGGAGATGTTTTCTGTGCTGGCACAGTTTTTCCTCGCCAGACATAGTGGAAAAGCTTTTTGCTAAGATGTAGACGAGAAGAGACGCTAAAGACGAAGGTACGACGCTGTCCGGAGCTAAGAGCCGCTCCCGGGCGTCTTTCGGCAGAAGCCGCGCTAAGGAGTGCACAGTGAGCGGCACAATCGTCTTTGCGCGAAGAAGCTGCTTCTTCGCCTCCGGGAGCCGGAGAGAGCGGCACCTTCGGAAAGGTGAAGAAGGAAGCTGTACAACACTGGGATTGTGTGCGCAGCTTGCCAACTGCTAGAAAACAGTACCTTTGCACTCTCCTGACTTTTCCAATCACATGAACATTCGATTGGAAGCTGTTTTGGACAACTTTTCTTTTCTTCATGCCAAACACTTGGAAGACCTCCGTGCAACGTCTAGAACACGATGGGAGATGTTTTCTGTGCTGGCACAGTTTTTCCGAGCCAGACATAGTAGAAAAGCTTTTTGCTAAGATGTAGACGAGAAGAGACGCTAAAGACGAAGGTACGATGCTGTCCGGAGCTAAGAGCCGCTCCCGGGCGACTTTCGGCAGAAGCCGCGCTAAGGAGTGCACAGTGAGCGGCACAATCGTCTTTGCGCGAAGAAGCCGCTTCGTCGCCTCCGGGAGCCGGAGGGAGCGGCACCTTCGGAAAGGTGAAGAAGGAAGCTGTACAACACTGGGATTGTGTGCGCAGCTTGCCAACTGCTAGAAAACAGTACCTTTGCACTCTCCTGACTTTTCCAATCACATGAACATTCGATTGGAAGCTGTTTTGGACAACTTTTCTTTTCTTCATGCCAAACACTTGGAAGACCTCCGTGCAACGTCTAGAACACGATGGGAGATGTTTTCTGTGCTGGCACAGTTTTTCCGAGCCAGACATAGTAGAAAAGCTTTTTGCTAAGATGTAGACGAGAAGAGACGCTAAAGACGAAGGTACGATGCTGTCCGGAGCTAAGAGCCGCTCCCGGGCGTCTTTGGGCAGAAGCCGCGCTAAGGAGTGCACAGTGAGCGGCACAATCGTCTTTGCGCGAAGAAGCCGCTTCTTCGCCTCCGGGAGCCGGAGAGAGCGGCACCTTCGGAAAGGTGAAGAAGGAAGCTGTACAACACTGGGATTGTGTGCGCAGCTTGCCAACTGCTAGAAAACAGTACCTTTGCACTCTCCTGACTTTTCCAATCACATGAACATTCGATTGGAAGCTGTTTTGGACAACTTTTCTTTTCTTCATTCCAAACACTCGGCACACCTCCGTGCAACGTCTTAGAACACTATGGGAGATGTTTTCTGTGCTGGCAAAGTTTTTCCTCGCCAGACATAGTGGAAAAGCTTTTTGCTAAGATGTAGACGAGAAGAGACGCTAAAGACGAAGGTACGATGCTGTCCGGGAGCTAAGAGCCGCTCCCGGGCGTCTTTCGGCAGAAGCCGCGCTAAGGAGTGAACAGTGAGCGGCACAATCGTCTTTGCGCAAAGAAGCCGCTTCTTCGCCTCCGGGAGCCGGAGAGAGCGGCACCTTCGAAAGGTGAAGAAGGAAGCTGTACAACACTGGGATTGTGTGCGCAGCTTGCCAACTGCTAGAAAACATACCTTTGCACTCTCCTGACTTTTCCAATCACATGAACA